>CM068593.1:30286724-30690872 GCA_035048485.1 Pteria penguin
GTTAAATATAGTGCGATTTCGGTGATGATTCTGTGGCCCTATGTCCGCATTTTTATATCGGCGTTGTGTGTTTCCGGGTCAGAGAGATTCCATTTATAAATATAGAGGGTTTCTGGAATCCATTTCAAGAATTTCGAATTTAGTAAATATAGTTTTTTATATTCACCAATACACAAAAGACAGAAGAATATCAAGACTAATGATAACATTATTTTATGTATTTGTTTTAATTCAGATTTATCTTATCTTTTTGGAAATGATTTCTACTCATTGAGATATTTAAAACTTTATAATCATCGCATGGGTGTGAATAATTCAAGAATCTACGATACTTAAAAGTTATCGAACTTGTCTGCCAGGTGAAAGCTCGAGTGGACGTGAGAAGACGCCTTTGTTACAGGGTCATTGTAGTCTTGATTCCCACTTCATTGATATTTAGTATAATCTATAGCCACACATGCCAAGTAAAACTTAGAAATAGTTTCGAAACTACTCTCTAACTTCCTTAGTGTATACTTGACACCTCGAGTTAATAAACCACAGGACTGTAGGAAGTAATTAAAAAGTGGAAGGGGAGGGGGAGGGGCTCTTGCTTGAAAGCCTTGAATCGCATACAGCTAGACACTTACATAGGTTGATCTGGAATTTTTTTAAAAAGGGGCAGGGGTTGCAGCCTGCCATGACTACTATTTTCCACTATTCAGTCTGGAAAGGGGAGAGGGTGTTGCAGCCTTGAAAATTGCCGAAAATAAGTCTCCTTTTTTGCCAAAATTTTCCGACTCTTAAAATCCACCAATCCAGACAGTTACTAATAAACTTATTTACACCTCCCAAACATAGATAATCGGTATTCACTGCTGGAGACGAATTCGTTTGCAACATCATTCAGATTCAGTGCATCAAACACTATTTATCTTTGCATGATGAAAATGACTTGTAGTATTTACGTTCAGAAAGAAAAGAACAAATTTATACATTCTGTTGCAATACAACTCATAAGATTGCGAATCAATTGCATATTAAGCATAATATAATGAAAACAATTTAGTCAATTAGGTACCAACCTATGAATCATTTATGATTGGTAAAAAGAAAAGGTGATGTAGGCCATCATTTAGTGAGTTCCGTCGAGTTTTGGTTGAAAAATGAAACGATTAAGAAAAGGGAGTTGTGATGCACCGTGGGGAGATAACAGAGGATGATGAAATTAAACGATGGAATATAGGTTAAAACATATATTCATATATAAGATGTGTTGAAAATAGATAGATAGATAGATAGATAGATAGATAGATAGATAGATAGATAGATAGATAGATAGATAGATAGATAGATAGATAAATGGACAGACAGATAGATAGATAGATAGATAGATAGATAGATAGATAGATAGATAGATAGATAGATAGATAGATAGACAAAGTTCTTCTACAAGTTATCTCTCTTGTCGAGTGAAATCATGTTCCTGAAACTAAAATTGCAAAAACAATGAAAATACATTAAAATTTGGTTTGCTGTCTAACATCAGAAGTGCAATTATTCAAAGTTGGGGAAAATATGTAAAATCAGTATTTAAAAGCGTTGAAAAAATAACACAAATCTTCTCCATGAATACCTTTCAATTTTCTGATATAGTTTTGGTAAGTGATAGTTTCTACGTATTCTTGCATTGCCAGAAGCCATAATGTTAATTGTGCCATTTGGTTATCAATTCATATATGTATGCTGTTTGTCTTGGCTGAAATCAGTCAGGCGAGGCGCGAGACCTTGGGATTTGGTGAATAATTAAGTCTATTTTGAGAGGTGTCAAATATACACTAAGTCATTTTATAAAGTGAGTAGTTTTCATGTTCCTAACTGGGATGATTGATTTTTATTTAACGTCACAACACGAATATTTCACGTATATGGTGACGGCATCTGCCTGATGCGGGGCATACAAATTTGAACTTTGCAACGGACCCACCCGAAGCAGTGAGGGATCTTTAACATGCCATGCATACCACGACACGGGACCTCGGTTTTTACTGTCTCAGCCGAAAGACAGGACACCGGCAAGACCAGAGCTGGACTCAAACTCCGGCCTTCCGATCAGGAGGCGAGCGCAATACCACTGGCTTTCCTAACTGGGACAAAACCTGTTGTTGTGGCGATATCTAACACTTATTTTATTTGAAAGTTTCATTGCATATTTAGAATAGATGAAAATCACTTTACCTTTCTAAACGTTTGTTGTCTTTCTTTCATTTTTATTTGTTTGTTTGTTTGCTTTTTTGTTTTTGTTTTTGTTTTTTTTGTTTTTTGTTTTGTTTTTTTTTTTTGTTTTTTTTTTGTTTTTGTTTTTGTTTTTGTTTTTTTTTTGTTTTGTTTTGTTTTGTTTTTTTTTTTTGTTTTGGTTTATTTTGTTGATGGATTTTCGTTTAACGTCACACCACGAATATTTCACGTATATGGTGTTGCCTGATGCATCTGCCTGATGCGGGGCATACAAATTTTGACCTTTGCAATGGACCCACCCGAAGCAGTGAGGGATCTTTAACGTACCATGCATACCACGACACGGGGCCTCGGTTTTTACTGTCTCATCCGAAAGACATGTTTCCTAACTGGGACATAACCTGTTAATGTGGCGATATCTAACACAGTTTTATTGCATATTTAGAATAGATGAAAATCACTTTACCTTCTAAACGTTTGTTTTTTTTTTTGTTTTTTTTGTTTTTTTTTGGTTGTTTGTTTAATTATTATTATTGGTATTGGTTTTTGTTTGTTTTTTATTATTATTTTATTTATTTATTCATTTATTTATTTTTTTTTTTGGGGGGGGGTTGTTTTACTATTGTTTTACGCCACTCTAAGATTGTTTCACTCATAAGGGGGGCAGGCGTGGTGTAGTGGTTAAGCGCTTGGCTTGCGGCGCCGACGATCCGGGTTCGATTCCCGGGTTGCGCCACTATGTTTAAGAGGTTTGTAACCTCCTGCTTCCATGTCGCGATATAACTGAAATATTGTTGAAAGCGACGTAAAACACCAATCAACCAACCAATCACTCATAAGGTCATGACGCCTGGCTGGTGTGCACTTCAATAGTGGCGGTACCTGTTTCTTACAACGAGCTCACCCGAAGTAGCGGAAGATTTTATGTACCAATGTTTACCGTGACACGGAACCTGGATTTATGCCGCCACACGGAGCCTCGGTTTATACTAAGAAACAGGGCCTCGGTTTATACCGCGATATGGAGCGTTGGTTTATACCGTAACACGGGGCTTCGGTTTATATCGTGGCATGGTGTATCGGTTTATACCATAACACTAGGCCTTGGTTTATACCGGGACGCGGGGCTTGGATTTATACTCTGACACGGGGCCTGGAATTATACCGTGATACGGAGACTCGGTTTATACCGTGACACGGGAGCTCGGTTTTTGTTTTGTTTTGTTTTGTTTTTTATTTACCGTGAACGGGGGCTAGATTTTATACTGTCTCATTTAAAGGACAGAAAGTAAGATAGAAGATGATAAATTTAGAAAAATTCGAGTCAACCGCCGAAATTGAGTCAATTCTGTTTAACAGTTTCATGTTCATACAAAACAAACTTCGAAAAGAAGGGGGACTACAAATCAACTTCTGGCCTATGTAGAAAGAGATCATCTAATCGCCATGTCTTTCATAACATTTGACCTCGGCTTTTAGGGTTGGTTTAAACAGTATTTATTTCAAAAACTGCAATATTATTGGCATTACACAGACATGTTAATTTCGATGGAGCAACAAGTAATGATACTTATATCAAGCTCTCTCCTAATGCAACAGACATGTATTTACCAAATAAGTTATAAGTTAAAAATGAATAATAGTCACTATCTAAACCATTTGCAATTTTCTGAAAAGAAGAAAGAAAAAGGGATCAATGAAAAAAAAAATGTATTTGCACTTATTATGCATGTCAAGACCTTTTATAATAGAAATGATGATGATAGTTTAAGAGTTTGGGTTAGGGTTTATTGCACTTATTGTCTAACCCTAACCCTAATCCTAAGAGAAGACACCGACGAGCCGCCCCCCAGCGATATTTGAATCTGGGACCTCTCGGTCACGTGACAAGCACCTGACCGATGGGGCTACGTCGTCTCCACATTGAACACGTAGAAAAGAATATAATACTGTATACACTATTATCATCCAGGTTGTCATAGTAACGTAATGAATATATACAGAAGCATAATGAATAAACACATACCGTAACAGGGTAACGATGAAAGGTATACAAGGACGGTACAGAAATAAATCCGTGACAGAGTTATCGTCCTTGCCATTTCTTATATCATACTCGGGCACTATAAACAAAAAGTTACATCAACTTATACATCTTTTTTCTCAAAATTATATTTCACCCTTTTAAACAAAACTATATTGCAGTTCAACAAAGAAATTAAATCACATAAAATCACATGACGTCACTATTGTCCATTAAGATTTACATGTTCTGTATATTTTCTTTTCCATTCTTGTACCTTCAATGGAGTACCAGGCAATCATTTCATCCTCGGTGTCAAGTTGTGTTTGTTTTTATGATGATAAGGATTATTGTGAAAATAAGTTCTCTCTGGAGTGATGCCTATAAGTCGATCTGAAAACACCGTACTATACAGTATTATTGTAAGGGATTTGAAAGCTGAAAAGTAAAGGCAAGTCGAGAGATGGTTCAGTGACGGCCATTTGGTACAAAGTCGATACCCTTTATGCACTTCCGACATTTATACTGCTATAAGCAGTGTTCAAGTGTTTTGAAAATCCGTAAAAATACATATTATTCTACTCAACTATATTAATTAAAATAAGGCGTGTGTTCGGTCGCTACGCGAGAGCAGATGATAGTTATTTCATCTAAAAGGGGGGAATGTCGGTAAACTTTCAACGTAAAACCTTTACATGTATATTTCAAAAATGAAGTGTTAACGATAATATTCATTTATGTTTAAAATTTGTTCCCTTTGATTTGGAGAGATATGGCTTCCGTCGAGGCTGGATATGATGACAGACTTGGAATACATATATGACAGTATTGACAAGAAGTTTCCCAGTTTTACATAAAGTATAATAATAATAATAATAATAATAATAATAATAATAATAATAATAATAATAGATGATGATGATGATGATGATGATGATGATGATGATGATGGTAAGGATTATTGTGAAAATAAGTTCTCTCTGGAGTGATACTTATAAGTCGATTTGAAAACACAGCACTATACATAGATACATGTATAGAAAATGTAATGATGATGATGATGATGATGATGATGATGATGATGATGATGATGATAATTTAAACGTTATCTAAATTTTGAGAATTTGATGCCTCCCGTTCAAAATCATAAAGTGCTTGAACCGCCCGCCGATGTGTCTCTCTGCCCCCCCCCCCCCCCCCCCCCTCCCTTTACCCCGTATTTTTGTCCGTCGGATGTCAATCAATCTTTCATTCATCCATAGGTCCGATACTCTCCATTTCTATTTGATTTTCAGGAAGTTTGCCTCATTTAAGTGAATGGCTGTCCTCGAGAACGTCTCCGTCAGAATTCGTTTTGTATTGTAAAGTGAATATAACAAAATTGAAACGTCACATTTGTAAGCTGATTGTCACAGCTGGAAATATGAGTTGTACCCATTGTTTTAATCAATTTGTTCTTGGCCTTCTTCGTCGCCTCAAACAAGAACATTGGATTTTCATTAAATTGTGTTTTAATCATCTGGAAGTAGTTATTATAACGGACAGACAGACGATTATACAGACAGACGGACATGTGACATTAAAACAGCAACCATCTGAATAGTCATACAAACCTAGGAAAAATAGACCAAACCAAACAGAAAGAAAGATAGAAAGAAAGAAAGAAAGAAAAGCGTCAACCAAACTCAAAACCCTCAGAACTACTCTCATTCTTAATTCTCTGATATATCTTTCGAAATACTCCTACTACTTTACAACATGTTTTCTCCTTCACAACTGATAGCTATGTCTAACAGAATAAGCAGCCAAAATATATATATATATATATATATATATATATATATATATATATATATATATATATATATATATATATATATATATATATATATATATATTTAATAATAATAATAATAATAATAATAATAATAATAATAATAATAAATATCACATTACAAAACCCGAGGATTGTTTTCTGATTTAAGGGAAAATGTAGAAACAAAATAATCATTTGGAAAAGAAAAATCTGACCACAGTCAAAATTATGCAGAGACAATAGTTTGAACAGTAAGGCCCGTGCATAATGAATTGGTTGCCAGCGTGAATTTTGTTTTTCATTAAGTACTTTGAATTATTCAAGACAATTCAACAAAATACATGTTTTATTGCGTAACTTCAAGTCAACAATTTTTCGTTTTAATGTCCTCTTGAAAGCGCTCGTGGAATTCCACGCATATGATGATTTTTCGTTTGCCTTTTAGAGTTGAATTCAATTAGAGGTAGGCTATATATACGTTCCATCGGACGATAAATATAAGAAGTCAAAATAAAGACATGTATATGTATTCATTTTTATAGTTAAAACTATGTTTTCATATCCTTTTAAGTTCCCAATTTCGTTTTCAAATGTATTAAGTCACTAAATTTCATTACGGTGTATAAATTTTACTTACACTCTTCCTTTCCCATTCCCATTTTTATTTATGTTAGTAAAATGAGTGAAAAGAGAATTTTAGAAATTAATTTTGTCAGCTTTATGAAATTTCGTATCGAACAAACAAAAAATAAATTTCCGACGAACCTTCGGGTAACGATCCAGAGGCGATTATTATTATTATTATTATTATTATTATTATTATTATTATTATTATTATTATTATTGATTTCATTATTATAGATTTATTTCATTATATCACTTCTAAATAAAAATCTCATACAAATATAGATGTATATTTTTCTTACCTTTCATTAATATGAATACACATCGATATACATGTCCATATTGAGAGTATTTCCGCGTCAAACTATCGGCTTACCTGTCTACAATGAAGAATTTTAATTTCAGTGTTGCAAAGAGTTAAAGAAATATACTATAACTTTCTCGATGACGTAATTTAAAGATTGAAATGTTTGAAATGCAGTAAGAGCTAATTAATGAGATGTATCCTCCACTGTCATTCAACTTTATGCCCCTTTCTGACTTCAAAAACATCAATGGTACACCGCTATCCAAGACTTATCGATCAGAACTCTTTGAGAAGTTTTGAAAAGAAGTTTTAATGTTGAAGGATTTCATATCAATTTAAAATCTAAAGAGAACCTTGGGTGCCCTGAAGTTGAAGTACTTACTTAGGCGCAGATGCAGATGAAAAGTGTCGCCCGGGGACCCTTGGGATTTTACTTAATCACTGTGTATTTAGTAGGGTTTTTTGACTTTACATATAAAAGAAAATCTTTCAAATTATACATTTTTATGTGATGACTGGTCATTTATTCTTCAGATTATGAGAGAGAGAGAGAGAGAGAGAGAGAGAGAGAGAGAGAGAGAGAGTTTTAATGATAAATGATGATCATGTTTATTACAGCATGGAGTGTGCCATGTATTCATATAAAATCAACTTGAGGTAGAACTTTAAAAAGTTATCACATTTACTTAAATATATTACCACCCAACTCCCTCCCGCCTCCTAAATACAGTCTGGATTTTTTTCCAACTCTCCAACTGAAAACATTGGACATGACAGGTGATACATGAGAGAGAGAGAGAGAGAGAGAGAGAGAGAGAGAGAGAGAGAGTCACATGTATCTATTTAATAATTTAACTGGGAGTGGAACATTATCATATTTAAATAGTTATTAACCCAACTTCGCCTCCCGTATTCACAAAATCAATTCTGGTTTTTGTTTGTTTTGTTTTTGTGGTTTTTTTAAATTTTATTTTAATTCATTTTATTCATTTATCTAATTTATTATTATTATTATTATTATTATTATTATTATTATTATTATTATTATTATTATTATTATTATATTATCTCTCTCTCTCTCTCTCTCTCTCTGCTAGAATGATTTGAATAATTTGAATGATCAGCATTAGATTCTTTTTTAAACTGTAAATGAAAATGTAACAATAAGAGCGGAAGAAAGCTAGTTGTTCCTAGCAACCGACCAAACCAATTTATGAAGCTATAATATGCGAATAATATGTGAATAGTTTTCTTCAAATCACTTCCCGAAATCTGATATCGGTCATATACTTACCCAAAGGGTAGATGTCAACCCTTCTTGCTAAGAAACTTTCCCATATCCGCGCTTGACTTTATTGCAGTCTGTATCTAAAATCAATCATTATTAGCGATCGTCATCCAGAAATTGATTCGATGAAAAGAAAGCCATATAAGTTACCGTGTAAATTTTACTTGTCTTCATATCAAAGAAGAGAATTATGTGAGCCATTCAAAAATTAAATTGTCACATGTTGACGGGATATTTAAAAATTTCCTGTCAAGCTATCGATTTGATAAATGAAAACATGCATAATTTATTATTGTTTGTACATTTTATAATGGGACCAATTCTAGTACCTTTTAAAACTTGTTGTTAAAAGACTTTACCACGCTTTAATATTTAGGTTGAATCAATGTGAATTTGTATCAAAGTCATTATTTTAAATACACAAACATTTTACATTTGCTCAGTTGTCGGTTTCTATAGCTTTTATCATTGTTATTAACATTATTTTTCTAAAATTGTTATTCGGATAAAAAAGAATTACATTTCATCTTAAATGATTACTTGTGTTTCAACTCAATTCATTTTGGTTTGAAAGACGTCACAGATAACATAACTTGTCGAGTAAGTTAAAATCTATGAAAAGGAATTGGGAAAATTTCAGTCTCTTACCTGGATGTTTAACGATTTAACAAAATCGTACTCTAGAAAATACTTTTGAACGAGGGAAAGTCACACCTCATTACTGTTCTCTCTGGAATCATTCGTGCCACGGTCAGGATTGTCGGTCTTTGGTAACTCAAGCAGTAGACATGAGATTGTGGGGTCGAGTCCCAAGAGAGAGAGAGAGAGAGAGAGAGAGAGAACAATAAATAGATATTTAAGTACACCCACTGATAGCGGTGTTCAGATTAACAGAGAGGACAGAAGACATCTGACCGAGCTGTATGACACAAATTACCAGGGACATGTACAGAAAATAAAATATGACAATAATCAAATAAACAAAGAAAACGACATTACAAAAATATTCGAGTTTAGTGCAGTTTAAGGTCAAATGATGCATAGGTATTTCCTCCCTCCCCCCTTTTTCCCCTTCTAATTGATTTTTTTTTGTGTATGTCGCATTTTTATTTCAATTTACTATAGAAAGAAAGACAAATCGTGATAAGTTAAAAATATTTGCTGGTTGTGCGTACCTCTCGCCAACATCTGTATCTGAGATGACGTCACGATCAGAAACAATATCAGATGACATGAGCCTTTACATTCGAATTCGTATCAAAATATTTATATACTATGTTGTTAACTTAAAATATCTATATACTATGTTGTTAACTTAAATTCGCCAATTTCATCGGTATCTTTGCTTTGACACATAACACAGTCATCCACAATACACTGGAGAGAGAGAGAGAGAGAGAGGGGGGGGGGGGGGGGGGGGGGGGGGGGGGGGCGGGGGGGGGGGGGGGGGGGGGGGGGGGGGGGGGGGGGGGGGGGGGCGGGGGGGGAGTGGGAGGAGAGAAGAAGAAGGGAGATGGAAAAAGGAAAGACGAGCGGTAGAGGATGTTTCATATCGTAGATATAATTAGGGCAATTATTGATAGCAGAGCCGGTGAAGTCAGCCCTATTTGGGTACTTTAGTCTCCCCTCTGATTATATGCGAAATGTCCACCATGGTATGCTGTTTTGAGTGCATAACACCAAATTATTTCGTATTAAGGTGAACCTAGAACCGGTAACAATGTCCGTAGTAGCCCGCCTTCATTGTGATCTAATACCTTTATGATGGAATATATTGATATGCATGTCCGTGACTTTGTTAGTCATGCAACAAACTCAGATCTCGCTTCCTTTCTATTGCTCTTTTGTTTATTGTCAGACAATCAGGTTAATCAAGCCCACTCTCTATTCCAATAGAATTGTATTACATTCTTCTTTTTTTTTTTTTTAATTCTAATTCAATCTGATTAAAACCACATATCTGTTGTGCTTCTCCATGAGTCCTATAGCGGCAAAGGACAAGTATAGAATAGGATACAAATCTTGTTACAATTGATATTGATTTTAATTTACCTGTTATGTAGAACTGACGTTAATTTCCATGCTGGGGTTGCTTATAAATACACGATTTTTAAATAGCAATTTAAAGTTGTCACGTAAATAGCATGCATAGTATAATCATTGTAGAAATGATTATTCCAATCAGTTTTTATACCCGGGATCGATAGATCGGGGGCATAATGTTTTTGTCCAGTCTGTCTGTCTGTTATCTGTTTGGGGGGGGGGTTGTTTGTCTGTTGTCAACTTTAACCTTGGCCATAACTTTTGAACAGTGAGGGATAGAGACTTTATAGGTCACATTCATACCCAGCTAATAAAGCCTTTCAAATGAAATCAAGGCCAATGACCTTCTGACCTTGACAATGACCTTCTTACTAAAATTAACTTTTTGGACTTTGTTGCCTCCGGGAGCATTAGTGTTTCACAAACACAGCTTGTTTATTACGAAAATAACAGAAATGAACTGAAAAAATATGAAAACTCTCGTATTCCACAACATTGCCGATTTTGAACTCACATTTACCGATTTTCCCATCTAAAAGTGCCTGAGACTCAAAACAATATTACACATATTACGTCTTACTATAAATATGAAAAATGGCCAACCCCCCCCCCCCCCTTTTTTTTTTTTTTTTTGGAAGTCTTAAAGGGACATAGTCCGAGACTGGAAATTTTTTGCATGAAAAGGATAAATTACGACTAATTTTTCCTGTATTACATAAATCATAAACTTTAAGTTAATTGCACAATTTAAACTAAAATCCCTCAATGTTTTCGTAGAATAAAGGCAATTGGGTCGAATTCAATTCGGCTGGTATCAATTCCCCAAATAAGGCGATGCTCCGCCCATAATCATGCGCGTGCGCGGATATTCACTGTAGAAAACAACAAAAATGGTTCACATGGAGCAATACGAGCACGAGAAAAGCAAAAGTGTGGTAGAAAATAACTATACACAGACTCAAAGGCAAAAAAAGAAAAAAAAAAAAAAAAAAAAAAAAAAAGAAAGAAAAAGAAAGAAAAAAGAAAAGTGGAACAAATGTTAGAATCGGATAAAGTTCGAGTTTCATTGTCACGTTTCCTCTGACCGACCTCATCAATATTCAAGGGGTTGGCCTGGTTATGCTGCAAATTTAAAACGGGCATATCTCGTTAACGACATCGACTTTGGTGACGATACTTTTTACACATCTTAGATAATAACTAGCGATCGATTGCCGTTTTAGAAATCCGTTTACATTTTTTATACTTTTCCCGACTTCAATCGGACCATGCTCCTTTAAAAAAAATTTAAAATCCAAAAATTGAGATATTGACAAAATTCTTTCACAATAATATTCCTTACTGTAATAATGATTAAAATAGTCCACAAGAAATCACCAAAATCAATTAACTGAAAAACATGACTTGACTTGAAATTACTAAGTCAAAAAAATGTTGAAAAAACGTCAGAAATTTAATTTCGGAACAGAACAAAAAATAACAACACTTCTTCACACATCCCTCTAGATCATTCCTATGCATTTAGTTTCTCTCTGTATGCACCAGGTCTGAAGAAGAAGTTTGTCAAAGGAGGATACACTGTGTGACCTACTTTTACCTGTGGTGGCAACACCTGTTGACGGATTGGGACAAAAAACAACAGCACATGTAGGGGACTATGACTACTTTATTACTATCCAGTTTCATAGAAATCTGTTCTTCGGTTCTTGAGAAGAAGTTGAAAATGTGAAAAGTTTACGACGGACGGGCAGCGTGCTATGACTATAGTTCACTTGAGCCTTTGGCTCAGGTGAGCTAACAAGCAACACTATTATTATTTTAATTATTTTATTTTAAGTTTTTGTTGAATATATTGAATATCACTGTTTGTCCAGTGCTATAAATCCTGCTGAAATATGAGTTTTAATGTTAAACTTGCATATTATAGTATAAGCAGCAATCTGGCGAGCGAAGCGAACCGGAAAAAATCAACATGTTTTTTATAGAACATTCAGCTTTATATTTGCATGATCTGGTATATGTACATGGTAGTAGCCCGAATATTTATTTTCATATCAACTAAAGCCAGATTTTTTATTTCCAGCATTTTCAGAGTCAGAATATATATTTCCAAAAAGTGCAAGCCCTCCCCCTTCCCCATCAGAATCAAATGGTCGTCCCCTTACTGTATCTTCTTAACTCATGGGATTCCGGTAATAAGCGGACGTCTTTACATAATTCAGTCACTTACATCAATATACGCTGAAGTAGACACTGTGGGGAGAGCTTGTAACAGGAGACGAATGTTCGGTCCTCTTTATATATCCATCTTTACAGGGAGGGATGTAGACGGGATGGATTTCCAGTATCTGAAAATGGCTGGGGGGGGGGGGGGGGGCTTGAGGGAGATACACCTTGTTGTAAATGAAAAACATTGACAAAAGAAACTCCATACTTATATATTCTTTGATTAATGATTATTCAATTGGAATAATTGTACACACTTTCGCAATCATTTCTAGCTATAAATCACTTTAGTTCAGTTTGCTAGCCCTGTCGATCTATAATAAATACATATATAATATAAATAGGAATAAGGACGATGACGCATAACATACGCGTAAGCAGCAAATCAAAATGATTGTTTAAAAAAAAAGGGGGGGGGGTACTATATCTATTTTCGGTGACCAGAACCGAGTTTTATTTTTTCATGGGATAATATCGATAATATTTATCCATAAAGTGCCCCTTTCTATGCCCATGAATGATAATAGTAACAAACAGCAAGACCCAAACGAAACAGTGGACAATGATATTTGTTCTTTTAAACTTGAAACAAATCTTCAACCCTCGAAAAACAAAACTCCCTAGAACATTAATTGACATTAAATTCAGAAACTGATATTCTACAACAAAGGTAGAAGTACAGTTTTGGTTGGGTCATGATGGGGAAAGTATGTGTGTGTGGGGGGGGGGGGGGGGGAGGGGGGGGGGTGACATTGGTTTTACGAAAAATAGTTTTGCTGTTGAAAGGTTAGAACGGATCCCCCTTTCCTTAAGTCCTAAATGCAGAGCGTCTACATTTTCCTGCTATTTATTTGCATATTATGTTCGCTGGACTATAACTTGGTGACATATGTCAATATACATGTGTATGTGCTGGTATTTTCCACGCAACCTACGATACGCCGTTGTAACTCAAACAATACTTTTGACTTAACCCCTATTTTTAACTCTAGACTCAGAGTCGCATGATATGCGAATATACAAAATTAGAATATAACTTCATCTGATTTAAATCAGTTTTCTAGGTTAGAAGGACGGACTATATTCTGGTATTAGTTTGTGTTGGGATTGTTTATATACAAGGCACATGGACATGATCGTTTATTGGGGCGAAAAACGAATTCAGTGTTAGGGGGCGTTTGTTTAAGACTAAAAGTCGAACCAACTTCGATAATGCCTGTATAAGAAAGTCAGTACATAGCAGGTAAGTTATAGTGTATATATGTACTCATAAATGTATATGAAACCGAACAAAAATGAAAGAAGTATTAAATTTTTGTTTTGACTATATGATGTTATATAAAGACCTGAAAAGAAATGCATGTTGAGACGACAGGAGAAAAGGAAAGAGGAAGAGGAAAAGAAGGGGGGTGGGTGGGTGTTGTTCTCCTGCTTTATCCTAACTTTTGGTAAGTTTTTTATGCATTTAGTGAGCGTAAAGAATGAAAAAGTGGGGATTAGCTAACCATTTAAGTAGCAGTCGGCAACCCCCTTGTCTGTATCCACCAATAAGACGCATTTAATGGGTATATATATCTGTGGTGAACTCGCCATCCCCACTTTTTTTATGCCCATCATGGACCTTTTTAAAAAAAATTTTCTTTCACCTTGTTACCAAAAGAAACGAGGTTTTGCCTCCTCACTTTTGGAATGCTTCCTACGGCTTTAAATATTGTGTTATTGCAGCGGTTGTTTGAATTGATATTATTACGTGTATCATTATCTTATATCAAAATTCACGCAGATGTATGCATCAATTGTCCAAATGATTTTATTCTTCCCTTCTTCCCAACCTTCTGTCCATCTTTTATCAGTCGGAGTATATACATCCGTCTGTCCTTCCTTTATCGGGGCAGGCTTGGTGTAGTGGTTAAGCGCTTAGCTTTAGGCGCCGACGACCCGGGTTCGATTCCCGGATTTGCGCCACTATGTTTAAGGTTACCTCCTGCTTCTATGTTGCGGTATAACTGAAAAATTGTGGAAAGCGACATAAAACACCAATCTACCAACCAACTAAACATCCTTCCTTTATCAGTCGGAGTATATATTTTTCTATCTATATTTTTTCATCCGTCCACCCCAACTATTCTCTGCTGTTTTTTAAAGTGCTCGATCTACATATTTAAGTTTGTTACGATTATCTAGGACTTTACACTTGTCTTCTACCACGAATACTTGATGTACCAGACGATAATGCCACCTTTCTATCTTATCCGGGAATTGTTTACCTTAAGGGGTTCTGTCAAACTGTACTGCGACACAAGTGTTAAGTAAAAAGCGTTTGGGGAGGGTGAGTCTCAGGTTTGATTCCTGTCTAAAACTCGTCGAGTTCGCCGAATTCTAATTTCCTGATAAATGCGACGAAAGGATTCAGTGGCACTGAATCGAAACTCACAGTGGCCGCTCACCTCATTTAAGACTGCATGGATTCTGACCTTGATCAGAGTATAAGGAAAGGTCAGTGTGGCGGCCGGAGGTTAATGTGTTTTCTTCGTGTACTCGTTTGCTCGTTTGGCTTCCTCCACTTTTAGCCACTGGCAGCTCTAATATTGTTTAAATGAAGCTGGCGTGGTTTTTACTTTTTCCCTGTTTCTTGGATTTTGGTTGTTTTTGCTTTCCTTTTTCTTTAGGAAGGGGGGGATTTTCTTGGGGTTTTTTTTTGGGGGGGGGGGGGTTGTTTGTTTGTGTTTTTTGTTATTTTTTTTTAATTTCTTTTTTGTTTTTGTTTTTTGGGGGGGGGGGGGGGTTTGTTTTTTTATATCGTCATAAGTTTAGTTTTACGTTTTAGGTATACATTTTCCATGGATTATTTTTGTCAGTCTAATAGTCGTCAAAGAAAACTAAAATATTTATGATATAAATATGCAGAAATGAATTATACTTTATCAATCCCTAAAAACAACGTACGTTAAAAGAACACTTCCTTATATGGATATTAATTCCATTCATTTGGATCACATACATTCGGTGACTGGCAGAACCGAGATAGACTAGCGTTTATTAATTAACTGAATGCTGTTTTCAGAACTGCAATGAGCAGAAATAAGGCGGGAGGGGGTGAAAGGACTCAGACAGCTCCATCTGGTAGCTCAGGAAACAGAACACGACAGATCAAGCTGGTATTGCTGGGAGAATCTGGTGTCGGCAAAAGTAGCATAGCTCTGCGATATGTTAGGGGAGAATTCAACGAAAACGGCGAGGCCACAATAGGAGGTATGTAACAAGTGCCCCAAACTGATGACATCATCAGCAGACTTCACTAAAAAAATTTCCCACATTCACGTCATTCAAACACATTTTTGATTGTGGCACCAGTGGCGGATCCACGATTTCTGAAAAGAGGGAAAAGGGTGGGGGACCGCATATGTATTACCCAAACTACTCTGCTATTTTTGGTGCCAAATCAGGATTTGTACTTGTAAATATGTGGCGCCCCCTCTGAATCCGCCACTTGGCACTGTACATCGTGGTTAAGATCAAAGACGTTCGACCGACGTTGGGATACCGTAGACAGACAGACAGACAGACATTATGTTTCATTTATTACCCATACTATTAGGGTCATAGCCATATATATATATATATATATATATATATATATATATATATATATATATATATATATATATATATATATATATATATATATATATATACCCGGTATATATATATATATATATATATATATATATATATATATATATATATATATATATATATATATATATATATATATATAACCCTAACCCTTCTGATTTTGTACATGAGTATAGCGGTAGGTTTCTATTGTCTATCGGTACACCGGATTACCTGGGTAGAGCGGTAGATTTTTATTGTCTATCTCTACACTAGATTTAATCATTACCTGCGTAGAGCGGTATGTTTCTATTGTCTATCGGTACACCGGATTACCTGGGTAGAGCGGTAGATTTCTATTGTCTATCACTACACTAGATTACCTGGGTAGAGCGGTATGTTTCCATTGTCTATCACTACACCAGATTACCTGTGTAGAGCAGTAGGTTTCTATTGTCAATCACTACTCCAGATTACCTGGGTATAGCGGTAGGTGTCTATTGTCTATCACTACACCAGATTACCTGGGTAGAACGGTAGGTTTCCATTGTCTATCACTACACCAGATTACCTGGGTAGAGCGGTAGGTTTCCATTGTCTATCACTACATCAGATTACCTGGGTAGAGTGTTGGGTTTCTATTGCCTATCGCTACACCAGATTACCTGGGTAGAGCGGTATGTTTCCATTGTCTATCACTACAACAGATTACCTGTGTAGAGCAGTAGGTTTCTATTGTCTATCGCTACACCAGATTACCTGGGTAGAGCTGTAGGTTTCTATTGTCTATCGCTACATCAGATTACCTGGGTAGAGCGGTAGATTTCTATTGTCTATCACTACACCAGATTTAATCATTAACTGGGTATAGCGGTATTTTTCTATTGTCTATCGCTACATCAGATTACCTGGGTAGAGCGATAGGATTCTATAGTCACTTTCGGGTGGGTCAGTTGCAAAGGTCTAAATTGTGTGCAATGCATCAGGCAGATGCCGTCACCATATATGGAATAATCGTGATGTTACGTAAAACAATAATCAATCAATCAATCAATCAAGAAGAGCGGTAGGTTTCCATTTTCTAACGCTACACCAGACTACCTGGGAAGAGTGGTAGGTTTCTATTGTCTATCGCTACACCAGATTACCTGTGTAGAGCGGTAGGTTTCTATTGTCTATCACTACACCAGATTACCTGTGTAGAGCGGTAGGATTCTATTGTCTATCACTACAACAGATTACCTGCATAGAACGGTGGGTTTCTATTGTCTATCAATACACCAGATTACCTGGATAGAGCGGTCGGTTTATATTGTCTATCACTACACCAGATTACCTGGGTAGAGTGATAGATTTCTATTGTCTATCACTACACCAGATTTAATCATTAACTGGGTATAGCGGTATTTTTCTATTGTCTATCGCTACATCAGATTACCTGGGTAGAGCGATAGGATTTTATAGTCACTTTCGGGTGGGTCAGTTGCAAAGGTCTAAATTGTGTGCAATGCATCAGGCAGATGCCGTCACCATATATGGAATAATCGTGATGTTACGTAAAACAATAATCAATCAATCAATCAATCAATAGAGCGGTAGGTTTCCATTTTCTAACGCTACACCAGATTACCTGGGTATAGCGGTAGGTGTCTATTGTCTATCGCTACACCAGATTACCTGGGTAGAGCGGTAGGTTTCTATTGTCTATCACTACACCAGATTACCTGTGTAGAGCGGTAGGATTCTATTGTCTATCACTACAACAGATTACCTGCATAGAACGGTGGGTTTCTATTGTCTATCAATACACCAGATTACCTGGATAGAGCGGTCGGTTTATATTGTCTATCAATACACCAGATTACCTGGGTAGAGTGATAGATTTTTATTGTCTATCACTATACCAGGTAGGTTTCTATTGTCAGTCACTACACCAGATTACCTGGGTACTGCGGTAGGTTTCTATTGTCTGTCACTACATTAAATTACCTGGTTTGAGCGATAGGTTTCTATTGCCTATCAATACATCAGATTACCTGGGTAGAGCGGTAGGTTTCTATTGTCTATCGCTACATCAGATTACCTGGATAGAGCGGTCGGTTTATATTGTCTGTCACTACACCAGATTACCTGGGTAGAGCGGTAGGTTTCTATTGTCTATAGGTACACTAGATTACCTGGGTAGAGCGGTAGGTGTCTATTGTCTATCACTATACCAGATTACCTGTGTAGAGCGGTAGGTTTCCATTGTCTATCACTACACCAGATTACCTGGGTAGAGCGGTAGGTTTCTATAGTCTATATGTACACCAGATTACTTGGGTAGAGCGGTAGGTGTCTATTGTCTATCACTACTCCAGATTACCTGGGTATAGCGGTAGGTGTCTATTGTCTATCACTACACCAGATTACCTGGGTAGAGCGGTAGGTTTCCATTGTCTATCACTTCACCAGATTACCTGGGTAGAGTGTTGGGTTTCTATTGTCTATCGCTACACCAGATCACCTGGGTAGAGCGGTATGTTTCCATTGTCTATCACTACAACAGATTACCTGTGTAGAGCAGTAGGTTTCTATTGTCTATCGCTACATCAGGTTACCTGGGTAGAGCGGTAGATTTCTATTGTCTATCACTACACCAGATTACCTGGGTAGAGCGGTAGATTTCTATTGTCTATCACTACACCAGATTTAATCATTACCTGGGTATAGCGGTATTTTCCTATTGTCTATCGCTACATCAGATTACCTGGGTAGAGCGATAGGATTCTATAGTCACTTTCGGGTGGGTCAGTTGCAAAGGTCTAAATTGTGTGCAATGCATCAGGCAGATGCCGTCACCATATATGGAATAATCGTGATGTTACGTAAAACAATAATCAATCAATCAATCAATCAATCAATAGAGCGGTAGGTTTCCATTTTCTAACGCTACTCCAGATTACCTGGGTATAGCGGTAGGTGTCTATTGTCTATCACTACACCAGATTACCTGGGTAGAGCGGTAGGTTTCTATTGTCTATCACTACACCAGATTACCTGTGTAGAGCGGTAGGATTCTATTGTCTATCACTACAACAGATTACCTGCATAGAACGGTGGGTTTCTATTGTCTATCAATACACCAGATTACCTGGATAGAGCGGTCGGTTTATATTGTCTATCACTACACCAGATTACCTGGGTAGAGTGATAGATTTTTATTGTCTATCACTATACCAGGTAGGTTTCTATTGTCAGTCACTACACCAGATTACCTGGGAACAGCGGTAGGTTTCCATTGTTTATCACTACACCAGATTACCTGTGTAGAGCAGTAGGTTTCTATTGTCTATCACTACACCAGATTACCTGGGTAGAGCGGTAGGTTTCTATTGTCTATAGGTACACCAGATTACCTGGGTAGAGCGGTAGGTTTCTATAGTCTATATGTACACCAGATTACTTGGGTAGAGCGGTAGGTTTCTATTGTCTATCACTACTCCAGATTACCTGGGTATAGCGGTAGGTGTCTATTGTCTATCACTACACCAGATTACCTGGGTAGAGCGGTAGGTTTCCATTGTCTATCACTACACCAGATTACCTGGGTAGAGTGTTGGGTTTCTATTGTCTATCGCTACACCAGATTACCTGGGTAGAGCGGTATGTTTCCATTGTCTATCACTACAACAGATTACCTGTGTAGAGCGGTAGAGCGGTAGATTTCTATTGTCTGTCACTACACCAGATTACCTGGGTAGAGCGGTAGATTTCTATTGTCTATCACTACACCAGATTTAATCATTACCTGGGTATAGCGGTATTTTTCTATTGTCTATCGCTACATCAGATTACCTGGGTAGAGCGATAGGATTCTATAGTCACTTTCGGGTGGGTCAGTTGCAAAGGTCTAAATTGTGTGCAATGCATCAGGCAGATGCCGTCACCATATATGGAATAATCGTGGAGTTACGTAAAACAATAATCAATCAATCAATTAATAGAGCGGTAGGTTTCCATTTTCTAACGCTACACCAGACTACCTGGGAAGAGTGGTAGGTTTCTATTGTCTATCGCTACACCAGATTACCTGTGTAGAGCGGTAGGTTTCTATTGTCTATCACTACAACAGATTACCAGCATAGAACGGTGGGTTTCTATTGTCTATCAATACACCAGATTACCTGGGTAGAGCGGTCGGTTTATATTGTCTATCAATACACCAGATTACCTGGGTAGAGTGATAGATTTTTATTGTCTATCACTATACCAGGTAGGTTTCTATTGTCAGTCACTACACCAGATTAAATGGGTACTGCGGTAGGTTTCTATTGTCTGTCCCTACATTAAATTACCTGGTTTGAGCGATAGGTTTCTATTGCCTATCACTACATCAGATTGCCGAATCGAGCGGTAGGTTTCTAATGTCTATCACTACATCAGATTACCTGGGAACAGCGGTAGGTTTCTATTGTCTATAGGTACACCAGATTACCTGGGTAGAGCGGTAGGTTTCTATTGTCTATCGCTACATCAGATTACCTGGATAGAGCGGTCGGTTTATATTGTCTATCACTACACCAGATTACCTGGGTAGAGCGGTAGGTTTCTATTGTCTATAGGTACACCAGATTACCTGGTTAGAGCGGTAGGTGTCTATTGTCTATCACTATACCAGATTACCCGTGTAGAGCGGTAGGTTTCCATTGTCTATCACTACACTAGATTACCTGGGTAGAGCGGTAGGTTTCTATAGTCTATATGTACACCAGATTACTTGGGTAGAGTGTTGGGTTTCTATTGTCTATCACTACTCCAGATTACCTGGGTATAGCGGTAGGTGTCTATTGTCTATCACTACACCAGATTACCTGGGTAGAGCGGTAGGTTTCCATTGTCTATCACTACACCAGATTACCTGGGTAGAGTGTTGGGTTTCTATTGTCTATCGCTACACCAGATTACCTGGGTAGAGAGGTATGTTTCTATTGTCTATCGGTCCACCAGATTACCTGGATAGAGTGTTGGGTTTCCATTTTCTATTACCTGGGTAGAGCGGTAGGTTGCTCTTGTCTATTGGTACACCATATTTTCAGCATGATAATGATCTGCGATTGAGGGAGAGGTTCACAGCGTACAGGAATAAATCCACTGTCCTTCACTACGGAAACTGACAAATTATCCCACATGTTCTGAACGGGAATCGAACCCAGAGTCGACGATTTGGAGAGCTTTAAGTTAATTTCAGTGTAGCTCTTTAACTTTACACAGTCACCGAGGTTTTTATACGTGACAGAACATTGTTAAAGGAAAACGATATTGTAAATGCTAATAGATTGTGTACAAATAATTGTCATTTATGATCTTTAGTTATAGCGTGTAAAAAATGTCAAAATTTAAGGTAAATTAACGGTAATGTTTGTTTCACAGGTTGATCTGCAGTGCATATTTCACCGTCGCGTTTCCAAGCTGCGACTTTCTCGAAACAACAAGTTTTTAAATTTTGCTTGAATTTTACCTTCATTTCATTTAGAGAATTACAAAGACATTCCATCTGTTGTCCGTTTAGTTTATTAAGAGACGTATGCATTGGCGGATTTAGAAGAAGAGGGGTGCAACCACTGCGACCCCCTTTGGTCGAAAATTTTAACCTCCCAAGGGCAATTTTTGATCATTTTTAGGGCTGCAAACACCCCACCCCCTTTCCAGAACGAATAGTACAAAACATTAGCCATTGGAGGGTACAACCTCTCCCCTCCCCGCTTCAAAAATTTCTAGATCCGCCTATGGTATGAACGAGAGAGAGAGAGAGAGAGAGAGAGAGAGAGAATCATTAAGGTTTCAGGATTGTGATTTGGATCACTATTTGCTATTGAACGGCGCATGTGACTGGTCAGCAGGGCAGTAACTGTTCCCTCCTCCATGCTACCTGTTCTCATGTATGATTTCTTCAAGGATTGTCCTCTGTTCCCTGTTAGCATTGTCTCTATCAAATTATGAAATATCGGCAGGTGTGTTTATATGGGTATTTCTACAGATTCTATTTAGCCTTTTAACGTTTAAATAAGATCATCTTTTATTTTTTTTATTTTAGCTGCATATCTCACGAAAAATATAAATCTACAGTCTGTGCAGATAAAGTTTGATATATGGGACACTGCAGGACAGGAGCGATACCATAGCCTAGCGCCGATGTATTATAGAGGGGCACCTGCTGCCATCATTGTATATGACGTGTGCAGCGCGGTAAGGCGCCAAATACACGTAGATACTTAAAGTTAATTATAATAGATAAATCATGTAAATAAAAAACTAACTTATATATAAATACCTTACTGAATTAAGTTAATCAATAATAAATGAATCATGGAAATGAACAAATAACTAAATAGATAGATACATTAATTAATTACTAAATAATTAATTAAAATGCTTTTTAAATAATTATATGTAGATTTTTGAGATGTAATACTCATCCCATTATCATAAATGTGTCTCCAGTATTAGTAACATGCCCGGATGTACTATACAGGGGCAATTACTGCCATTGTATATGGCATGTGCACACTGGTAAGTCAAACACAAGTGAATAATTAAGTAAATGGGTGACAGATAATATATGAACTATCTGACTAAATAGGTAAAATAGATAAAATATATTAATTGATGAAATAGATAATACATTTAATTGATTTTCATCTAGATATTTTAGATTTGATATTTTCACTCCTTTCCAAAAATTCATCTTTTATTTGAATATAAATGGCCATCTTGTATTAGTCACCAACAACAGTTACAAGGAGCATATTTACGTTCAGTGTTTGAGTGATTTACGTTCAGTGTTTGAGTGTTCCATATTTGAGTTGGGGCTTTTATGTCAGCGAAGGTGATCAAAATGGCACAGAATTTCGTAATAGCCTTTCATATTTTCAAATCTAGGACACGATAAAGACAGAAAATGTAGCAGTGCATTAGCTGATATATATATATATATATATATATATATATATATATATATATATATATATATATATATATATATATATATATATATATATATATATATATATATACACTTTTTTGTTTTCTTTGGTGGTTCCGGTTTGTTTCCCAACATTGAAATGAGCCCTACTATGTGAGACATCCATGATGTGTTGTTAACCCTTACCACGTATTGTCGGGCAGTCTCGTCACGTGACGCGAGAATTCTAGAGGAAAGCCGACACCAAGCAAATCTGGTAATTGCTTTGATACCATACAGTGGCGGATCCAGGATTAGCCAGTATTAGCCAAACTACTTAGCCATTTGTGGTGCCAAATCTGGATTTTCACTTGTAAATATGAGGAAAGAGGGAGGGGGGGGGGGGGGGCTCTAAATCCGCCACTGCCATATATCAATGTTGGGGGATACATATACAAATGAATATAATTTTGTGGAATTAAACATTGAAACTCGACCTTCCACGTTGAACTTTCAGCTCAGATTCACACGAAATTTGCGGTGTGTAGGTAACTTGTATGGTGATTGACCGATATGCATTTCAAGACACTTTAAGAAGTGTTGATGTGCTTCGTGCTTGTTAAAATACGACATAAATAAATATTCGATTTTTTACTGAGATAAAAACCATAATTAAACGCATTCAATTGGAATTTTACACGGTACCAAGCAACTTTTAACTGCTCGGAAACAGGTCAACTGATTGACTAAATGGAGAACCATAACGGAATTCCGCACGAGATTTACCAACCCTACATGTATAAGGAACAAATGTGTACATATGATGATACACTGTCTGAATACTTGGATTTATTTATTTATTACTTTATTCATTTATTTAATTGGCCTTTATTTCCAGGCATCGTTTAAACGAGCTCAACTGTGGGTAAAAGAACTTGTGCAGCAAGCAAATTCTCAGATTGTAATATGTCTGGTTGGCAATAAGGCAGATATGGCGGCAGATAAAAGGGCCGTGTTAAAAGAGGTAGGTGTTAACTTCATTTCTATCATTATAAAATGGTGGCACCTGTCGGTCTCATTGCATACAATGCAATTGCCAAAGTCAGACTTTCCAAAAAGTCGGAATTCCTTGGTGATGCTCATATATCAACATTGGCGCATGGCGTAGATGATAAGAGCATCCTTTGAAAACGATCGAACATAATGACATTAGCATGATTCGGACTTACGACCAAAAAACTACGATGCTTTTCTGTCTGGGGCGTTTTATGGTTGAAAACTGAAGAGGTCGTGGTCGGGAACATAAATCCGGACATGCGGTATATCCGGACGATCGCTGTTTTTGTCACGTATTGACCATTTTCAGTAATCTTACTGCAACGCTTGAAAGAACATTCTTTTAAACTGTAAGCCAATGGACATTTTAGAATTTCCATTTAATATGATTTTAACGAGTTGGTGGGATTTACCTCGCGTTGGGATTTACCTTCCCAACCAATACCGTGAATCTCCTTGGGTACGGTGTGAAGAGGTATGTATGGCTGTGTCAGCTGTGAATCTCCTTGGGTACGGTGTGAAGAGGTATGTATGGCTGTGTCAGCTGTGGGTTCCTCCCTATCTTTGTCCGATGACTTTGCTTCTGGTAGTATTTGGCGAATTAATATTATTTTGAGATATTCCCTCGTATATGTATAACATCAATAATAAACATAACAATAAAACTTCGTTATCACAAGTAACAATAGGAAGATGATAACAATGGTTCCATATCATATATGTGTGTCATTGTTTGATATTAACCTCTCTCTCTCTCTCTCTCTCTCTCTCTCTCTCTCTCTCTCTCTCTCTCTGACAACTTAACACAGCAAAATCTGGTACATATTTATCCCTGTGTACAATTTGAAACCAATACCTGTTCTCAGTTTACTGACGATGGGGTGCAAAGATGTATAGAAGCATCAATATACACAATAGTATAAACATACAAACAAAACGAAATATAAGCGAGACAAGTATTTATACTGATTGATTGACTAATTCATTATTTCATGTCAACCAGAAGTGTTCAACATATATAGTGGCGGCACCTGCCTGGTGAAAAAACGTCTTAAGATAAACTGACTTAGGCATTAGATACTCACAGGGTATTGACGTAGGCACTAGATACTCACAGAGTATTGACATAGGCACTAGACATATACAGAGTATTGACGTAGGCACTAGATACTCACAGAATATTGACATAGGCACAAGATACTCACAGAGTATTGACATAGGCACTAGATACTCACTGAGTATTGACATAGGCACTAGATACTCACAGAGTATTGACATAGGCACTAGATACTCACAGAGTATTTACATAGGCACTAGACACTCACAGAGTATTGACATAGGCACTAGATACTCACAGAGTATTGACATAAGCACTAGACACTCAGAGTATTGATATAGGCACTAGATACTCACAGAGTATTGACATAGGCACTAGATACTCACAGAGTATTGACACAGGCACTAGACACTCACAGAGTATTGGCATAGGCACTAGACACTCACAGAGTATTGACATAGGCACTAGACATATACAGAGTATTGACATAGGCACTAGACACTCACAGAGTATTGACATAGGCACTAGATACTCACAGAGTATTGACAAAGGTATTAGATACTCACAGAGTATTGCCATAGGCACTAGATACTCACAAAATATTCACAAAGGGACTAAATACTCATAAAGTATTGACTGAGGCACTAAATGCTCAAAAAGTATTGACAGAGGAACTACATACGTACGAAGTATTGACATAGGGACTAAATACTCACAAAGTATTGATATAAACGCTAAATACTCACAAAGTATTGACAGAAGTACTAATTACTCACAAGGTATTGACATAGACACTAAATACTCGCAATGTATAGACGCAGGCACTGAATATTCCCTCCCGAAGTATTGATATAGACACTAAATACCCACAAAGTATTGACATAGGTAATAAATATCCACAAGATACTGAAATAGGCACTAACTACTTGCAAAGTATTGACGAAGGCACTAAATAATCACAGAGTATTGACATAGGCACTAGATACTCATAGAGTATTGACATAGGCACTACATACTCACAGAGTATTGACATAGGCACTAGATACTCACAGAGTATTGACATAGGCACTAGATACTCACAGAGTATTGACATAGGCACTAGACACTCACAGAGTATTGACATAGGCACTAGACATATACAGAGTATTGACAAACGCACTAGACACTCACAGAGTATTGACATAGGCACTAGATACTCACAGAGTATTGCCATAGGCACTAGACACTCACAGAGTATTGACATAGGCACTAGACACAGAGTATTGACATAGGCACTAGACACTCAGAGTATTGATATAGGCACTAGATACTCACAGAGTATTGACATGGGCACTAGATACTCACAGAGTATTGACATAGGCACTAGAAACTCACAGAGTATTGGCATAGGCACTAGACACTCACAGAGTATTGACATAGGCACTAGACATATACAGAGTATTGACATAGGCACTAGACACCCACAGAGTATTGACATAGGCACTAGAAACTCACAGAGTATTGCCAAAGGTACTAGATACATACAGAGCATTGACATAGGCTCTAGATAATCACAAAATATTCACAAAGGGACTAAATACTCAGAAAGTATTGACTGAGGCACTAAATGCTCACAAAGTATTGACATAGGCACTAGATACTCACAGAGTATTGACAGAGGGACAAAATACTCACAAAGTATTGATATAGACGCTAAATACTCACAAAGTATTAACATAGGTACTAATTACTCACAAGTTGTTGACAAAGACACTAAATACTCGCAATGTATAGACGCAGGCACTGAATATTCCCTCCCGAAGTATTGGTATAGACACTGAATACCCACAAGGTATTGACATATGTACTAAATATGCACAAGTTACTGACATAGGCACTAACTACTTGCAGAGTATTGACATAGGCACTAGATACTCACAGAGTATTGACATAGGCACTAGATACTCACAGAGTATTGACATGGGCACTAAATACTCACAGAGAATTGACATAGGCACTAGATACTCACAGAATATTGACATAGGCACAAGATACTCACAGAGTATTAAGATAGGCACTAGACACTCACAGAGTATTGACATAGGCACTAGATACTCACAGTGTATTGACATAGGCACTAGATACTCACAGAGTATGACATAGGCACTAGATACTCACAGAGTATAGGCATAGGCACTAGACACTCACAGAGTTTTGACATAGGCACTAGACATATACAGAGTAATGACATAGGCACTAGACACTCACAGAGTATTGACATAGGCACTAGATACTCACAGAGTATTGCCAAAGGTACTAAATACTCACAGAGCATTGACATAGGCACTAGATAATCACAAAATATTCACAAAGGGACTAAATACTCAGAAAGTATTGACCGAGGCACTAAATGCTCACAAAGTATTGACATAGGCACTAGATACTCATAGAGTATTGACATAGGGACAAAATACTCACAAAGTATTGATATAGACGCTAAATACTCACAAAGTATTGACATAGGTACTAATTACTCACAAGGTGTTGACAAAGACACTAAATACTCGCAATGTATAGACGCAGGCACTGAATATTCCCTCCCGAAGTATTGGTATAGACACTGAATACCCACAAGGTATTGACATAGGTACTAAATATGCACAAGTTACTGACATAGGCACTAACTACTTGCAGAGTATTGACATAGGCACTAGATACTCACAGAGTATTGACATAGGCACTAGATACTCACAGAGTATTGACATAGGCACTAGATACTCACAGAGTATTGACATAGGTACTAGAAGCTCACAGAGTATTGACATAGGTACTAGATACTCACAGAATATTGACATAGGCACTAGATACTCACAGAGTATTAAGATAGGCACTAGATACTCACAGAGTATTGACATAGGCACTAGATACTCACAGAGTATTGACATAGGCACTAGATACTCACAGAGTATGGACTTAGGCACTAGATACACACAGAGTATTGACATAGGCACTAGATACTTACAGAGTATTGACATAGGCACTAAACACTCAGAGTATAGATATAGGCACTAGACATATACAGAGTATAGACATAGGCACTAGACATTCACAGAGTATAGACATAGGCACTAGATACTCACAGAGTATTGACACAGGCACTAGACACTCACAGAGTATTGGCATAGGCACTAGACACTCACAGAGTATTGACATAGGCACTAGACATATACAGAGTATTGACATAGGCACTAGACACTCACAGAGTATTGACATAGGCACTAGATACTCACAGAGTATTGACAAAGGTATTAGATACTCACAGAGTATTGCCATAGGCACTAGATACTCACAAAATATTCACAAAGGGACTAAATACTCATAAAGTATTGACTGAGGCACTAAATGCTCAAAAAGTATTGACAGAGGAACTACATACGTACGAAGTATTGACATAGGGACTAAATACTCACAAAGTATTGATATAAACGCTAAATACTCACAAAGTATTGACAGAAGTACTAATTACTCACAAGGTATTGACATAGACACTAAATACTCGCAATGTATAGACGCAGGCACTGAATATTCCCTCCCGAAGTATTGATATAGACACTAAATACCCACAAAGTATTGACATAGGTAATAAATATCCACAAGATACTGAAATAGGCACTAACTACTTGCAAAGTATTGACGAAGGCACTAAATAATCACAGAGTATTGACATAGGCACTAGATACTCATAGAGTATTGACATAGGCACTACATACTCACAGAGTATTGACATAGGCACTAGATACTCACAGAGTATTGACATAGGCACTAGATACTCACAGAGTATTGACATAGGCACTAGACACTCACAGAGTATTGACATAGGCACTAGACATATACAGAGTATTGACAAACGCACTAGACACTCACAGAGTATTGACATAGGCACTAGATACTCACAGAGTATTGCCATAGGCACTAGACACTCACAGAGTATTGACATAGGCACTAGACACAGAGTATTGACATAGGCACTAGACACTCAGAGTATTGATATAGGCACTAGATATTCACAGAGTATTGACATGGGCACTAGATACTCACAGAGTATTGACATAGGCACTAGAAACTCACAGAGTATTGGCATAGGCACTAGACACTCACAGAGTATTGACATAGGCACTAGACATATACAGAGTATTGACATAGGCACTAGACACCCACAGAGTATTGACATAGGCACTAGAAACTCACAGAGTATTGCCAAAGGTACTAGATACATACAGAGCATTGACATAGGCTCTAGATAATCACAAAATATTCACAAAGGGACTAAATACTCAGAAAGTATTGACTGAGGCACTAAATGCTCACAAAGTATTGACATAGGCACTAGATACTCACAGAGTATTGACAGAGGGACAAAATACTCACAAAGTATTGATATAGACGCTAAATACTCACAAAGTATTAACATAGGTACTAATTACTCACAAGTTGTTGACAAAGACACTAAATACTCGCAATGTATAGACGCAGGCACTGAATATTCCCTCCCGAAGTATTGGTATAGACACTGAATACCCACAAGGTATTGACATATGTACTAAATATGCACAAGTTACTGACATAGGCACTAACTACTTGCAGAGTATTGACATAGGCACTAGATACTCACAGAGTATTGACATAGGCACTAGATACTCACAGAGTATTGACATGGGCACTAAATACTCACAGAGAATTGACATAGGCACTAGATACTCACAGAATATTGACATAGGCACAAGATACTCACAGAGTATTAAGATAGGCACTAGACACTCACAGAGTATTGACATAGGCACTAGATACTCACAGTGTATTGACATAGGCACTAGATACTCACAGAGTATGACATAGGCACTAGATACTCACAGAGTATAGGCATAGGCACTAGACACTCACAGAGTTTTGACATAGGCACTAGACATATACAGAGTAATGACATAGGCACTAGACACTCACAGAGTATTGACATAGGCACTAGATACTCACAGAGTATTGCCAAAGGTACTAAATACTCACAGAGCATTGACATAGGCACTAGATAATCACAAAATATTCACAAAGGGACTAAATACTCAGAAAGTATTGACCGAGGCACTAAATGCTCACAAAGTATTGACATAGGCACTAGATACTCATAGAGTATTGACATAGGGACAAAATACTCACAAAGTATTGATATAGACGCTAAATACTCACAAAGTATTGACATAGGTACTAATTACTCACAAGGTGTTGACAAAGACACTAAATACTCGCAATGTATAGACGCAGGCACTGAATATTCCCTCCCGAAGTATTGGTATAGACACTGAATACCCACAAGGTATTGACATAGGTACTAAATATGCACAAGTTACTGACATAGGCACTAACTACTTGCAAAGTATTGACATAGGCACTAGATACTCACAGAGTATTGACATAGGCACTAGATACTCACAGAGTATTGACATAGGCACTAGATACTCACAGAGTATTGACATAGGTACTAGAAGCTCACAGAGTATTGACATAGGTACTAGATACTCACAGAATATTGACATAGGCACTAGATACTCACAGAGTATTAAGATAGGCACTAGATACTCACAGAGTATTGACATAGGCACTAGATACTCACAGAGTATTGACATAGGCACTAGATACTCACAGAGTATGGACTTAGGCACTAGATACACACAGAGTATTGACATAGGCACTAGATACTTACAGAGTATTGACATAGGCACTAAACACTCAGAGTATAGATATAGGCACTAGACATATACAGAGTATAGACATAGGCAGTAGACATTCACAGAGTATAGACATAGGCACTAGATACTCACAGAGTATTGACATTGGCACTAGATACTCACAGAGTATTGACATTGGCACTAGATACTCACAGAGTATTGACATAGGTAGTAGATACTCACAGAGTATTGACATTGGCACTAGATACTTACAGAGTATTGACATAGGCACTAGATACTCACAGAGTATTGACATAGGCACTAGATACTCACAGAGTATTGACATAGGCATTAGATACTCACAGAGTATTGACATAGGCATTAGATACTCACAGAGTATTGACATAGGCATTAGATACTCACAGAGTATTGCCATAGGCACTAGATACTCACAGAGTATTGACATAGGCACTAGATACTAGATACTCACAGAGTATTGACATAGGCACTAGATACTCACAGAGTAGTGATATAGGCACTAGACATATACAGAGTATTGATATAGGCACTAGACATATACAGAGTATTGACATAAGCACTAGACACCCAGAGTATGGATATAGGTATTAGACATATACAGAGTATTGACATAGGCACTAGACACTCACAGAGTATGGACATAGGCACTAGATACTCACAGAGTATTGACATAGGCACTAGATACTCACAGAGTATTGACATAGGCATTTGATACTCACAGAGTATTGACATAGGCATTAGATACTCACAGAGTATTGACATAGGCATTAGATACTCACAGAGTATTGCCATAGGCACTAGATACTCACAGAGTATTGACATAGGCACTAGATACTAGATACTCACAGAGTATTGACATAGGCACTAGATACTCACAGAGTATTGATATAGGCACTAGACATATACAGAGTATTGACATAGGCACTAGACACCCAGAGTATGGATATAGGTATTAGACATATACAGAGTATTGACATAGGCACTAGACACTCACAGAGTATGGACATAGGCACTAGATACTCACAGAGTATTGACATAGGCACTAGATACTCACAGAGTATTGACCTAGGCACTAGATACACACTGTATTGACATAGACACTAAATACTCGCAAAGTATAGACGCAGGCACTGAATATTCCCTCCCGAAGTATTGGTATAGACACTAAATACCCACAAAGTATTTACATAGGTACTAAATATCCAGAAGATACTGACATAGGCACTAACTACTTGCAAAGTATTGACATAGGCACTAGATACTCACAGAGTATTGACAAAGGGACTAAATATTCATAAAGTATTGACATAGGCACTAAATGCTCACAAAGTATTGACAGAGGAACTGCATACGCACGAAGTATTGACACTGATTGACATTAATACTACCAAAGTATTGACATATGCGCTAAATACTACCAAAGTACTGAGATTGGCGCTAAATACTCATAAGGTATTGTCATAGACACTAGATATTTGCAAGTATTGACACAGACACTAAATACTCCAAAGGTACTGATATAGGACTAAATACTCCCAAAATACTGACATAGACACTTAATACTCGAAAGTATTGACATAGGTACTAAACGCTCATAAAGCATTGACATAGATATTGAATACTTACAAAACATTGACATAGGGACTTAATACTCGCAAAGTATTGATATAAGCATTAGATACTCACAAAATATTGACAAAACGACTAAATACTCGCATAGTATTAACATAGGCACTAAAACACGTACGAAGTATTGACATCGGCAGTAAATACTCCCACAGTACTGACATTGGCACTAGATACTCTCGAAGTATTGACATAATCACGAAAAACTCACAAAGTTTTGACATAGAAAAAGAAACAGAAGACATCTGACAAAGCTGTATGACACAAATCACCAAGGACATGCACAAAAACACGATGATAGTAAAATATATAAGCATATACATATATTATGAATTTATTGTCGAATTTCTTTAATTATATTTGACAAGGTCTATCATGCCATAGCGTAAAGCTTGATGTAAGCTTTTGATTCTGTCAAAATGCTTTCCGATTTCTTTTTCTGATGAAAATTTGATCTCTTTTAGGAAGGGCAAGAATTTGCTGCAAGTAACAATCTATTATTTTCTGAGACGTCGGCAAAAACAGGAATGAATGTCGACGAAATCTTTTTTAACGTCGGTATGTATCAATTTAGTAACTTATCTTACGCTGTTGTCAAATTTATCACATCAATTTGAAGAAATGTGACATAAAATCAACTGTTTTGATTGGAATAAGCACTTCACGTGATCACTATACAATATTGTCCGATAAATGAGCCAAGTATTAGTCATTTGGAAATGCCTTGGCCTTTTACCTTCACTTTCGATGTGAAATCTTAGTCTAAACAATATCTTCTTCAACTTTATATATTATCACAAAGTATTCCTCAAATGATTTTATGTATAAAAATCATAAACTAAAGGTGGTGTAAATTAGAATATTCATAACGGAATGTGATAAGCCAAGTGTCATTTTATCACTTTTGATATAAATCAAAAGTGATCACATTTCAACTGGTAGTCCTTTGATCGCTTTTGTTTGATATCAAAAGTTATTCAAAAACACAAGCATGACACGTATATTCTTCCTATGATCCCGGTTTTTGATGTTTACTGGTACATAAAGTGCAACGCAGTACATTTTTGTAAGTGCTTCATTAAGTCACTTTCTTCCTTATGTTATTTTACGATTGCGTGTTGTCCTAATTAAATACATTTCCATTCCAATGGACAGGATTTCCTTTGTACCGTAAGAAAATCGATTTCTGGAATAGACTTGGGCAACCATATCCGAATATTTCAAAGGTTTTAACACTCTAACCTCTTCCTTTTGAAAATCACCTTCAAGACATGGAATTGCATAATTGCATAATATGGAAACATTACATAATAAACAAAGGGGAAGGAAAAAAAATTGTAATGATGGTCTGCTTTAAATACTTTATAGAAATAAAAGACATGCAAGGGATATAGGTTTTCTTCTTCCAAAACTTCACATCTCAGTTGCCATCTTCTTTTCACTTACAAAGCCGTGTGGCCTAGTGGATGAGGTGCTTGGCTCGTGGCCTTAGAAGTCCCGGGTTCGATTCCCGCCCTAGGCACACTGGTGTTCTGTGTTTCGTATACGACAGTAAAAACCAAGGTCCTGTGTCACGGTAGGCGTGGCACGTAAAAGATTCCTCACTGCTTCAGGTTGGGTCCGTTGAAAAGGTGGAAATTTGTATGCAATGCATCAGGCAGATGCCGTCACCATATACGTGATATAACCGTGGAGTGACGTAAAACAATAAGGTCCTTTCACTTACACCCACTATATCCCTTTCCCTTTTCCGTTTTAGAGCAGTCTGTTGTTACAAAAAAAGATGAATTTCTGATTCACGAGCTGGTTTGACATATTTTTGTACATTTGTGTGAGTGATCACCGTCAGATTTGTCTTAAACAACCATGAGTCTATGTATACGGGTGTTCTTGTCCCTATGAGTCTATGTATACGGATGTTGTTATCTCCATGAGTCTATGTAAACGGATGTTGTTATCTCCATGTGTCTATGTATACGGGTGTTGTTATCCACACGAGTCTATGTATACGGGTGTTGTTGTCCCTATGAGTCTATGTATACGGGTGTTGTTATCCCAATGAGTATGTATACGGGTGTTGAAATCCCAATGAGTCTATGTATACGGGTGTTGTTATCCACATGAGTCTATGTATACGGGTATTGAAATCCCAATGAGTCTATGTATACGGGTGTTGTTATCCACATGAGTCTATGTATACGGGTGTTGTTATCCCCATGAGTCTATGTATACGGATGTTGTTATCTCCGTGAATCTATGTATACAGGTGCTGTTATCCCCACGAGTCTATGTATACGGGTGTTGTTATCTCCATGAGTCTATGTATACGGGTGTTGTTATCCCCATGAGTCTATGTATACGGATGTTGTTATCTCCGTGAATCTATGTATACAGGTGCTGTTATCCCCACGAGTCTATGTATACGGGTGTTGTTATCTCCATGAGTCTATGTATACGGGTGTTGTTATCCCCATGAGTCTATGTATACGGGTGCTGTTATCCCAATGAGTCTATGTATACGGGTGCTGTTATCCCCATGAGTCTATGTATACAGGTGTTGTTATCTCCATGAGTCTATGTATACGGGTGTTGTTATCCGCAGGTGTCTATGTATACGGGTGTTGTTATCCTCACGAGTGTATGTATACGGATGTTATCCCTATGAGTCTATGTATACGGGGGTTGTTATCCCAATGAGTCTATGTATAGGGGTGTTGTTATCCCCATGAGTTAATGTATACGGGTGTTGTTATCCCCATGAATCTATGTATACGGGTGTTGTTATCTCCGTGAGTCTATTTATACGGGTGCTGTTATACCCATAAGTCTATATATATGGGTGTTAATATCCCCATGAGTCTATGTATACGGGTGTTGTTATCCCACTGAGCCTATGTATATAGGTGTTGTTATCCCCATGAGTCTGTGTATACGGGTGTTGTTATCTCCGTGAGTCTATGTATACGGGTGTTGTTATCTCCATGAGTCTATGTATACGGGTATTGAAATCCCAATGAGTCTATGTATACGGGTGTTGTTATCCCAATGAGTCTATGTATACCGATGATGTTATCTCCATGAGTCTATGTATACGGATGTTGTTATCTCCATGACTCTATGTATACGGGTGTTGTTATCTCCATGAGTCTATGTATACGGGTATTGAAATCCCAATGGGTCTATGTATACGGATGTTGTTATCCACATGAGTCTATGTATACGGATGTTGTTATCTCAATGTGTCTATGTATACGGATGTTGTTATCTCCGTGAGTCTATGTATACGGGTGTTGTTATCTCCATGAGTCTATGTATACGGGTATTGAAATCCCAATGAGTCTATGTATACGGGTGTTGTTATCCACATGAGTCTATGTATACGGGTGTTGTTATTCACATGAGTCTATGTATACGGGTGTTGTTATCCACATGAGTCTATGTATACGAGTGTTGTTATCCACATGAGTCTATGTATACGGATGTTGTTATCCACATGAGTCTATGTATACGGGTGTTGTTATCCACATGAGTCTATGTATACGAGTGTTGTTATCCACATGAGTCTATGTATACGGGTGTTGTTATCCACACGAGTGTATGTATACGGGTGTTGTTATCCTCATGAGTGTGTGTATACGGGTGTTGTTATCCTCATGAGTCTATGTATATGGGTGTTATATAATCTACTTTTCTACTAAACTGTACTGTAAAGATAAATTTTAATTCCTGAGTAAAGAATAAGTATGAACTGTACAATTAAATCTCTTTTACTTATTTTTATATTTTTGGTCATGGCCAGTGTCGCTATTTCACATGATATGCTTACTTCATCTGGTCTAGCCTTCGTTTTTCATAGATCAATGAATTTGTACCGTCATTTGTAAATGTGACGGTGACGTAACGCCATTTACTATCGTATCTGATATTATTACAAATGGCTTTGATACTTTTTACATTGTAGCTAGCAGAATAGCAGCTCAGTTTCCAGGAATAGCTGGAACAGCTGTCGATGGTAGAAATAACAGAAATGTCAAACTGGACACAGTTAAGAAAACAGAAGGCAGGATATGTTGTTGACTATATCTTTACAAAGAGAACTTATTTCCTGACTGTGATTATGAAAATGCTTTAGTATTTGTTGCATTGGTAATTGATTGAAAAATTGCTATAATGTTATAATACTCAACATTCTGGCCTGTTTTTGTAATGTTTTGTACAGATTACTAATTAAATGATACTTACAACACAAAAATATATTTTTTATATATCGTCAACTAAGTGGTGGGCATATGTGGGGTGTGCCATTGCTATCTGGCTGTCCGTAGACAGTTGGAAGTATGTCCTAATACATATATAAATATGTGAAATTAAGTATATAAAAACAGATGCAAGAAATAGAATATACCGTTTTAAATACAATAATGAAAAAACACGTACATCATTATCAAGTGAGTGTCTGTGATTTGATTATCTCCATTGTTATGTTGGATATTTGTTTGTGTCCTTATTTTCGTCTCTTTGAGTTTATTTCAATATATAGTGAGGGAACCTACTTGCTGCAAAATATCTAAATGTTGACGAAGTCATCAAAATCAAGGAACGGTCTTTTAAGTGTCAATATCTACCGTTACATGGGAAAACAGTTAAAACCGTCTCATGCTAAAGAGAGGACACGAGCAAGTCATTGATTGAATTGGAACTTGGAACCCCTTGACTTGAGTCGTGTGTGCTGCAAATTAAAATGCAACCCGGAATCTCTCGACCCAAGTCGCATTTGCTGCAGATTGAACTGGAACCCGAAACCTCTTCTTCATAGTCGTGTTTGCTGCGGATTGAACTGCATTGGATTTCATCACATTTTAATTTTACATAGAAATAGTTTTATAGTTATAACAAATATCTATAATTAATGCACTCAATACGTAAACGTCCCATGAAAGAAGTTCAAAGTAAGAAAACACAATACATCGACCGATAAAATTGATGAAATAATATTTCTAAAGCTGGTATTTATTTTCAATCTATCACTATAGTAGTTATGAAATCACATCGATGTTTACTATCGCGCATTTCTTTACCCGAAAACAGCTACTTGCATAGACTGCTTTTGAGCACGAAAAGACGACATGCTTTTTTAAAGAATATGTTTGTTTACATGGGAAAAATAATGCTTGTGATTACTCTAAGCAATAATCAATCGATCTGTGACAACTGCTATCATGACTCTTTCGCTACCTACTCGTCCTGATTCAATATATAACCAAATATGATATGCAAATAATACTTAATAATGAACTTGTTGGTTATTTTGCAAATATCTGAAATTTCATAGTAGATTAGAATGTGCCACGTGACATGATCCACCTTATAAAAGTAAGAAAAATAAGATGATAGATAAACACTCACAGAATAATAGTTCTAAGGAGTATCTCCCTCATACATAGCTCTGTCCTTAGATAGCTTCTTTGGTTCACTTTTCGGTCATTTTGGCTTTAACTCTGCTCCTCATATTTTTATATATTTTGAGAATTCCAATCATTCGGCCACGAGCATCACTGAAGAGACATAATTTGTCGAAATGCGCATATGGTGCACAAAATTAAAAGGTGTTTATGTTCTATATTTATTATAACCACTGAGCCCTTGTTACTGCTGGTGGACTGATAGTCCCCGAGGGCATCATAAGTCTAGTTTTCAGTGCTTTTGTACTGACATGAAATATATACTTCAAAGTTTCAGTCATCAAATTAAGTAAATCGCTCTAAAACTAAGGAGTATCTCCCTCATGCATAGCTCTGTCCTTAGATAGCTTCTTTGGTTCACTTTTCGGTCATTTTGGCTTTAACTCTGCTCCTCATATTTTTCTATATTTTGAGAATTCCAATCATTCGGCCACGAGCATCACTGAAGAGACGTAATTTGTCGAAATGCGCATGTGGTGCACAAAATTAAAGGGTATATATGTTCTATATTTATTATAACCACTAGGCCGGTGTCACTGCTGGTAGACTGATAGTCCCTAACCCTAACCCTAACCCTAAAGTGATTTCGTTGCCCTACGGGTTCTGTAAGTTACAGTAATAAGGGTGTTAAGGGGATAGTTATTATTTGCTGATCTAGTGCAACCTGGCACCGCTATTGTATAATATAGGCTCGATAATAGGATTTAAAAATTTATGAAATTTATACCATAAAGTAAGGAAGACTTCCTTAATTTTTACAAATCTTATTGAGATATTTTATCTAATTTCAGAAAACTGACTTTTCAGCAATATATATCCAGCGGAATCTTTCATCCCGTTTTCTATGGTAATCTTATATAAAAATTAAATAGGGTCAAAGATTGTGATAGTTTCATTTCAGAGTTAAACCCTTTTGCAATCGAAAGTATGACCCTGACGTAAAAACTATAAACTTTGTATTAGTATTGACTCCGTGACGGGTCTTAATTTTTTTTAGAGAAGATGTTGTTCTGAACCTTGTCCTGCTTAGCTGATAGTCAAAATTACCACAATTCATGAACTTTAGTTTGCTTTCTGACGGAGAGAATACGATTGCCTCAAATTCATGTTACTTGATATTGTCATTGTGGATAAATATATCTATTCCATATGTATATTCTAGATCATACTGTTATGACTGTTATGCAACTTGAGTAACTATAAATACTTGTTTTATATGCAGGATTATATATATTTTGATGTGTGTTTCTGATTGTTGTACCTTTGTGGTGAGTGCAAAGTTAAGCATATGAATCGGTTATAAACCACACTTATTTTGTGACAATTGCTTTTATTACTGACCGCTTTAAATTGATACAAGTGTACTACAATCGAAAATTTTGTAATGGCTATTCTCGTGTTTATTCTTGTATTCTATGCTTGTCCACGAGACATATCTTGTTCGTTTGGGTCAGCTTCCGCATTATATATGCTTAATTATTTGATGGGGAAGAATATGATCCCAAATTAAAATAGTTCAATATGACACTCTATTACAGGCTTATGATAATAAATATTTCTGTTTTTAAGATGTGTCTATGAAAAAGAGTGATTACAGAATTACATATTACATGCACATAGGTGAGAATCTGTGGTCAAGTAGGTACTGTATAAGATATATGTATCAAACAGGGGATTTTCAGAGCTAAAATAGTTTTTAGAGCCAATTAAAATTTTTGGCTTAATCAGGAAAATATTCAAGCTGTCATGATATGAAAGAAATTTAATGAAGACTATATCTATGAGAATGCAACACAATGATGTATGCGGCATCCTCAAACGTAATATATGGCACGTGTGGCAAAATATCAAAGTACCCTAATTAGGTTCAAATCTAACCTAGGAGAGATGGACCAATTGAATTATATGTCTTCTTTTCTTTCTTTTATAGTTAATAAACATTAATGTGTTATTGTTTTTATCCAGAGATCCGTGATAGCCTATATCTCTGTTTTGTCTAATATAATGGATGTTCGTCAATGACTACCGCTCGGTATTTTGGCATTTACATTTCAGTATAATCGTATCTAATTGGCGTAACACATTTTAGGTTATGTTTTGAGACTATAGGAAAGTTTGAATAAAAAATACCTAAGATGATTACACATAAGTAGACATGAAATACGAGATTGATTTGAAGTAAGATACCAACTGGGACTTAGAGTTAGGTGCGGTCCTAACTTTACATAAAGTGCACTTCAAGTTAACTTTATGACTGCTTTTCTAGTTTACTTGGCGACAACAGAGTAAACTGGGATTCAAGTTTAGTAGTAAACTTGGATTCAAGTTTAGAAGTAAACTTGATTCCAAGTTTAGTACTAAACTAGATTCCAAGTTTACTCCAAGTACACATCAAGTTTAGTTAACTTTCTGTATACATGTATATTTCCCATATTTTTCTACTAAAACATTTTTTTTTTTAATATAAGATATGCAATTGTACATTATAAGACAATTATTTCTATCGTGTTATACGAAACTGGATAATTATAATAAACAAATGTGAAAAGTAAACTTGGTGTCACGTGATAATAAACTTTAAGACGGAATTACTTTAAAGTAAACTTGATATCAAGTGCACATCACTAAAATTTATGACTGGTTTTCAGGACGAAGAACTAAACTTGAAGTGTACCTGTCAAGTGCACTTGAATGTAAGGTAGGACTGCACCCAACTGTATTTTTATAAGTGATTTTAAGAAATGAAGTTTCCATCTGGGTTTTCTTATGATTTTAGAAATTCTAATTTATACATAGCACTATCAGTCAACAAGCTAGTAGAGTTTTAGTTATCATGTTGTAATTTATTTCATTCATCCCTCGTGTAGATTTAATAAAATATTAGACTACATAAACTTTAAAAGGAAATTAACTTCTTTTAATATTATCGTGTTTTGCCTATGCAAATAGACACATTAACAAATAATAAAAATGGAGGGGGAATTTAATAAAAGTCACGTCAGCTTTTCTTAATAGAATTTTCACAATATTAATTGCCTTTAAAAAGCAGGGACATTAGGATGTTTACTTAAAAACTCTTGGAATGGTTGATGTAATAGGTATGAGTGTTACAAATGAACACACAAAAGACATTACAACATGTTTCATTATATTATAGCTGTGATACTGATTTGTGACAATACAATGAGATGGCACTCATTTGGTGTGGCATTTTAAGTGGGTGAGACGCACAATTAAATGCAAAGTAGTGCTGTTTAAACATTCAATATACTAGCCCATATAACACATTACAAAAATATTTGATTGTAGTGCAATTACGATACCGACTTAGGACGGTCATTTAATTTGACAAAAGTCAAACAAAGGGTGTGGTTAACCGGTTTACGGGCCGTCCTTCCCACTCACCGTACCAACAGAACAATCAAAGGACGTACATTTAAAATTTATAAATAATCCTCCATGTAAAGAACAAGGGTCAACAGGTATCGCATATTCAGAGGTCATAAAATATAAACACGTAAGATATTGTAAAACACATAATGATATAAAAATATATGCGACATCAACATGATAAACCGTGCTCTGCCAGTCTGAAAGCGAGCTAAGACCCTAGATCTGTAGGAGTCCCGACTAACAGACAGAGTAGTCATGAAGTAGAATCATGATTTGCTGACGTGCTCAGCTGAAGAACTAAACAATGATCTCAGCTTAACTCGACGCACGACAAAGGCAATAATAGTTCCAAACTCAAAGTTTCAAATATGTTGGGTAACTATATACATAATTATCTATTATGAGATGATAACGTGAAGCAGAGTTTTTTTTTATTATTATTTGTGTTTTTTTTTTTTTTTTTTTTTTTGGCTTCGTTGCATTTAAGATCTGAATAAGAACATATGTCACAATATAACAATCTAAAATCTAGCGCATTATTGGTTAAATTTACTAATTTGATTTAACATGAGAAAATCTTACCTTTGACGAGGTGAAAAAAGAAATACAATACTTTATGCGATACTTTTTATGCAGATTCAGGGTCAAGGATGCGGTTGTGATTTAAAAGAAGAACTGATATTGCTAGCTACATGTAAGCTTGTTTATTGAAAATCGAGATTTGTATTGGCTAATTCACAAGCTAGGTAGTCTGCCTTGTAATCACCTCTAACTGCATATTTCCGTAGATGATAACAATTGTTACATTTATTAATTACTTAGCTGTAACATTTGGTATTTAGTGGCATTATATTATATTATTATAATATTTTGTCATAGCTGCGAGGCCGTATCATTATAACTTTTAACATACTATTACGATAATGTTGTGAGGCACACATCATTTATCATTACTTAACTGTAACCGTTTATATTATGTATAATAATATAATAGAATTATGATAAGCGGCAGCACTGGTGCTTACAATAATGTATCATGGTAAATGTTGATAAAATTCAGTAATCGTTTCTTGTTTGGCTGGTGGCATCTGTTAAAATTGCCCGCAGAGTTAGAAAGTATGAGTGTACAACTTACATATATATTGACACATGTTCATTCAGCGCTTCAATGCTATTTAATAGATACATTAAACAAATCTAATCAAATAATAATAAAACCGTGAAGAGATACCACTTTATAAAACTTAATGTGTGTGTTGTATTACAGTGCTTTATCTGTGGTTTCTGAACAAAATTCCATTTAAATCTTTAAAAAGATTTCAAATACCAATGCTATCACTACAATAAACAAAAGAGAAAACAAAAGACATCTGACAAGTTCCTTCTTTTAATTTCTTTTAATTAGGTGAAAAAGATTAAATGTTATTGATCAAAGTGCATATGGAATGTACATGTAAGCTTTTCTGTATACACCCGTATGTTCACATCCAACTCATTTGTATTTTCTTTAAGGAAGAAGCTTTACTTGTTTTACATGATGACATATCCATTGCAATAACACAAAGAATCGTAAGTACTATGACAAGAATACCTGTAATTCCTATACACTCGGCAGATTTTCGCTTATCAGGGGCACTTATCCGTTTTCGTCGTGTTATCGTCAAAAGAGATTTATTAACACTTAAATATTTTACTATTGCCCTTAAACGCATCGTTAAATCTGTATCGACTTTGTAGGATTTATTCCAAGAACATTCACAACATACATTCAAGTTGAGTGCGGTCGTTGACAACGGTATGGTAACAGGTTTTGTCTCGGTTTCAGTACTCCTTGTATAGGGGGGTGTTGATACTTCCGGCAGATGTTCAGTAGATACTATGTTATTTGTTTCAGTAATCTCAGTTTTATAAATCCCTGGGGTTGATTGTCTGTTGTATACATCTGTTGTAATTTCTGTAAATTTATTGAAAATCGAAAGTAATGAACTGATTATGCGAAATCTCATTATCACACATTCACTAACCACACAAGCATGTATCGGTTGAAATAATCATCAACATCGATCGTTTAATTAAGCAGTTTTATCCATACGGTTAAAGACAGTAACAAATACTTTAGTAAGGTGGGATGGCGCGTAACGCAATTTAGAATTAAAACAGTAAGATATGGATCATTAAACGAAGGCAAAACAGAATTGTGGAAATAGCCAATACCTGAACAAGAGAAATAGTCAATAACTGAACCAGAGAAATAGCCAATAACTGAACCTGAGAAATAGCCAATAACTGAACCAGAGAAGTAGGTGTGGGACCAGGTAAAAGAAAGGAAAATGAAGCAGCTGTACGACAAGAATCACCAAGATCATACATATCATTTATCTTGAATTCTACTCCACATTCTTTTTTATTGTGTTATAAACTCTGTTGATGATATGGAATAATAACAACCGATAGCTTTTATATCACTTGATAGAAATAATTTAGGGCTGCATGCATGAAATAATAATGATTTGATTCACTACTCTTGTATTATGTGATCAGTATATGGTGATCAAGTGGTCGTAATTCCAAAATGGACAGTATTATTCACGTCATTGTATAATTTTAAAACCAAAACGTCCACATCCTAGACACATTACATCACTTTCTCAAGGTTAATCATAAAAGGTCATATGACATTTTTTTTTATTCGGACAGTCTTGGGTCTCGGGTGCTTACGTCGATGATAATTTGACCATATCAGAACGTATCACAGGTAGTCCCAGAAAAAAAAGGTAATCGAATTTAATAGCAAATGCTTTCAATCTTCATTTACTTCGTATAATTTGTCTTCCATGAAGAGTCGGTAGACGTGTGAATTCATTTTCATCTTAGAAAGAATTTAAAAAAAACCCGAAGAAGTACCGAAGGGTAAATCATATGTCATAGTCCATGGAATAAAAGTGTAAATATCGTGTATAGTGTTCTATTCAGACAAATGCTAACCCCAATAAATTCGATGTGAGACCAGGTGCCCGGAAGGAGTAAGCGTCCCCGGTTGCATAATACACTCGTCGCAAAAGTTCTGCAACAACTTTTCAAGTCGAGGAAATAAATACATAAATATACACATAAGAAATAAAGGAGAAAAGAACACGAAGTCAAATTATCCTAGACCTATTCACGGTATGAAATGTTGTTTTACTGAAATTCCGGCGTCGGAAATGCACATGAAAATGTCTGTGTATACATATTATGTCAAATCAAGTGTAGTCAAAAAGTCAAAAAGATGGTTAGTTTGTATGGTCAGGTCCCAAAATATCGGTTAACATTCTTGAAAGACGGATCTGAAATTGCACCAGATCCCTATATCGACCATAGAACTTCCTCAGCGACAATTTCAATCTTATTATTTATGAATTTTTAAATGTGTGTCTTTTGATTGTGCTGCTTTTGCGTTGAGTGGAAGGTGGGCGCCCGTAAACCAGTTAACCACACCAATTAAATGACGTTTGTTACTTCAAATGACTGTCCTAAGTCGATATGGGATCCGCAGCACAATCGAATATTTGTAATGTTTTTCGGTATATATTCTACTATTATTATGATTTGCCTCATACAATTTTGTTAGATGTTTTCTCCTCAATATATCCCTGTGAGAGTAGTTTCGTGGCAAAATGCCTGGCTCTCTGGACGAAATTTGAGTATTTAGAGTATGCCCTAGAATAACGTAAAAAAAATTTAAATGAAGGGGCTATATGCGGAACAATATGGTATGTTGCTACTCAGAAAAGGGAAGTTGGTAAAAATGAGATTGAAATTGTCACGTTTGTCATAAAGAGAGGTTACTAATTACCCATCATCACGGAGTATAAAGCCAGCGTGACCTAGTGGTATAGGGCTGGACTCCTGATCGGGAGGCCGGGGTTCGAGTCCCGCTGTGGTCATGCCGGTGTCCTGTCTTTCGGATGATACAGTAAAAACCGAGGCCCCGTGTCGTGGTATGCATGGCACGTTAAAGATCCCTCGCTGCTTCGGGTGGGTCCGTTGCAAAGGTCAAAATTTGTATGTCCCGCATCAGGCAGATGCCGTCACAATATACGTGAAATATTCGTTGTGTAACGTTAAACAAAAATCAATCAATCTATCAATCAATCACGGAGTATATCGGGGTATGAAGCAGAAGATGCCCTATCATTTGTATCTTTTATTTCGAGTTCCTTTGGATACATGATGTTGAGGTGATCTTTAAAAACAGGGTTGTTCATGAAACAAATTCAAAAAGGTCAATGTTCTGTTATTTGTTTCTAAATCTGAATGTCTCATATAGATATTTCTAGTATGGTTTTACAGATTTCGGTATTAAGCAATCACCTGTCTTAAATAACCATCTTTTTGTGTTCCTTATTATTAATTGACTGATCATCAAATGCCCGACATCGCATCTTTCGGCGCACTTTTTCAATATGACGTCATAAATAAAAGGCCCGTCAAACATGAATTTAAATGTGACGCCACAATAAAACTACCTGATAGGCGTGGTTGAAGTTGGATCTGGCGATCCCTCAATTATCTATACAAAATCAACATGTCTCAAGAGACCATTTGTCTGAAGCGACCACTTTCCACCTTTCTTTTGATGGTCGCTTAAAACAGATTGACTGTATTATCAGTTTTCAATGCTTCGGTCATAGAACTATGTCTACAGCATTTTAAAGGAGATAAGTTCTTAACGTCCTCCCCTCGGAGTACATGTATAAATCGGGACTTAATAATGATAATAATCAATATTATCATTATTATTTTATTATTATTATTATTGTTATTGAGGGGATGGAGTTCACCTAATGCGATTGATTTTGTCATGTGACATATCTAGAGTTAATACTAGCTGGCCCGCATGTAGAGTGTTTGGGAATGTCTTAAAGATATATAAATGGAAAAATCAACTTACCGGAATTAAAAACAGTTGTACAAGTTGTTAAAGACGGGTGTTCGCATCGTTGTACATCGTTGTCAAATATTAACCCCGCTGTACAATTTTGGATATATGCATTATCACCCACACATTGAACGAATGCATAACAATTTTCTGGGTGAGGATAAATGATACTACTACTTTTGTCTGTACAGAAAGATATCCAATCCACTGCTGCAATAAACATTTTAGGTATTTATTCATTATGCTCTGATACCAATGCAGGATGTACGACAGTGGACATTCAGGAACTCCTATAATTCAGAGGTGAGACCTAGTGTCTTCGAGGAGAAGCGTCTCCTGAATGGTTAGCCACACCCATCATAAACACACTTACATAGAGAAAAAAAAACAAATGTAACTCGGCACTCTATGTAGGTAGGTATGTATCTATGTATTTATGTATGTATGTATGTACGTGTGTGTGTGTGTTTGTGTGTGTGTGTGTGTGTGTGTGTGTGTGTGTGTGTGTGTGTGTGTGTGTGTGTGTGTGTATGTGTGTGTGTGTGTAGTACCATTGCCACATTACACCATTTTGCATGTCACAGTATCAAACGGATTAAACATTTCATACACATACATGTGTTTTTGATATCTTAAATTTTTTTTTTTCCTTTTCTTCTTTTTGCAAATTGTTGCTTCAAGTTGATATAAAATGTGCGTAATAAAATAAAATGATGCTCATCCTCAAACTAGTTTAAACAAATTTTACAAAAGCGTTGAGGAATATAAGGCATCATTTACCTCCCTGTTTAAATTTCGAGTTTGCTCACAGTATTGATTCTAGATTGAGAACAAGTTTCATTTGTCTTAGGCATAAATTCTCTTACGTTAAATTCCCTACTGAAGTGAATAAAATGTTTAACATGTTTTGGTTTTGTTTCGAATATCTAGAATGAGTTTTCCTTTCATGATCGAATAAATTTGTATAATAAGGAGTATAAAGTTCCTATTCCTAATTTCATATATTTCAAATTTACAATTACACAAAAATGGCTAAATGAAACGCTCAATTTCCATTTTATTTCATACAATATGACCTTGCCACGATAGGGAATTTCACACAAAACAAATGGGTTTATTCCGAACTTATTTCCTAGATCCCAAACAACGAAGCCAGCAGGGCATTTGACTTCGAACCTGGTTCATTGCAGTTCTGTGAATTCGAAGGGGGTGGGGGAGGCATGTCAGATTAGGGTTTTATCTAAGATACCGTAATTACTAACGTTTCATGTACCCCCTTCCGTTCATTTCATAAGTTGTTTAAGTAGCCTTGTTCAATGCAACGTGAATTAATCGGTATATTTATCAAGGTGGACGGAATAAAAAAAAAAGATTTTTTTTCATCTGAGGTGGACTGATCATTTATTCAATCAGTACTGGGAACCCTATCCGGAACACATAGTGTACATCCGCGCGTCGTATGGTTTGTTTACAATCAATATGGCGGATCACGATTTTGGGGTCGGAGAGATAGTAAACATTAGTTCTAACGCAAAAAGAAAAATAATTGGTGTTAATAATTGGTGTTTTTATTGTGGCGACCTAACGTCTCAGTTGAGATTTATCGAATCACCCCACCCTCGACTGATCTTTTTCTATCCGGAACTCAAACTGATGCTGCATTCTATCATTCATTTTTAGGTGATCCAAATAAAACATATATACAACATATACACAAATTGCCGAGTTCCACATCGTATGAATTTTCAATTATAGATGTTAATAGAGGTGAAAATCATCTATGAAAATACAATTCCTTTCGGGTACGATTTCCCCAAAGGGTTGCTTAACATACACTTTATTGATAAAATTTGTGATATGCATATCTGCACACCGAAATTCTCTAACCATCGTTAAATTCTGTATATAAACATTCGTTTTCTACACTCCTTAGTCTTAGAATTGTGCTTAAAAGAAACAGTTGTTGAATACATTATTGATTTTTCTTGCTTGCTCACAGCAGGTATTAAACATTACGATTGGTACCTATTTCACGGTCATTTTCCGTTTACATGATGAAATTTCAGTTAATATATTTAGATCGGCATTCTAGCGTGGACATCATTTATACTGAAAGAATAAAATCATATATTTGTCCCCTCCTGACGTCAGATAGTTTGACAAGTAGAGTGCTTATTGTGTACGAGTGATTGCGGTACAATCTATCAAATGTTGGTAAATGCCTTCACTAAAGAAAACTCGCATCTTTTTACTTAAGTGTCAATACATGAAAAATTAAGGCTATGAACGTAGCGATCATCGCTGAATTTGCCTTTCCTAAAAAAAAAATTATATACATGTATATATGTTATATATATATATATATATATATATATATATATATATATATATATATATATATATATATATATATATATATATATATATATATATATATATATATATATATATAAAATGATATATGGTACAAAAAAAAAGAAGGTCACATTACAAAAATGTGCATATTGGTATAAATGTTCTTATGATGTCTTGGTTCCTCGCAGAGTTGTTTTTTTTTTCATGTATTATTATATTCTTGCCCAGATATTGTGTGGGTGGTACACATTGTGTTTCTACACATGCATTGTATCTGTGCAGTGTTTAGTTATTTTTGTGTTGTCTGTGCATATTTAGGCATTAATGGCATGCATGTCTAGCCAAACAAGAGATGCATTGCAGAACGTAGAACTACAGCTTGTAAACCAACATATCATCGTATAATATAGTTGTCTCACCAACTTAGGAGGGTCAATTAATAAAATTAATAAAATTATAATATCAGGAAATAGACCTCAGCATTTCGTATCAGACTGTACGGAGATTGTATACAGTCTAGTACTCAAAGTTTAAAACAGTTGTTTATGAACGAAGCTCATCCAGCCTGATTATCATCATCATTATTATTATTATTATTATTATTATTATTATTATTATTATCATTATTATTATTATTATTATTATTATTATTTTCAATATATAATATATATATAATATAATAGTTACAATAATAATAATAATAATAATAATAATAGAAATAATAATAATAATCATAATAATAATAATAATAATAATAATAATAATAAAAATAATAATAATAATAATAATTATTATTATTATTATTATTATTATTTGTCGGGTGTTGAGAAAATTTGACATACAATTCTTACCTTGGATATAAGTAGACATAAAGACATATAAAACCCACACAATGGCTATAAACATCTTAGAGTAACTGCGTTCCTAGTGATATCGCTGTCTCTCCTCAATGTATCTGTAAAATGTTGTGGTTCACTGCTGATCTTATACTTTCATTGATTTTCAAGACAACAAAAACGGATCAAATATATATGAAAATGGTAAAGGGAAAACTGAAGACATCTGAAAAATATGTATGACAAAAATCCCAAAGGATGTAATAATAATAAAATAAATATCTAAAATAAGTTCACCATCCCAGAGGCGTTCTGGTGGGTAACAACTCTTTAATGATATAATATATGATTATTGATCTTGAAATTTTTTTTTCTAATGAAAACATCGTCTCATCGATTATTTCAAACTTCTTAGTTATGGACGGTTCCTATCGTTCCAAGTCGTTGCCTCAAGTGCATTACAGTTAAACAAATAAGAATTACCGAATGGTTAACCACATCTCGTAGTCCATGGAATAAAAGTACAATATCGTGTAGAGTGCAATATTCTGACAAATGCAAACCCCAATTAAAAGGAGATGAGGCCAGGTGCATGGGAGGAGTAAGCGTTTGCATACAACACCCGTCGCAAAAATCCTGCAAAAATATAGTCGAGGAGGTAAATACAGAAATATACATATATGAGTAAATGAAGGAGACAAGTACACGAAATCATATTATCCTACTAACGGTATGTTTTGCTGATGAACTGCAATTTTCCGTGGCCGGAAATGCACGTGAATAAATGTCAGATCCAAAAACGATGGTTAACATTCCTGAAAAGGGGATCTAAAATTGCAGCAGATCCCTATATCGACCATAAAATTTCCTAAGTGACAATTTCAAACGTTCCTCAATATATTCCTGTGATGGAAGCTTCGCTTTTAAGAAAGAGAAATAGAAGACATCTGACAAAGCTGTATGACACACATCAGCAAGGACCTGCACACAAAAAATGACAATAGTAGAATATACACGGAACTACATTACAAAAATATTCGATTGTGTTGCGGTTACGATACCGACATAGGACGGTCAATTGAAGTAACAAAAGTCACTCAATTGATATGGTTAACCGCTTTACGGTCGCCCATCCTCCCACTCACCGCAAAAGCAGTACAATCAAAGGACACTCATTTAAACATTTTTAAAATAGAGAACAAACATCAACAGGTTTCTCAAGAAGCCAGGTCATAAAAATTTGATTACACACGAAAAATTTTCTAGAATAATGTGTTGCTATCAAAAATATGTAATGAGACCTCACCATAAGTAAAACGTGCTCTGCCCGTCTGTAAGCGAGCTCAGATCTTGATCAATTGTAGTCCCGACTAACAATTAGAGTTGACGAGGATCAGGACCTTGTCTCCTCTGAAAAGGTTTGGAGAAGGCCCGTCATAGAGTTCCGACCGCCCTGTTAGTCAGCGTGCAACGCTCAAGTAAAAGTCTGCATTGGGTTGTACAGGGACCCAATACAAGATCTATGGTCTTAGCGATGATCTTGGTGTCGTACTGTCGATGTAGAAGGGGGTTAATAATTTTAGAACAGGCCGATATGAAATTATCGGAACCTTTGACCCTCCTTAGTTTTAAACTAGATCACCGTAGAATTGGGATGGAAAATTCCGCTGGATACATATTGTTGAAAAGTAACATTTTCGAATTTAGATAAATATCTGAATAAGATCTATAAAATTTACCAAATGTTTTTCAAAGTTTATAATATCTATAACCCTGAGGAAGAGGGTTTAAAAGTAATCTGAGACTTTTTTCGGGAAAATCCAACACGTTAGTGCAGGTTCTAGCAAACCGAACCAATTGACTAATATAAATACCATATGATGGGAGTCTGGGGACATCACTATCTAGATAAGGGAAATTTAAAATAGGAAATCCAAATCATCACGTTTATCATATATGTTTGTATGAATACTGTTGTTAATAGAAAGAAATCTTCCTGTTTAGAGCATGTCCTGGAATAGCTTATAAGGTGGGAAATGAAGTCGCCATATGCAGGAGAGGAAGGTATATTGCTACTCAGGAAAGAAAAGTTGGTAATAATGAAATTGAAATCGTCATGTTTGTCATAAAGAGAGGTTACTGATGAACCATCGTCACTAATAGATAAGAGTATATTGAGGTATGAAGCAGAAGATGCGCTCTCAGTTGTATCTTATATTTAGAGTTCTTTTCGTCAACATCATATATCTTTTGGATATATGACGTTGAGGTGATCTTTAGATACAGAATTGTTAATCGACAAAACGTCATCGATGTATCTGTATGTAAATTTGAACCGAGATACTGATTCTTCACTGCCTTTGGAGAGCTAAGACTATATGAATTCTGCTTCATTTGAGAGAAAAAAAAAAACCCCCAAATGTCGGCCAGAAGTGGTGTGCAATCTGTAACAATCAGAATATCAGCAATCTGTTGGAACACTTTTCCACCAAACATCACAAAGATATTATCTATAAGAAATTCTACAATTTAGATGATCTCTTTTCTGTATACTTGCTGCTGCAATCAGATTGTTCCTTTACAAAATATGTATTGTTGTGACCTAAATCGAGATACTTATACCTGCAAATGCCTTTTGTGTTAAGGAGGACGTTTTGAATAATTGATGTACTTCTGTTCTTCAGACTTTTGTTGAGAAATGATTGTATAAAGAGTTGAAAAGTCAAAATACTTGATATTGGTAACATTGTTAAAAATAGATTTTTTTATGCTCTGGAAATTCATTGGAATTATTTAGGATCCATATTTGATTTATTCCCTTTTTCGGTTAAGCAGTAGAGAAAGAGGCTTGCTGGAACACTTGGAAGTTCCAGCCATGAATCGATGCGTAAACGGGGTTTTAAGCATATTTGGAATCCAAAAAATGGTATAGTAGCTCGAGATCAGATCCCCTTGTAGAAATGTAAAATACACGAAGAACTGACTCGTGGTTATCCAATACCTCCAAAGGAGAAGAATTTGTAACCATGAAAGTAGGATTACTAGGCGCTGAATGAAGACCAAGTTCTTCTAAAGACACTTATAACATGCTTTACATAAGAACGTGTAATTATTAGCTGCTTTGTCAGCAGGAACAATCACAGAAAGTTCTCTAACTTTTTATGATTTCTGTCTATGCGTTTATTGTGTGCGTTTTGTCTGAGATGACTTTAGTCATACGTCGGAGTCAGATGTTTATGCTGTCTTCTACAATAGGACATGCTCCTGAACATTGTCCCCTCTGACTGTTAGTCGGAACTCCTTCAGATCAAGGGTCTGAGCTTGATGCCAGGCAGAAAGAGCAGTTTTCACATCTTAATGTCGCTTAATATTTTTGATACCAGGATATTTTTCTGCATTACGTGTTTATGTATTTTATGAGGAATATTTACATTTTTTTAATGTTTGTCCTTAGATTATTCTGAAGTTGCAGTGAGTGGCAAGATGGGCCCGTAAACTGGTTAACCACACCAACTGATTGACTATTGCCATCAGTCAGTATCTTAATTGCACTGTAATCGAATATGTTTGTGATGTCCTTATATCATTACACCAAATTCTAAATATTCCCATGGTGACATTTGTCATACGGCTGAGTAAGTTCTTTTTCTTCCCGCAGAAACACGGAGTTACTCACCCTAAGAACCCCGTGTTAATTACGTTAATACCTGAATAAGAATGGTCCAAGAAGATAGGGACACTTTAATTAAGAAACCATCATTTATAACATTCAATTTAGACGCAGTAAAATTGATTTTTTTTCTGGTGTCAATAGTATTAGATGAACGTGGAAGCATACAATACTTATGTAATAATATGTAAGAACTTAATGCGCCATAAAACCCCTGATAAAACATGGACCAGAATGTATGCATCGATTAACAAAGTCACCAGTGATCCGAATATGAAAAAGTATAAACCAGTCAATGAAAACAATGGTAAACAATTCAATGAAGGGATTGACGAATGACTTGCAATTAATAAATTTGTACAAATGAAAATGTACAAAAGGCATGTAATGACGACAATGGTATTGGCCCCGGGAGAGACAGGCCCGAAATTAGATGCCTCTTAATCTTTCATTCCAGGAGGGGTGGGGGAGGGCATAAATGTGTTTATATATTTTGATTATATCAAATCAAACTATGATTTTTAATTTGAAATGTCATTCGAAGCTTATATGGATACAAATCAATCCCTTTCTTGATCACCAAACGGAAATATTTCATTCAGTATATATTACACACAATGTAAATGAGGCTATAGCTTAATGGGAGGGGAAGGGAGGGTGTAATATCTATCGAATTTCTTTCTAAATTGTCCCATTACCTATTATATTTTATATTGCACATTGCAGTATAAAATCACATTGATGTAGATTTCAGAAATTATCAAATAAGTGTATTTCTTGTGAAAGTGTCACCATCTTAGTTATTTTGCTAAATTACTGTAGCCACTATGAAAGGTTTCATTAAATGTCAGAACTTTACGTAATCCTGTTTGTTTTTCAATCAATTAGCATGTATTTATAAATTTTTCTACCAAAATTTAAAAAATCAACTTTTCTATGCCATATTCATGAAAAGAAAAAGAAAGATAATAAAATAAAAATATAAACTAAAAATATAAATGCCCAAAAATGATATTTCTGTATTTCGAAATAGGCATGAAATAGTGTTAATTTGAAATGATTCTAGCACAATAATTTGCCCATGATATTTTATTGTTATTATTTAATCTACCTATGCCTGTTCTTATAGAATAGGCATGAAATAGCCAGCTGTAGACTTTGATTTTTCTTACAAGCTCACCAGACTACCCCCTTAAAACGTTCCTCGTGTTAAATTTTATGACTCAGTCTTAAGAAACCTGTTGCTCTATATATGGTAGATTATTTATAAATTTTTAAATGTGTCCCTTCATTGTGCTGCTTTTGCGGTGAGTTGGAAGGTGGGCGCCCGTAACCCGTTTTCTATGTTTATTTGACTAATATCTTGTTTGATGTTCATGTTATTGTTAATTTGTGTCATGCATTTTGGTGAAATGTGTTCTGTTTTCTCTTTTATGGTTTTTGCGATAAGCTCAGGTTCATCACTGTCGATATCGAGGTCGTTTAATTGTTTTAGATGTCCATTAGATAAATTGACTCTCCTAAGGGTGTACATTAGTTTAACATACAAATTTGAATGAGGAATTCTACTAGACACACATTCTTAAAAAGTCGCATTTCCGAAATTGGATAAAATGTGTTTCGAAGTTTATTGTATCTCCATGGTGACTTCTGCCACATAACTAAGCCAGTAACTCCTCTTTTTTCTTTAAGTCAGAAGTTTCAAAGTGATTCAATATACGGCGTAGTGTATAAGGTGCTCGGCGCGAGACCTAGAAGTTCCTGGTTCGATTCCAGCTTGGGCCTGTCTTTCGGATGAGACAGTAAACATCGAGGTCATGGTAGGCGTGGCATGCAAACGATCCCTAACTGCTTCGGATGGGTCCGTTTCAAATGTAGAAATTTCTATGCAATGCATCAGGCAGATGCAATCACCATATACATGAAATAATCGTGGAGTGACGTAAAATAATTATTACTCAATCAAAATGATTTAATTCGTATCGATTATCGGTTATCGATTACTAAAATATCATCAAGATATCTATAGGTGTCATTGAATCTATCAAGAAAGTCGAAACGTTTTGATGTTTTAATAAAATGCATGAAGTCCCTCTCATAAAGATATAAACATAAATCTGCTATAAGAGCTCCGCAGTGGGTGTCCATAAAAGAAAAAAGAGGAGTTACTGGCTCAGTTATGTGGCAGAAGTCACCATGGAGCTATACAATACATGAATATAAATAATATACTAGAACATATAACACATTACAAAAATATTTGATTGTAGTGCAATTACGATACCGACTTCGGACGGTCATTTGATTTGACAAAAGCCAAACAAATGGTGTGGTTAACCGGTTTACTGGCCCACCTTCCCACTCACCGTAACAGCAGAACAATCAAAGGACGTACATTTAATCCTCCATGTAACGAACAAGTGTCAACAGGTATCGCATATTTAGAGGTCATAAAAATATAAACACGTAAGGTATTGTAAAACACATAATGGTATAGAAATATATGCGACATCAACATGATAAACCGTGCTCTGCCAGTCTGAAAGCCCATGAAAGACCATGTCTCCTCTGAAAGAGGTTTGGACAAGGTCCGTCATATAGTCCCCACCGCCCTGTTAGTCAGCGTGCAACGTTCAAGTAAAAGTCTGCAAAAGGCTGTAGAGGGGCCAAATATAAGACCTGTAGTCTTTTTGATGATCTCAATATCATATTGTCTATTTAGGAGACGTTTGACTATTTTATTACATGATAAAATAACGTTATCGGAGCCTTTTACTTTCCTTAGTTTATATACGAGATCACAGTAAAAATTAGGATGGGAAATTCCATTGGATACATACTGTTGAAAAGAAATATTTCCAAATTTAGATTAAATGTAAAGATGATGGATAAATCCAAATCACAAGTCCAAAAATCATAGAAGTTCTGAATAAGATATGAAGAATTTGCCGAATGTTTTTCTTAGCTTGTGATATCTGTAACCCTGAGTTAAAAGTTTAGTAGTAATTTGTAAATTTCGTTTATGAAAGTCCAAAACATCGGTGCAGCCTCTGACAAATCGAAGTAATTGAGATATATAGGTACCATATGATGGGAGTCGAGGGACATCGCCATCCAAGTAAGGGAAATTTACAATAGGAAATTAAAAATCCTCACGTTTATCATACATATTAGTATATATTAGGTGGTTGATAATTTTGATGTTTAAATCTAAGAAAGGTGTAGATTTATCTCAAGTATTAGCTTTATTCAATGTGAGCTATGGTGGATATATTTCTGATATGAATTGTTCGAATTCAGGGTTGTCGATAACCAAAATGTCATCCAGATATCTGCAAGTATTATTAAATTTGTCAATGAGGTCAAAACGTTTTGATTTTTGAATAGAAACCATAAAATCCTTCTCATAACAATAAAGAAATAAATCTGCTAACAGAGGCGCGCAGTTAGTACCCATAGGAATCCCAACTATTTGTTGATATATCTTGCCATCAAATTGCACAAAAATATTATTCATGAGAAAATCTAGTGCTTTACATAATTCCTTGCAAGTCCAGTATTTATATGAAGTATATTGTTTGTTGGAAAAGTATCCAGAGTTATTGGAAGTACATATGTACGTTTTAGATTCTCTGTGAAAACACCATTGTATAAGAGACAGCAACTTGCTTTTAATCAAATCATGAGGCAGAGATGTATAAAGTGTAGAAAAATCAAATGTAGAAATTTGAGTCGCTTTGAAATTTCGCAAAAGAAGTTTGTCTATAACTTCATGAGAATTTTTAATCGACCAAAAGTAATTGATGTTACTATTATGAAATGCAACATCACAATATTTGATAATATGATCTTTTATAGCAGTTAGAGCAGACGTAATATGTTTCGATAGTACCGTAGTAGAGCAGTGGCTAGAATTAGATATGAAACGTGATTTATATGGACTTTTATGTAGGTTTGGGAGCGAATACATGGTTGGTAGATCAGATTTATCAGTTTTAATTTTGAAGTCGGACATGGTCATGAGGTAATCGTGCAAGGTGCTGTCTTTTGAGGTAGGGCTTTCCACATATGTATGAGTGGAGTTTAATTCGTTTTTAAGTACTTCAATATAATATTGTTTTCAAACAACTATTATGTTATTACCTGCTTTGTCAGCAGGAACAAAGACATATTTAGCATGTAAGTCAGCTATCTTCTTTTTAATATAATTTGCCGTCAATATATTAGGCTGTTGAAATAAATGCGGATTTTCCGTAAAGTTCTTAATACGGATATCGACAATTCTTAAAATCTCGTATTTCCAATCATTAAGAGCATGAACCTTTACCTGTTCTTTTTACACCAACGTTTACAATATGTAGTTAAAGGATCTTCTATAATGTCACGGCATTTATTGAAATCTATCCTGGACGGTAACCTATATTTAGGTCCTTTAGCAAAAAGGGTGCGCAATTTCTTGTCCGAAATACAGTTTAGGTCACCATTAATAACATGACCTGCCGGTTTATAAACATATTTAGAATTTTCACAAGAACACGACGAAGGAATAGAGTCTGAAACATCAGGGTTAGATGTAACTTTATTGTAATTTAAAATAAGATTTCTTATAGGCTTTTTGTACTGGTAACAAATGAGTGTAGGTTCTAAATTCTCAAAATATTGGGGGATTTTAGATGTGACTCTATGATCACGGAAAATATTAGAAATGTTAAGTAGATCGAAGCCTTTATTAATAAATATAATTTTGAGAAATTGCTGCTTGGGTGGAAGAGACGGAATACGAGGAAAGAGTTTATTATATGAAAATAAAATAATCAAATTGAGTTTATATCAATCAGAATTGCGTAAACTTCGAAGATCAGCTTCGTCCAGGATAGGTTTCAATTTATTTACCGGAATAGAGGATAGTGCATGCAAAAGTTCATGACGGTCATTATTTTTGCGATAAATAGAAGATCGTTTAATGACATATTTAAACGATTACGTTTTCTGATGTTACGATTACGGCGACGACCATGTGACCTACGTTTTCTAATAGTTTTATGTCTTAATGTAAAAATATTGATCTTATTCTGACGAGAAGAAACATTACCTTGTCGATATATTTGGTCGTTGAGACCGAGAGTGTATGGGGTTTGTAGTTGTTTAATCCAGTAGAGCTCGGTTTCCAAAAGTAGTTTTTTAACATCTGATTTCGTATCACCTGGTAATTTAGAGATATTTTCTGCTGGAGTTATTTTCACATTGCTAATATTATGTTGGTATTTATTAAAGTGGTTATAAAGAAAATTCTGGTATTTACGTCGTGAATTATTACAAATTTTATAGGAATGATTCCGAAAACGTTGTTTCAAAGTTTGAGAAGTTTCCCCGACATATTGAGCCCCACATCCTCTAGCTTCTCAAGTGATGACATATATAACATTGGCAGTATTTCAATCTATGTCTTTGTCTAATTTGGTGTTAAATATATTTCCATTAACCGAAGAATCTCAATAATCTAGTGACATATCATGTAATTAATTCGTACATAAAAATTATTCATAAGAATATGATGGCCTTACATAATACAGTACAAGTCCAATATTTATAATTATCATATTGTTTGAGAAAAATTCAAATGTATTTAAATTACAGAGGTATGATTAAACTATTGCGACATCAGCGTATGGCAGACAACAATTGATTTAAATTAAGTCATAAGGCAGAGAGGTATATATTGTCAAAATATCAAATGTAGAAACTTAAATAGCTTCAAAATTTCTCAGAGATTTTAATGACTTGGCCAGAATGTTTGATTGACCAAAAAGTAATTTACGTTACTATTGCTAAAACTCCACCTTAATATTTAATAATATGGTATTCAACTGTAGCAAGAACAGTGCGTATAAATTTATAATATAGAAAGCAGATTTGTAGAATAATGACACTAGAAAATGATATGTAACATGATTTCTATGGACGTGTAATTCAGGAAGCCAACACATGGTTTGAAGATCATAATCATCATCCCTTAATTCCGCAAGTTTGGAGATACCGATTGGGACTGACATTTTTCGAATTTTACGCGCTCCTCGGTGGGAAATGTTTACATCCGTCTCTCGTGTAAACTTAATAATCTGCTTTGCTTAAATGCCAATAAATCAACAAATACATAATAATAATGAGGGATTACAATGCTTCATTGTTCAAATAGACTTAAAAAAAAACGGAGAATCATTGGTTTCATGAGTAAACTTTATTTTGGAGCGGTTTAGAGTTTTAGTACAGCGGATCCCCGCGGAATGTTGGCTTCTATAATGAATTATAAAAGTTATTGGGGAAAATATAATACATGACCTTCTAGTATACTTCATTTTGATAATACTCAACAAATTACTGTTTGTAGTTTCACTAAAAAGTCCTTATAATTCACAATTACTGAGATGACCCTTACTGTAATGGCCAACAGTGCCCCACATTTGCCTCAACGTGTGCTTCAAGGAGCACATAAAACAAAAATTTGACGACCCGGATCGTATTTCTAAACTGACGTATTTAAAATTGCACATTGCTATGCCATGGTCAGGTAGGATCTTGTTATACAAAAATGGGATTTCAACATACGCATTAGAAGAGTTCAATTAAATTCAAAAGACCTCGAGATAAAAGATACAACTGAGCGCATCTTCTGTTTCATACATCGATATACTCCTATCAGTTAGTGACGATGGTTCATTAGTAACCTCTCTCTATGACAAACGTGACGATTTCATTTTCATTATTTCCAATTTCCCTTTTCTGAGTACCAACATACCTTCCTCTCCCACAAATGGAGTCTTTACTTCACAACTTATACGCTGTGCCAGTGCATGACCTAAATTCGAACATTTCGTCCTGAGAGCGCGGCTTCATGCCTTGAAACTACTCTCACCAGGATATATTGAGGAATGTTTAAAATTGCCACTGAGGAAGTTCTAAGGTCGGTATAGGGATTTAGTACAATTCCAGAATCCTCTTTCAAGAATGTTAAGCGATATTTTGGGACCTGACCACACAAACTAACCATTATATCTTTTTAAGTATACTTTATTTTGAGAATTTAGAACCTCCACTTATTTGTTACCAGTACAAAAAGCCTATAAGAAATCTTATTTTAAATTATAATAAAGTTACATCTAACCCTGATGTTTCAGACTCTATTCCTTCGTCGTGTTCTTGTGAAAATTCTAAATATGTTTATAAACCGGCAGGTCATGTTATTACTGGTGACCTAAACCCTATTTCGGACAATAAATTGCGCACCCTTTTTGGTAAAGGACTTAATATACGTTACCGTCCAGGATAGATTTCAATAAATGCCGTGACGTTATAGAAGATGCTTTAACTACATATTGTAAACGTTGGTGTAAAAAAGAACAGGTAAAGGTTCATGCTCTTAATGATTGGAAATACGAGATTTTAAGAATTGTCGATATCCGTATTAAGAACTTTACGGAAAATCCGCATTTATTTCAACAGCCTAATATATTGACGGCAAATTATATTAAAAAGAAGATAGCTGACTTACATGCTAAATATGTCTTTGTTCCTGCTGACAAAGCAGGTAATAACATAATACTTGTTTGAAAACAATATTATATTGAAGTACTTAAAACGAATTAAACTCCACTCATACATATGTGGAAATCTGATCTACCAACCATATATTGGCTCTCAAAACTACATAAAAGTCCATATAAATCACGTTTCATAAATCACGTTTCATATCTAATTCTAGCCACTGCTCTACTACGGTACTATCGAAGCATATTACGTCTGCTCTAACTGCTATAAAAGATCATATTATCAAATATTGTGATGTTGCATTTCATAATAGTAACATCAATTACTTTTGGTCGATTAAAAATTCTCATGAAGTTATAGACAAACTTCTTTTGCGAAATTTCAAAGCGACTCAAATTTCTACATTTGATTTTTCTACACTTTATACATCTCTGCCTCATGATTTGATTAAAAGCAAGTTGCTGTCTCTTATACAATAGTGTTTTCACAGAGAATCTAAAACGTACTTATGTACTTCCAATAACTCCGGATTCTTTTCCAACAAACAATATACTTCATATAAATACTGGACTTGCAAGGAATTATGTAAAGCACTAGATTTTCTCATGAATAATATTTTTGTGCAATTTGATGGCAAGATAAATCGACAAATAGTTGGAATTCCTATGGGTACTAACTGCGCGCCTCTGATAGCAGATTTAGTTCTTTATTGTTTTGAGAGGGATTTTATGGTTTCTATTCAAAAATCAAAACGTTTTGACCTCATTGACAAATTTAATAATACTTGCAGATATCTGGATGACATTTTGGTTATCGACAACCCTGAATTCGAACAATTCATATCAGAAATATATCCAACACAGCTCACATTGAATAAAGCTAATACTTGAGATAAATATACACCTTTCTTAGATTTAAACATCAAAATTATCAACCACTCAATATATACTAATATTTATGATAAACGTGAGGATTTTGGATTTCCTATTGTAAATTTCCCTTACTTGGATGGCGATGTCCCTCGACTCCCATCATATGGTATCTATATATCTCAATTAGTTCGATTCGTCAGATGCTGCACCGATGTTTTGGACTTTCATAAACGAAATTTACAAATTACTACTAACTTTTTAACTCAGGGTTACAGATATCACAAGCTAAGAAAAACATTCGGCAAATTCTTCAGATCTTATTCAGAACTTCTATCTAAATTTGGAAATATTTCTTTTTAACATTATGTATCCAATGGAATTTCCCATCCTAATTTTTACGGTGATCTCGTATATAAACTAAGGAAAGTAAAAGGCTCCGATAACGTTATTTATCATGTAATAAAATAGTCAAACGTCTTCTAAATACACAATATGATATTGAGATCATCAAAAAGACTATAGGTCTTGTATTTGGCCCCTCTACAGCCTTATGCAGACTTTTACTTGAACGTTGCACGCTGACTAACAGGGCGGTGGGGACTATTTGACGGGTCTTGTCCAAACCTCTTTCAGAGGAGACATGGTCCTGAATCTCGTCCCCTCTGACTGTTAGTCGGGACTCCTACAGATCTAGGGTCTTAGCTCGCTTTCAGACTGGCAGAGCACGGTTTATCATGGTGATGTCGCATATATTTTTATACCATTATGTGTTTTACAATACCTTACATGTTTATATTTTTATGACCTCTCAATATGCGATACCTGTTGACCTTTGTTCTTTACATGGAGGATTATTTATAAATTTTTAAATGTACGTCCTTTGATTGTTCTGCTGTTACGGTGAGTGGGAAGGTGGGCCCGTAAACCGGTTAACCACACCATTTGTTTGGCTTTTGTCAAATTAAATGACCGTCCTAAGTCGGTATCGTAATTGCACTACAATCAAATATTTTTGTAATGTGTTATATGTTCTAGTATATTATTTATATTCATGAATTGTATAGCTCCATGGTGACTTCTGCCACATAACTGAGCCAGTAACTCCTCTTTTTACTTTCCTTGACATAGTACGTACATATACAGGCATTTGTTCATGTGCATGTCCGATGCCGGTATTTCAGTTAAACAACATTTCATGCTTTGAATAGGAAGATTTGACTTTGTGTTCTTGTCTCCTTCATGTGTTCATACGTGTATATTATGTATTTATTTTCTCGACTTGAACAGTTGTTGCAGGACTTTTGCGATGAGTGTTGCATGCCACCAGGGGACGTTTACTCCTCCCGGGCACCTGATCTAATCTCGATTTTATTGGGGTTTGCGTTTGTCTGAATATGACACTATACATGATATTCTCCTTTTTTCCATGGACTATGAGATATGGTTTACCCTTCTGTACTTCTTCGTTTTTAACTTTTAAGAATTTCAAAAGTGTATGTTTTTCAAACAACTATAGCATTATTAACTGCTTGTTAGCAGGTACAAAGACATTAAACGAAGGACTGAAAACATTCATTTTAAATTTATATGAGAACAATTTATTCGTCTGAACATTAATGTAACAAAGTCAATAAATGGCATAAAATTTCTCTTTGATATTAACATTACAATTATTGCCAGAAAAAAGATACCAGCATTACTATGTACACAGATATTCTACACATTAACATTTAACGCTTAATGCAAAGTTACAGATACATGTACCACACACTTAGAAAGAAATCCGGTGTATATCTAATATCTTGATTTAAATCGTTTATCTAAATTTTGTGCTGTTACACTAGCAAAAGCTAGCCAATGGAACCTCTCATCTAATTTCTTGTATATAAACGTAGGAGGGTCAAAGTTTATGATTATCTCCTGATAGGAATTTCACCTTAGTAAAACTTCGTCGACGTCGATTGTATGATAATGCCAGCACCTCAAAAACTTAAGTTTTGTACTGGAAGCCTCTATAAGTTAGGATTGATTTTTTAAAAATTTTTATTGGTTGATTGGTGTTTACGTTGCTTTCAGCAACTTTTCAGTTATATTGCGACTTTAACATAATGGCGGCATCTGGCAATTGAACTGGGATCGTCTGCACTCTACGTCAAGCACAATTCACTACACTAAGCCTAGCACTATCGTTTCAGAAGATATATGTAGCATGAACCTCGCCCCCTTCAATTATTAGTCAAAACCCCAACAATTTAGAGTCTTAAGCTCGCTACCAGATTAACAGACATAACGACTATTGTTGAGCCGCTCTATTTTTGATACGCAGATTTAATTCCATTGTTCAATCTATGATTATATTTTATGATCTCTCAAATTCAGTTAGGCTCTGAATCTCTATATGAAGGGTTATTTTACATTTTTAGATATTTTTTTCTCCTTATTCTGCGGAGTGTGAAGATGGTTCCTTAACCGGTCAGCAAATTGAAGAAGAATCACTCTAACCCTAACCCTAACTGTCTTCTTATATAGCTTTGAGCTTTTATTTGAGGTGAATGTGGTTTTTGCTCTCTTTTTTCCCTTCAAAATATATATATATATATATATATATATATAATATATATATATATATATATATATATATATATATATATATATATATATATATATATATATATATATATATATATATATATATATATAATATATATATATATATATATATATATATATATATATATATATATATATATATATATATTGTGCTTGGGATTCCTCGGTGTCAGCTTCTAGCATCCTTAAAGAGAAAAGATAAGACGTCTGACCAAGCTTTATGAAACAAAGCATCAAGGACATGGACATAAAACAGTAGATAATAATGATAATAGTAGAATAAACACAGAAAACAAAAAATATTCAGTTGTACTGCAGTTATAAAACGACTTAAGACAGTAAATTAAGTAACAAACGTCCCTCAATTAGAGTGGTCAACTGGTTGACGGGCGCCCACCTTCCCACTCACCGTAAAAGCAGCACAATCAAAGGACACGCATTTAAATATTTATAAGGATCAACCAGTTTCTGAAGACATGAGGTCATAAAAATGTTTTACACACGAAACGTTTATAGAAAAATATACTGCTATCATAAAAATATAAGGCAAAATAAGTAAAACATACTCTGCCCGTCTGTAAGCGACTTCAGATCCTTGATCAATAAAAGTCCCGACTAACAGTCAGAGGGAACGAGGATCAAGACCTTGTCTCCTCTGGAAAAGTGTGGACTAGGCCCGTCATAGAGTCCCTAACGCCCTGTTAGTCAGTATGCAACGCTAACATAAATGCCAGTACTAGGTTATGGAGGGGCCCAATACAAGGCCTACAGTCTTAGCAATGAACTTCTTAATTTCTGGATTGAACATCATAACGACAGTATCCGAGAACGCAGAATAACATGCATTTCCGTCATCCTACATACAAGCACAAAAGGCGGGCATAAATAATCAAATTTGTTGCAGCGGAATCGTCACTACTCAATATTTGTGACATTACGGCGGAACACAATACATTTTTCAATGGTAGAATTACTTTTAATTAGAAAACTATGAAGAGATATTTCTATTAGACCTCTGTGTAGTGTTGAGCGCTAAAGACAAAAAAGTGTACACAAAACAAACATTTAATTTGTCCGATTTATTGATGGAATAGATATATTCAGGAGATTTACAATTGAGTGCAAATACTCATCGTCTGTGTGAGTATAGATTCTCGCAAGTTACAGACCACTGTTCGAGTACGTGGGGATCTATTTGTAATATTGCAGCAGCGAGAGATAGAATTCCCCATTCTCATATCGGCTTTATCATTTATCCATCGGAAAAGAAAGTATGTCGTCCTGGGCCTTCAATTTCTCCGTAGACAGTTAACACTACAGGTGATGGAACAAGTCTTGTATTCTGTAGTTGACACACACTGTACAGGACCTTCTGTTTGTGTAATAGCTATTAGGATACAAGTTAAACTGGGTCTTTTGGCTTGCCTCTGTCCCTTAGAAAGCTGTAAAACCATACACATCTTATATAAGTGATATCTGTGTAGATACCTCATGTACGCTTTACTACGTATCGTTTGTACAAATCTATACACCTGAATATCTACATTATGATTTTTTTAGAATTTTATTTTCAACGTTCTGAAAAAACTAAAATACAAATTGTAGTTGTACTAAAAATATTTATGACTGTCATACTTTGAATATGTACACGATAAAATTACAGTTAATTGGTATGGTGAACACGTACTACATGAAACAGTGCTATGACTGAAATAGGTATGTGCAAACATTTTAAAACATTTATTGGTACTTGGACATGCAGCATTTGTATAAATCGCCGTTTTGTTGTAATGTCGTTTTTCCGTGTATATTCTACCATTATCATGTTTTGTGTGCATGTCCTTGGTGATTTGTGTCATACAGCTTTGTTAGATGTCTTCTATTTTCTCTTTAACAGACTGGGCTGACTGTACTAAAATAATTATGACTGTCATACTTTGAATATGTACACGATAAAATTACTGTTAATTGGTATGGTGAACACGTACTACATGAAACAGTGCTATGACAGAAATAGGTATGTGCAAACATTTTAAAACATTTATTGGTACTTGAACATGCAGCATTTGTATAAATCGCCGTTTTGTTATAATGTCGTTTTTCCGTGTATATTCTACCATTATCATGTTTTGTGTGCATGTCCTTGGTGATTTGTGTCATACAGCTTTGTTAGATGTCTTCTATTTTCTCTTTAACAGACTGGGCTGACTGTTTACCCGCTGTTTGAATAAATGTAGATTAGTGTAAAATACGAAAGTAACTGGTGTCACATGACTATGGCACTAACAACAATGTACCACAGTGGACATTCACGAATTCAGGGGTGAGACCAGGTGCCCGGAAGGAGTGAGCGTCTCCTGTTGCGACAAATTCCGATTAATTAGAAATTCATTTCCCAGACATCAAGCATATTTCCTTTATTCATTCTGTTAACATCATTGTTTGAAGAGGGCTAGTAATACTCGTGAACATTATCTCGCTAATTGGTGAAATCTGTCGTGTTTTGCAATGTATGCTTTGGTTTTGTATTAATTTGCGACTGTAATAAGTGATCCGCTGTACAGTCAGTAACGAGGTGCATGCTTTTAGTTTTGTTCTTTAGAAAAGCATATTTGCCTTCCGCCACCGGCGACGCTTATTGGGAACAAATGTCACTTTTCACACTTTAAATCCGATTTACAAGCAGACTGCCTTAACTCGGCAAGGAAATTTCACGGTTGACCGCTCCGAATCGAAAGCAGGTTATAGTATTTGCTGATATAGGTATATCTGCACCTATGGTCTAATTCAAAATAAAACTTAATTGAAAAGATAGTAAGTTGGTTTGTAGTTGAGTTTGATTGGTGTTTTACGTCGCTTTCAAGAATTTTTTAGTTATATCGCAACATGGAAGCAGGAGGTTACCAACCTCTTAAATATAGTGGCGCAACCGGATCGTCGGCAAAGCGCTTAACCTTTACACCAAGCTTGCCCCGAAAGACAATAAGTCACTAACTATTCAGTAATTGGAATATGAAAATACGAAACCCCGTCTGTTCATATATATATATATATTTACATTTATTTATGACGGCTTCGAGTATAAAATAAACCAATACATAATAAATTACCAGTAAAGAATGTAATTATGTTTTTCGATAGAAATTATGTTTTTGTTAATCTAATATTTTGAATTATTGATTATTTCAAATTGAGTCGTACTATCTTATCGATTACTCTGTTTTAAAACAGAACAAAAGCACTTAAAGAAAAAAAAAACGCACTGCACTTAACATTCCAGAGAAGCGTGAAATGGTTGAATACAAATTCCGACGCAGTCCATATATCAAATTGCCAGCGGGTAGATCACCATGTCTGACGGTTGACATTGTGAGGGAGAGGGAAAAGTAGCCCAATTCTCCTAAATCAAGCAACAACTTGGTACGACAGCGGTCGAGGAAATACAAAAAATCAAGCAACAACTTGGTAAGACAGAGGTCGAGGAAATACGAAAATCAAGCAGCAATTTGGTACGACAGAAGTTGAGGAAATACGAAAATCTTTCTCATTATTAAAGATAAATAGGATTAAAATAGATTAAAATGAAATATATTAATTCCTAAGCCGGCGTGGCGTAGTGGTATCGCGCTCGCCTCCTAATCGGGAGGCCAGGGTTCGAGTCCTGATCTGGGCATGCCGGTGTCCTGTCTTTCGGATGAGGCGGCAAAAACCGAGCCCTCGTGTCGTGGGCACGTTAAAGATCCCTCACTGATTCAGGTGGGTCCGTTGCACAAGTAAAAATGTGTATGCCCCACATCAGGCAGATGCAATCACCATATACGTAAAATATTCGTGGTATGACGTCAAACAAAAATCAATCAATCAATCAATCATTAATTCTTATTTGATATTTCAACGATAAAGCAAAATATGAAAGTAAATTGTGTCAATAACATATGCAAAAGGAAATAATCCCAAAATGCTTAACAAAATACGAAAGTAACAACGGCAAATCGTTATAAACGCGTATTTAATATAGGGCAAGACTCAGAGAAACGGACATCGCCGAAATCGTTATGCGACAAATTTTGATTAACTCCAGTCTCACCTCCTAGGCATAAAGGGTATATAAATTTTACCTTGTCTTTTTACACCATTGTTTGAAGTTGGCTAGAAATGCTTCGTCAACATTATCTCGGTAATTGGTGAAATATGTCCTGTACTGCAATCTATGCTTTGGTATTGTATTAAGAAGCGAATGTAATAGGTTACCCCAGTACATGTACAGCGAAGATCACCTTCAACAATACGTCATTTTATTTTATATAAAAATCTAGATTTCAAAAGAATGGGAGGCATATTTCATCGTAACTGAAAGTAATGTTTCTTACATGGTTTTTATGTTGCGTTTATCAAAACTAAGCAGTAGTTTAAGATTTTCAATATACCGAAGAATTGTTTTATTGGGATCTATAATGAAAAATAAATATTAGGAATCTTTTGAAGGTTTAAACCTTTATTAACAAATTTAATTTTGACAAAATGTTATTTATGAGAAACCGATGGTATTCAAGCGAATAGTTTGTTCAGAGAAAATTACAAAATCAATTTGATGTCTTAATCATTCCATGTATCGTTAAGTTCTAAGATCAATCTCATCCCATAGTTCGTTAACTAACCGTCGTTTAAAAGATATATATGTTCTATAAGAATATATTTTATTGTAACATTATGGACAAATATTGCGTCTACAGACACAATCAGGGTAATAAATAATAAAGCATATTATACATTGTAACTTTGCGCAATAGATGCTTATTTCAACAACATATGTCTTTTCAGAGAAGCTCATGACCGAATGATTTGAATTCTAATTATATATTAATATTTGAAGAACAGAGTTAAATCCAAATTTAAAGTGGCCGAAAAAGTGAGCCAATTAATCACTCTAATGACAGAGCTATGCGTGAGGCATAAAGTAAGTTTATGTACAAAAATATTTCAAAAGCGCGCCTGAGAGAAATGAATCGCTTTAAAGAATATCGCTACGGGCATGCAAAACAGTAATGCACTAAAATAATTTATTGTTATGCAGTGGTGGTACCGACTTAGGACGATTAGTTGTGGTACCGACTTAGGACGATCACTTGTGGTACCGACTTATGACGATCAGTTGTGGTACCGACTTGGGACAATAAATTGAAGGGACTGTCGTCTTTTAATTGGTCTGTTTACCAGATTATAGGCCATCTTCCAACTCCCCAGAAAAGAAACTTATAAGTACTTCTATCAATTATAATTTCATACGCTATCTTGACGTTGCTTTTACTCTATTATATTTTGTCTTAAGACATTCTTTTTCTTTAGCTCTTCTTTAACATTTTTTTCCTCTAGGGTGTTAACATCATATACAACATATCTTTTCTTCTGAAAATATTCAATTAAAATTGCACTAGCTGTCGGAATTGGTATTTCATAAACGTTATGTATCATTTACTTATCTGAAACTAAATACGATAAAACAACAAAATACAGTTACACTAAATCGAAAGTCGGCTCTGTTGACGACATTAACGCGTTTATAAGAACCGGAAAAATTGAGAAATGTCCGTTACCCTCACCATTTACTCAACATTTGACATGCATGTAGATCCGGCCAGCATATCACGTGACAAAACAAAGGACTCGAGTGTAACGGTGAGTATAACTTCGTAAAACGTGTTTTATCAAACTCTTTAAACACTTTTAGATGTGTAAGTACACACTAACTACCCAAATGCACAGAAAAAGATTATAAGTAATACTGTCATAAGTAATTTGACTTTATGCAATGAATATTTAAAAAATTTATACAGTAGTTGTCCAACGTGGTTTGATCGAGGGGCCCCCAAAAGAGGCTCATAAAGAATTTTTTTACAGTACTGTGACAACATTATATTTTCTCAATATGCGATACCTGTTGACCCTTGTTCTTTACATGGAGGATTATTTATAAATTTTTAAATGTACGTCCTTTGATTGTTCTGCTGTTACGGTGAGTGGGTAGGTGGGCCCGTCCTAAGTCGGTATCGTAATTGCACTACAATCAAATATTTTTGTAATGTGTTAAATGTTCTATTATATTATTTATATTCATGTATTGTATAGCTCCATGGTGACTTCTGCCACATAACTGACACTACTGGGTCCAAAAACCCCTGAGAATCCCGTTTTTCACTGCAAAACTCTGCAACACCCTGAAAAACACTGAAGTCTGCTTGAAAAAAACTGAAAAACTCTGACAGCCCTGATAAACACTGAAAAACTCTGAAGTCTACCCTGAAAAACTCTGAAAAACACTGACGACCCTGAAAAACTCTGCAAAACTCTGAAAAAATCTGACGCCACTGAAAAACTCTGCAAAACTCTGAAAAACTCTGAAAAACACTGACACCCGCTGCGATGCCCTCCGGCCGTGCGATCGCGGCCTCGCGTACTTCTATAAGGTCCCTTCTATAAGCCTTATTAGCATTAATGTATATAAAATGTGATGAGTTGTGAATTAAAAAAAAAGGGAAGAGAAAATAAATAAAACATATCTTGCATTTTTTGTACGGTGTTTTTAAGTGAAATTATTTTAACGAATCTCTAAATTTAATTTTACTGATGCATTATTCAAAACCAAACAAACCCAGCAGAGGCGTACTACAATACAAAGGCTTTTCTTACCGAGATTTATATATACATTTGTATTTCCAAATGAAAATGTATGTACATATATTCCTGGTAAATATCACTGTTTCATAACTGTGTATTTAAATAGTGAAGAAAAAAAAAAAATATATATATATATATAAGAAGCTCCAGAACTATAAATTAGTGAATAAATAATAAATTATTGAATAATAAATAAAAAAGTGAATAAATAAATGAATGAATAAATAAATAAATAAATAAATAAATAAATAAGTAAATAAATAAATAATATTTGAATGTGACCAGTGCCTATAAATTTTATACGAAAAGCGAATTTAATACACCAGTACTGACAGCAAATCGACCACAAAGAAAATCGCTTGTCATTCATTTTAAATAACACAATGCATTCTATTCCAATTCTGTTGCAACATTTATAGAGACTATACCCATATATTTTCATGTGACGACCTTTAGGTTTAAACACCCCCCACCCCTTCTCACACACACACACACACACACACACGCAATACTTTTTTCTCTATCAATACTTTTCACACAAAATTAAGATATACAAATTTAACCTTTGTTCTTATTATAACAGCGTAATATAACAAAGTTCAGAGGACAATAACTTTCTTTAACTGAAAATTTTACGTGTCTACGTGTTGCTCTTTCATTCGAATGACATACGTAAATTTTGTCCTATAAAATATTTCAGTGATTAAATATTCTCTCGGTATTCAATAATGTTGCTTGAAATAGCATCAAATAAGTTTCAATATATCAGTGTAACAACGTATCTGCCGTTTGTTATATCACTACCTACTTAATCTACATCATGTAACTCTATACAATAAAAAGATTTTATCTAACAGCACCCCCCCCCGCCCTTTTCAATGGGAGACTGTGCCCTCCCCCCTCCCCTTTTCTTTCAAAAATTTCTAGATCCGCCCGCCTATTACGTATTGTAACAATGTATCCAGTAAGGGTCATGTATAGCAATGGCGAATACAAGGGCGCTCGCCTAACAGCACCCCCCCCCCTTTTTTTCAATGGGAGACTGTGCCCTCTCCCTCCCCTTTTTTCTTTCAAAAATTTCTAGATCCGCCTATGAACAGTATCTCCCTTGTTACGTATTGTAACAATGTATCCAGTAAGAGTCATGTATAGCAATGACGAATACAAGGGCGCTCGCCCTGTTGACTGGGACATAGAAGTCTTACATAAAAATACCCTGTCCTGTCAAAACTAGCAAAGTATTTGACCTTTATTTTCAAAATGACATATAAATTCAAGTAAACGGTGTCATATTTAGAGCAGATACCTCGATCTGCCCCAACCTATGGATCCAAATCGTAAATTGTCGAGTAGGATGTTTAAATCATATAGTATATTTAAATTGAGACCATACACTACCCCCCCCCACACACACACACACACACACGCCCCTTCTCTCTCTCTCATTTATATATATATATATATATATATATATATATTATATATATATATATATATATATATATATATATATATATATATATATATATATATATATATATATATATATATATATATATATATATATATATATATATATATATATATTATACTAGAATATTTTCATTAGAAAGTAACGGCACACGTATGGAATCAGAAATTGCTTTATTTTAATCCGACATGTCTTTGTTTTTTTACCTTTATTCTACATGTCATCAGTACTCTATTACGTAATAAACATCCGGTTGTTTAACCCGGTAAATATCGCTCGTAATCTCATATAGTTTGTTACCTATTATGCTGTAAATTGGGAATCGTAATTAACAGTACCTTGGTATGTCTGAGGGGACAAAATATATTTAGTAACAAGTTGAAACATATCCAGTTGATACATTTCAATGTTAATTTTGTGTTATTGGCAAAATTAAAGTGTCATTTTAACAGTGACTTATAAAGTTTAGGACAAAAACTGATTTTCAATCTTCAAAAGTGAAATAATTTGTTTTACGCACGATCATTTATTTATTTTTATGTCATAAACTAATTTAAGTTCAATTTCTTCCGCATTTCCTCTGATAATAGCAACATTATAGAATACATGCGAAAAGTGAGATTTGTAAAGCTGTGATATAAAGTGCTATTCTGTTCCATTAATTTACATACGGATTAAATAAGTAGCTGCGTTACGGCCTGTAGCGAGAAGGAAATACGCATACCCAAAGCCATGCTCGTTCACTCAATTTGGACACTGTTCAAAAAAAAAAAAAAAAAAAAAAAGAGGGGGGGGGGTGGGGGTAGAATTAAATTAACGCAACTTCACAGCGTTTTATCGGTGAATGGCCGCTAATTTATGAAGAATGCAATATTGATTTATCAATATTAATCATGAATGCCTTTAAACTCGAAAGAGAGTGGGGAGCGGCCTTAAGGTCGTAACATAACGATATTTGGATGGATTCTTTACACAGATTGGAAAAGATGTAAAAATAAACATCAATCATTATGTGTTATTAAAATGATTGATAGGGATATATAAAATTAATTATTTCTTTTTTTTTCTGTATTTATTAATCTATTTACAATTAAAACTATGCGTTTTCTTTAAACTTCGTCTATCAATTTTTTAAAATCTTATTATTTTTATTAAATTTATTTTGATGTATTTTTTTTCGAACGGAAAAGTTTAATGTTCTTATTATAAATAAATAGATGAATTAATAACTGAATAAATAGATAAATAATGAATAAATAAGAAAATAAATAAATGAAGTCCGCCGAGGAAGGCCGCTGGCCGAAATGTTACAGTACAGAAAAATAGTGCATTTATTATAAATAAATAAATAAATAAATAAATAAATAAATAAATAAATAAATAAATAAATAAATAAATTTTAAAATGTCTTGTTCTATATTTTGTACTTATTTCCCCCTCCCTTAATGTACCTCTATGAAACAACGATGTTAAGTAACATGCTACTGCTGTAGTTAGATTATTTGTGCGTTCGTTTGTTTGTTTGTTTCATTCTTCTTTCTTTCTTTAAGTCGATCAATAAAAGAAGTGACATCGCGCTGGAAAGTCCTGTGTCAATAAAATTGTTTTTGCTAAGTACGTAATTCATGTGATTTATTAAACTGCAAATGTAAAGATCATCTTACAAACGTAAGTCAGAATAGGAACAATATCTTAGTAATTTTATCTATAAAAATCGTTAAAATAAGTCCTTGACAAATGGTAAAAAAATGCGAGTTTTTTTTTCTTATTCCCCGCTTATAAATTCATCACATTTAATACTTATTAAAGGTCATATATAGATAACAGCGAACATTATAAAAGGGACCGTATAGAAGTACGCGAGGCCGCGATCGCACGGCCGGAGGGCATCGCAGCGGGTGTCAGTGTTTTTCAGGGTTTTCAGAGTTTTTCAGTGGCGTCAGAGTTTTTCAGAGTTTTGCAGAGTTTATCAGGGTCGTCAGTGTTTTTCAGAGTTTTTCAGGGTAGACTTCAGAGTTTTTCAGTGTTTATCAGGGCTGTCAGAGTTTTTCAGTGTTTTTCAGGCAGACTTCAGTGTTTTTCAGTGTTTTTCAGGGTGTTGCAGAGTTTTGCGGTGAAAAACGGGATTCTCAGGGGTTTTTGGACCCAGTAGTGTGAGCCGGTAACTCCTCTTTTTTCTTTGATCATAACGTTACCACTACAAAGTGGAGTACATGTATATATAACAGCCTAGTTAAAACTATAATAAATTGTAATTAACCATTGAAGGAACAAGAAAAAAAAAGGAATAGTGTTTTGGGAGTTAGCCCCCCCCCCCCCCCCCCCCCCCCCCCCCCCCCGCACAGACACACACTTCTGTTCCCGTTTGTTGTCTTCACTTGTAAGCATTTTATTTGTAACAGTTATAGTTATTTATAGTACATTGTAGTAGATTCTGATTCACAAATTTATTGCCCTGAAGACAACATTTACTCATATGTCCAATTCAATACCCCCCCCCCCCCATTTTTTTTCTTTCTCCAACAATTTCATTATTCTTATCCATACCTTTCATACTGTTTTGAATAAAATTTAATGCTGAAGGAAATAAGATGTTTTCTGATGTTTCTTGGAAAAACACCAATTCAACCTCCATATATTATTTTATTATGAGAGAATATCATTTTAATTGGATAATATCTCATCATTTCTGTAGATTTACATGAAGTTATGTGAAAGTAAAATTTGAATGCAGCCCTTCATAATGCTGTCTTTTACGAAAAGTGTCTTTCTGTATGACAAAAGTGGGTCATAGGCAAATTGATGGAGAACTTTTAAAACTGGCCCCTATCCTTTTTTGAAAATATCTGAGATGTGACAATGTTTTCCAGTGAGTTCTCCTTCCATTGAAGCTAAGGACTGCATTTGCTGAGCAACATCTGACTGTATTTATTACTAAAGACAATTAAAACATGTTACAAGTGTCAGTATTATACTTTACTTGTAAATGTGTATTGTATTTCTATTTGATAATATCTATCTTATCATAGTATTTATAAATACACATGTAACCTCACTGACAAAATAGGCTACAGTCCTGCTTGAAACATACTATAATTTTTACTTTTATCAAATCCAGGTTTGATCCTAGATCAAGGCAGCTAGGAATGAATAATGTAATACAAATTTCCATTATAGGATAGCAGTATAGCAGATTAGAAACTTACTTTGTACCTATGGAAGATAAAAGATACTGAGCAGTCATATAGTAAAACAGGGAAACAAAGTGGTTCAGGTCATTTAGCAAGGCAAGAAAGTGTTAGAATAATGGAATAAATTAAATAATCTAGAGGCCACGGAATGAGAAGGAATAAAAGAACTGTATGAATGTCTTCAAAGCTGCTAAAAGAAAGGAATGCAAGAATAGAGGTACAACAGGTAATAAGATATATATGACCTTGACCTCTAATATGCTACTCTACAGAATTTAAAAGTATCATGGTAGAAAAGGTCAAGGGCATCACATTTTGAAAAGTTATTTACAAGTTATTGTATAGCTCCATGGTGACTTCTGCCACATAAATGAGCCGGTAACTCCTCTTTTTTCTTACATTGCATATTATATATTTTATTTACTATCAATTGTTACAAAAGATTATAAAACATTAATAATGAAAGCCTTTAAAAATTTTTTATCACGTTTGTTTCGTTAACTGCATGTCTTCTTGTAATTGCATATTAATGTATTGATAATTTTGCAGAAATGACAACAGATGAAAAAAGGAAGTTTCTATAGCCCTCATGAAAGATGTATAAAATATTAACATACCAAGCACATAAAGGTCAAGATGGAGACCTACACCCATGTCCAGAAATTTATTAGTCTGCCAGGCAGAAACTGCTAGCTGTCAGAATTCTTCTAAAACTTTCATAGCCATTGTATATATGTTATTTCATAATGTTTCATCTTTGTTGCATAGGTAAATCTATTGTGTTATGCAAGTTATACACAAAATAAAAGGTTGGATTTTGAAGGCATTGGTTGAAGAGAAAGTACTCATGATCCCATACACTAAAGTTGTTTTGACTGACCAATTGCAACTTTTAATGTGATGAGCTGTAGAAATAATAAAGGGCAATATTGTACCCTTCTTCGGAAACCTCTTCAGAAGGCCTTGCTCTACCTGACATTTAAGATGTTTAGAACTCATTTGGTTAATAGATTAATCTTTCCAAAGTAATATTAACAGAAGTCTGAAGTCATGGCTTCTCTTTGTTTTAATTTCACCCAGTACAAGTCATACTGAAATATGGTAACAGAAGGTTACCCCTTTAACCTCAAACATAATTAATGGCAGTGTCTAGGCTGAAGCTGGTATTACCCACATTAATTGCAAGCTAAATCATTTACATATGTATCCATGGTCCCATATGTAAATATAAAAGAAAAAGTTAGTGTTTAAATGATGTAATACTTGTATTCATTTATATACATATTCATATATAGATGCCTTTATACAAGAAATATTTTGTAAATACAAATGTGTATGTGTTCAAGTGATTGTATTCATGATCATAACTAAAATATCTACAGCTATTATAGAGTCAGATTTCATCATTTTAATTCATATACAGAATTGTACATCTACTCACATCATTTTCATATATATCTATTTATTGAAATAGATTGCTTCAATTTTCACAATGATCTGTGTTCTTTTATAAGAAGTAAAAATTAAAATCACACTTTTTCAGCACATGTTGCTTTTTCTTAATAATGCTGGTATTTGACAAATTGACAGAACATCTGAAGAGGCTAAAGTTTTGGTTATGCACTGTGACTTTTCAGGTCCTTATTTAGCTCAGTAGTACGGATACTACAGCAAAGAAGCTAGTTTCCCTCTGTATATTATATACACTGAAGCTGTCTTCCAAATACACCTAGAATGTGTACTTTATCCATTTGGGCATATAATGGAACTCCTTTTTTCTTGACTACTATCCACTTTTAGCCTAACCTTTGTTTTATAAAGCTGGTGGTTTCTGAAAGTCAGATAATTATAAAATTAAATATGAAATGTATACATGTAATTCATTTCATTCCATCTGCTATCATTAGTGGTATCTACATTATACATGTTAAATTTCTATTAATAAATTGCCAACTGTGTAACTAAATTAACTAAAAGTGGTCAGTGAAAGCAAAACTTGGCACTATAATGACTGATTCCCACATGTATATTTATATTACTAGTACTCAATTTAATTTAGTGTATGTTAGACCAGTATGGGAACTGTTTTATGTATAAGTAGAACTAGAAAAGTTCTTGTAGAAAACAAAAACACATGGTTATGGTATTAGTGGGAATTTGACCTTGCAAATATAACCTTTTCTAGGTCATAACACACCCTTGTGTCACAGGTAACAATTGACAGAAATATGAAACAGATTTAAAATTATGTTATGTCTTAGTGTGTCAGTGTACCTGAACTTTGGAGTAATATGACCTTGGTTCAAGTCAGAACACACCATTGTATCATGTGTAACACTTGTATGAAATAACAACCACGTCAAAAGCATAGAGATTTTATGATCTGGACAAACTTGGATGGACAGACAGAGATAAGGATAGAATGATTCCTATATACATGTACCCACAAAATTCTGTTAGTTGGAACTGTAATTAATTATCATTAATACTCACTAGGTTTAAAGTCAGACTGTATCATCATCTGTGCTATGTCAAGAATTGAGTTGTTTCAATGATGCTTGATATTATAGACTTCGTCAGATCTGCATAAAAATAGAAAAACTTTCTATAAGATTATTCAATCACATTCCTATGGGAAAGTTATTGATACAACTCAACGCACATAGTATTATATTCCTTCAAAGCAAAATACCAATTTGCACATAATTAAAAAAATCATATTTGATATGAACAAGCTTACATTAAGGGAGTTAACCCATGCAGGCTGGACCATGCTTTTCAAATCTTGAATTTTAAATTTTCTAGTTACTGTAAGTAGTATTTCTATAATTAATTACTATGAAAGCTAGAACTGTCCTAACGGGACAAATACCCCCCGTGGCACAAAAATTCAAAATAGGGCATAGACCAAGGACAAAAGTAATGGTTTCAAATGAAAGATCTGTTCATGAGGAATCTCATGTGCAATATAAAAGATCTACTATTTACAATTCAAAGCAGAAACATCAGATACATGGTAAAGTTTCAATTAACAAATATATCAGGGGCACCAATCTTGCGAAGATAAAGTCTTGTAAATAGTTGCAGATTTTCAGTACTGTAAAATGTTGGTATCGACAGAAAGGTCTTGCCACAATGATTACACATGTATAGTATGAAGGTCCCATCTCTTTTCTTTCAAAAGTTATAATTATGGCTAAGGTTAAAGTTTTTAAAAAGTAAGTCAGATGTCAAGGCCAAGGTCACAAGGTCAAAAATTTTGGCACCAAAAGAAAGGTCTTGCCACAAGGAATATACATGTATAGTATGAATACCTATGCAGTCTCTAATTTGGTTCAAAAGTTATGGTCAAGGTTAAAGTTTTCTGGACAGATGGACAGACAGACAAGGTGAGTCATATATACCCCCCAAACTTTGTTTGCGGGGGGTATAATAATAAACACCACTAGATATCTTACCTATTTGCATGGAAGGACTTCCCATACATGTGTGTATTGCATATGTTGCTACCATTTGTATTATCTCTAATAAATTTAACTGTTTCATTTGACATGTCTTAAGGACAGTAAAATGATATTTTCAGTAGTCAATCCATAATATAACTCAAATTACAACCTTTTGGACTCAATAAATACATGTTGCATTATATATATACATGTACGTTACCCTGAATAGTTTTTTCCATATCATATAATTTATAACTAAGACATGTATTTCAAAAAGGCACCTTTATAATATAAAATGTAATAAAATACATACTAATTTTTTTGAAAGCAAATTGTTTAAATTACCTGAACGATGCATGATGCTTTTCATTCCTTTTAACAAACAATGAATCATAGAGATGGCCGCCTAAATAGCTCATCTTCTTTAAGTTCTTTTGGATATTAACATTGATAATGTTATTCATGGTGCCCTAAAATAAGAAATACATGTGTATATGTGACAAGAAAACCCCAATTAAGAATCCTCCTTGGCTCAATCATACCACAATTCTACAAGATATTATTTTTAATTTTTTATGTAGTATACACCCTTTATACAGTTCACCATCAAATTAGTTTCATTTACCTAACAGATTGAATGTTTTACATTATAAATATTAAACTGTATACAACTGATAGCCATCTCTTATAATTAAACAATATATCTTTGTTTTGAGGTGGATTTGAGTATGTGAGGTTGGTTAGTTGGTTGATTTTTTTATGTCGCTTTCAACAATATTTCAGTTATATCACGACATAGAAGCAGGAGGTTACCAACCTCTTAAACATAGTGGCGCAACCCGGGAACATGCTCAACTGCTGAACTTGAAGTGTCCTGGCTAAGAGTACATATATATATAATATACATGTGAACAAAGATAAGATCTATGAATACAATACGAATGATTTTAACGTAAACAGAGATTATAGAACGATTCTTTTCTAGGTTATTCTGTCATTTTTCATTATTAAAAGAAGTGTAAATAAACGAAATACTTTCTATAAAATAGTTACATGGTCCCTTTCTGGAGCCCCAACTTGAATTTTCCCTATATATCCAACTTACAAGATGCATATATTTTCATTATGTCGTCCACTTTGCACATTATCATGAACAATTAGATATCATAGACCACCTTATATAATGACAGTAACTATTGAACCGTTTTCATAATGCAAAGACGTAAGTTAAATCACTGCAAAGACATTTCCACTTGGTGTAGAAAAATGTTAACACTCACCAAATATTTTCTGCAATTTGACAACTCTCACAGCTTCTCATCCCTCCAATGCAACTCTTATGTTATCCTTGTTCTAAACAATGTTTCGTCCCAGTCTTTTTCACCCCAGATGCCCTCGAATTCTGTCTTTAATGGGGGGACGTCTCATCTTCGATAGCTCTATGTACGTCACCATTGTTGTTGTTATTATTGAAAGTATCCTGATCTCGCGTTAGTTGGCTAGGTCATTGATACACTGGGCATCCCAAGTGAAGAGAAAATTACCGACTTTGTGCGGGTAGGTCGTAATTATTTAATTGCACTTTAATTATTTTTTCCAATACTTATCGAACGAATATAACAATGTAATTTCGTATAAAGGGCTAACTTCAGGAGAGAGTCCAGGGTTAAAAATTACAGCCTTTGTTTTTAATACGGAAAACGACAGCTAGGTCAACTTTAACTATATTCTGTTGAGACATAATCCATATTTTGTCTTTAATGTAGATTATTTATCAAACAGTGGTACCAGGATTAGTTTATTTTCTGGCATAGCAAATCATATCCTATTTCGAGTATTGCATGGGGATTACAGATATAATTTATTGTGTGAATAAAAAAATTAATATGTTGTAAAGTGAATGCGTTATAGGGTAGGTTTTCAGATTGAAATGAAAATCTTTAATTTATCAATTATCCAATTATATTATTCTATAGAATTTCAAATAGAATTTTGAGAGAAAACGGATAAGCTAAAATCACTAATATAAATGCACATGTTAATATCATTTATAGAAAAGAAAAAACTGAAGACATCTGACAAAGCTGTATGACAAATATCACCAAGGACATGCACACAAAACATGATAATAGTAGAAAATACACGGAACGCTACAAAAATATTCAATTGTGCTGTGGTTACGATACCGACTTAGGATGGTCAAATGAAATAACATACGTCATTTAATTAATGTGGTTAACCGCTTTACGGGCGCCCACCTTTCCACTCACCGCGAAAGCAAGAAAGAATAATGCATGGATATCACAGATATCCAGAAAATATATATCCAGATTATATAGCTCTGGCAACCAGGGTTATATATGTGCTAGACTAGCATCGTCACTGAGGAAGTTCTACGGTCGTTACGAGACTCTTATTACTCCATATGATATCTCGTTATCCAGACTTTTAAATGATATTCTGGACTGAGACCGATTCCGATCACTTTAATCAGATTTGACACCTTCTATACTAGAAGGTTACCTACTTCGACTTCTCCATATATAAATACATATGGAATTCACACGATTTGACTCTTTCTACGGGGTATATGTGACGGGTGTTGCTAGCAAGCACGAGATGCTCACTCTCCCCGGGCACCTGATCTCACTCCATCACAGGGGTTCACATATGCCCTTCAAGTAGACATATTTTGTTATTTTCCATTTGTTTTTCATTTTCACTGATTTTGCATGTCCTATGGTTTCATGATTTTTGGACTTGTGGTTTGGATTTATCCATCATCTTTACATAGTTACTTTCATTAAGGTAAGATTTAATGGTGCAGTCGAGTGCTGTTATTACTGAATATTTGTGTTTCATACCGAAGTGCGTTTCATGTTTACCTCTCTGCCAAGAAAACAAGTCAATCCAGTTTGGTCAATTACACTTGATATCTGGTGTACTGATACTTAAGTGCGTTCTCTAGTGCACTTTTCACGTGACAACAAGTTGACTTAAAACACAGAAAATATAACTGGCGGTTGTCGAATGTTATTGTCTCTATATGTTTTAATATATGGGTGACCGTATTTCCATTAGCCCATGCTGTTCATAATAAATGTCTGCAACAGAGTTCAAAGGAATGGCACGCAATTGTCCATCATCTGTCTTCATTTTCTTTAAATTTGCAAATTTAAAACTTAAAGTTCTTTTTTTACAAAATAAATGCCACTAAGTAGAATAGATTAACATCGCAAAGAATATTTAGATAATTTACCAAATAAGTGAGTCCAGTACATGATATTCCATCGAAGATGAGGGAAAAAACCCTAACCCTAACCCTAACCCTAACTTACTTCTTTATTTCTTCTTGTTTGAGTTACAACTTTAACAGGAATAATTATTCACCAAAGCTTATTCATTCCTATCAAATACAGAACTCACCTTCCAATTGATTATCAACACTTCTGATCGTTCATCCTGAATAATTAATATCAACTGTCATTTACTAAAAATAGGAAAATGAATAGTATGCTGCCTAATTTAAATATAAAATAAAAAGAAGTAAATTGGGCTGGTATTATGCTTTCAAAACATTCATGTAAGAGTCTGGAATAACGCGTTCACGATAAATTTGATTAGCGCACGTAATACATTTCCATTTCTAGAATGTGTATGTAGATTAAATACAAATTATTGTTAAGCGTTTTTTGTCATGGTATAAAAGTCGGGAATAATGATGATCGATAAAATACATTTAAGTCCCTACAACCATCGACTCGAAATGCACAGAAAATCGGGTAAGTGGAAAATCATAAGAAAGCGAACCAAAGGAGATCTAGGCAAGAATACTATTTCAGTAGTCTGATAAAGGAACTAGGACTTGAATCGTAGACTGCAGAAATCCTACGTATACTCTTATCGATTTCACTTACTCGAAAATGAATAAAAAAACCAGAATCACTTCTCTCTTCGCCTGCCTTTGAACTTGGATTTCACAAAGTATACGTTATTCCAGGTATTCACAAGGTATACGTTATATTATATATATATATATATATATATATATATGTGTGTGTGTGTGTGTGTGTGTGTGTGTGTGTGTGTGTGTGTGTGTGTGTGTGTGTGTGTGTGTGTGTGTGTGTGTGTGTGTGTGTGTGTGTAATTGCCCGCGATAAAGCTTTCTAGACATATGTTGTTTGAATAACATTGATCGGTGCCGTCGTAACGTCTCATTTTCGATACACTTTTCAGCTCAGAGAGCGATGTTTAGCAGACTTTTGATAATTGTTCTTACGACGTCATAATGAAATGTTCGACATTTACACACTTGCGTGACGTCATCAAAATCGTATTTTGCGCTAAAGTTCTTGATATTCGGCGAAAGTATGTCATTACGGATAATTGTTACGTTGTCATGGGACTTTAGCTGTTTTTTCTATAACTTCTCTCCGAAATTTGCCGATGAGGTTTATAATTTGGAAATGGATGTGTTTCCAATATTTTCACGTTCAAAGCACATACATATGTATATGGAATAAGTGTCATATTTTGTGTTTTCATGCAGGAATGAATTACAATGCCGTAATCTCGCATTATATCTAATAAATGCATTAGCCATTGTAATTCATTCCTGCATGAAAACACAAAACAAGACATTCTATAAATATAAACTCCCCACACTGGGCTACGAGATAAAACGCATGAAATCGTCAATGAGGAATTACTTTTATGTTAGATACAAAGATATTATGGAACTGCATAAAATTCCCCTTTGCTGAATGTTATATGATATCTGGAACGTGCCCATACACAGTGCCGTCATTTCACCGATCTGAAAAAGTACCATTAGGGCTTGACAACCGATCATCTGATAGAATATTTTCGATTCATATAGCAGAAGACGTTCAATCCTCCCGTACACATTTGGAATTTGCAACTTTTCTCACTTTAACTATCATTACCAATTTGCAGTGTTTTAACTGAACTCTGAATACCGACTGATACTCTTTCGAATGATACAGCTACTTCGAACTTTTCTTTCTAGTTTTCTTATCCATATCTTACTCATTAGTATTAAGTTATTTTAATTCTTTTAGTTTTCGCTACCATATACACTTTACGCAGAGTTATAAAATGTTTCTTGATTTTTAACGTGAGAATGAATTTTACTTAGTTTTCATTTAACATCCTTGTTTTTCCATCAGAAAACCTTGTGAAAAGAGTGTGTAGTCTTTAACAAACCTTTCCACTGGAAGTGTTTAATATCGGATATAATGTCCCTTTTTCTCTATTTTCTCTAATCTCAAAACCTCTGAATATGTTGGGTTTATGTCAAAAAGTAATTGATGTATCTGTATGTAAAGTTGAATCGAGATGCATATTGTGTACTGCATTTGGAAAGCAGAAATTGTGTGAAATCTGTTTCGTATTAGTACAAAACTATGCCAGCCAGAAGTAGCGCGCAATTTGTAGCCAATGGAATGCCTGCAAATTGCGGATAACTTTCCCACCAAAATTCACAAACATATTATCTATAAGACACTCTTGTATTTGGATGATCTCTTTTTCTGTATACTTGATGCTAAAAAGAATAAATTATAATGCAAAATACGAAGGTATTTCTAGGTAGGAATCACATTAACGTACCGTATAAATAGTATATTAATCCAGTGTTCCAAAACACAGAGAAAAGTGCTTAAACACCGAGTGATAGGCAACAAGGAGCATATATTATACTTGACGAAATAGAGATATTGGCTATCACGTACCTCTGGAAGAACAACAAGTGGGATCTGGCTCCATAGAGGAGTTAACATTTTCGCTGAATGGTCACATCCAGAGTGGTACCATAAGCTTTTTGAGTTTGTGCACATCCTAGTTATAATAGATGGTACGGTATGACTGAAATCTGAAAAAGAAATGTTAAAAAGTCATGAAAATTAAAAGGTGTCCTCCAGATGTTGAACTTTCTTATCGATAACATTTTTGTGGTGTTTGGAGGAAAATTTTTTCAACAAATTGTCGGCATTCCAGTGGGTACTAACTGTGCCCCGCTTCTGGCTGACATATTCCTGTACTCATACGAAACTGAAATCATTCAGTTCATATTTCAGTTAATACGTTATTCCAGAGCATGTTCAAATTACAATGACTTTGTTCTAAGGGATAGGCGACTTACTGATAAGCTACTCAACCAGGGTTATATATGTCACTGAGGAAGTTCTATGGTCGTTACGAGACTCTTATTACTCAATATGATATCTCGTTATCCAGACTTTTAAATGATATTGTGTACTGACACCGATTCCGTTCATTTTTACAGAGATTTCACACCTTATATACTAACAGGTTACCTACTTTGACTTCTCCATATAAAATATATATGGAATTTACACGATTTAATTCTTACTACTGGGATATGTGACGGGTGTAGCTATCAAGCAGGAGATACTCACTCTCACTGGGCACCTGATCTCACTCTATCATGGGGGTTCTCATATCCTCTTCAGTTAGACATTTTTCGTTACTTTCTACTTGGTTTTCATTTTCACTGATTCTGCATGTCCTTTGGTTTCATGATTTTCAGACTTATGGTTTGGATTTATCCATCATCTTTACATTGTATATCACAGTACAAACGGTCTAACATAATACAAAAGATAAGAAGATATCTGACCAAACTGTATGACACATGAACATGCACAAAAACACGATTAGAATCAAATAAACAGAAAACAACTTTATAAAAAATATATGCTTGTATTACAGTTACGATAACACCGACTTAGGACGGTCAATTACATGTATAGCAACAAACTCATTTAACTGCTGTGGTTTACCGGTTTACGGGCACCCACCTTTCCATTCACAGCACAACCAAAGGACGCCCATTACACATTTATAAATAATCCTCCATATAGAATGAGGACTACAGTAATATAAGGAAGTAAATACGTCAGTGATTTCTGATAAGCCCAAAGAAGGTTTTAATAGAAATCATCAAATTTGCTGAATGAAGGCGACTTGGTTAAGTATATCCTTCTGATAAATAACTTTCATATTCATGTATTGTATAGCTCCATGGTGACTTCTGCCACATAACTGAGCCAGTAACTCCTCTTTTTTTCAGTAACTTTCCTCGGTAAATGAAAGTGGGAAAACAAGACATCTGACCACGCTGTATGACATAAATAACCGAGGACGTGCTTACAAAATATGATTATGTCAAATAAAAACAGACAACGATATCTTCAAAAATATTCGATTGTATGACAGTTATAATACGGACTTTGAAAAGTCAATTAAAGTAACAAACGTCACGCAATTGATGTTGTTAACCGGTGTACGGGCGCCCATCTTTCCACTAACCGCAGAAAGAATCGTGGTTTGTAGAAGCTGTAGCATATCTGATCAGTTGAGAGAGATATATCATACAAGGAAGATAAAGGAATATTACTACACGTATACGAAACTTTAATAATAGCAACATTTTTATCGTTTTGGGACCTGACCATACCAAATAACCATCTTAAATTTCTGACTGTACTCGATTTGACATAATACGTGTATACATGTATATACAGATATTTGTTCTTCTGCGTTTCCGACACCGGAATTTCAGTTAGGCAGCATTACTTGCCTTGAATGGGAAATTTGACTTCGTGTTCCTGTCTCCTTCGTATGTTCATGAGTGTATATTTATGTACCTCCTCGATTTGAAAGGTTATTGTAGGACTTTTGCGACGGGTATTGCATGCAACCAGGGGACGCTTACTCCTCCCGGGCACCTGGTCTATTCGCGATTTTATTGGGGTTCGCATTTGTCTGAATATGACACTAAACATTGACCCCTTTATTCCATGGACTATGACATATGGTTAACCCTTCGGTACTTCTTCGTGTTTTACTTTGTACGAATAAACAAAGAAATCGGCAGGTAAAGATATATTATTTTTGTCCATATAAATACCAATGGCTTGTTTGAATACTTGGTTACCGAATACCACATATTAAAAAGCCCAGTACTTAAAATTCGAATTACCGTCATTTTAAATATGTGTCTGGATAGCATAACACAATAATGAATATCTAGGAGAACTTTCTAAGTGAATACGTAGTTATCAATGATGCTTAAGAGTTATTTTTTTTTCATGAGGAAAATAGTGTAAAGAGTAGAATAGTAATAAAACTTCATATACATTTTATAGCTGACAAATTCTGAGACCAAGTTTTCCGAAAGGTCTTTGGCGTTTTCAATATTCAAAACTGATTGACACCACTCCTTGATTTAATAATATCCGAATACCTTTGTAGAGTAGTACTTCGAAATGCGTTGTGTTTAGGCGACAAAGTCAGTAAGAAAGTTTATACTTTTAATGAAATCTTCACAGCAATATACTCAAGGCAATATACAGTGTAGAAATAGTGGCTTCGTGTGTTACCAAAAAGGGGGAGACCCGACAGTACGATGATCTACTATCTTCAGTGTCTAAATCATTTCTCAATAAAAGTAAGCTTTTCATCATACATTTAACAGGGTATAGTTAATTAACTATAATTTTCCAGTATTCAAGTTAATCAAAAAACGAATACTCTCCACGAAACCACCTGCATACAACAATAATATACATCACTTGTAAATAGCATAAAACTATAATGTTCATATAATTGTTAATGAAACACAGCATCCTGTTTCGAAATGTCTACAGTCACTCGACAGTTAATTGTAAATAGAATTCGTCATTCGTGAATCAAATTGGCCACAGCAGATGACCACAGTTAATTGTGAATAGTGATTCATTGGCGGATCCATGGGTGGTGTTCCCTAGGTAGTTCCTTAGATAGTTCTGTAGATAGCGTGGTACACCGCTTCCTTACATCCCTCCCCATGTCCCTAGAAAACATTCGGGCACAATATTTTCTTAAAAAGAGTGTTTGTATAACATATTCTATTTGTTGATCAATCGTCAGGAATCCTCAGGTTAATAACTATGGTAATATTATTCCGTTTATTAAAGTTTCTAAATCACAACACCAGCAATATAACAATAACGAATATGTTCAATTTATATCAATATTTACAGTTTAATCCAATAAAGGCAAGGGTTGTCGTCTCAACCGATGCTTGAACAGTTTGTCGCGTACACATCGCATTATATCAATATTTACAGTTTTAATCCAATAAGGGCAAGGGTCGTCGTCTCAACCCATACCCAGATGTTGTCGCAAGCGGGCAAGGGACGTCGTCTCATCCCATACCCTCAAAGTCTTTTAAGCCATCGGAAGAATCGGATACACATTTTCCTCTGTGTTCATCCTCTCAATGTCGTTTTGATCTGTTTTTGGTGCATCATGCGTGACATTTGGTACCCTGACAACAGAACTATTTATCTCCTGCATATCAGTTGCATCATCTGATTGTATGTCTAACTTTACCCTCCAAAATCGTCTGGCAATCTTACATGCAAAAATATTTTTCTTATATCTCTTACTAATAAATACCAGGACAGTAATTACTATAGCTATGCCTACAAAAATCCCAATGTATCCCAATCCCACTTAAAAAAGGGTTCCTCTACTCTACCTTTCCTTAACATTCTAATAGTATCAATAAATTTGTTAATTGGTACGCTTTTAATATTTTAACTCTTTAGGTATATCCTTAAGTATTGTTTGAAGTTTGCTAACATAATGAGAACACGATGCCTTAAGTTCAGTAGTTATTGCATCAGAACCATCGGAAATATATCTCGCGAATGGTAAACATCTAAATTCACGTTTATACGACAGTTATTTTTATTGTTCTGGTATCTAGCGCACAATTCTTTGATAGCGTCATGAGTCAAGTGTAACGACGAAGGAAGCTGACTCTGAATTTCTATTAATAGATTTCTTAAGTCGTGGGGGCTTATAATTGAAGGACTTAAATGTTCGAAGCTCAGAATATCAAACTGCAACATTTGTTTTCATTTTCACTGATTTTGTATGTCCTCTGGTTTTATGATTTTTGGACTTGTGCTTTGGATTTATCCATCATCTCTACATTAATGTTTTACTGTAGAATTTTATTGTATTTAAAACGTTTTTTTTCATTTGGGTATTTGGGTATATTGTTTACAATCAAACTGTGAGTCGAATCTGTCTAGTAATGCTCTACATTAGGTTGGGCAGCAATCGCAAAGAAATATTTGATCGCACCCCATCCCAAAGAGGACATATATTTATACCTATCTAGCCTAAACATTTAAACAACCGCTATTGATGAATGACCACCGGATGTAGACTGTCTACTTAATCGGCTAAAGACTTCATTCATTCCGTTTTAACTTTTCTCCGAAACAGGAAAATTGCGTAAATATCATTAATAATATGAAATTTGATTCGTTAGTGATCCTCAACCATATCGATCTAACTCATCAAATCGTTTGAAGAAATGGTAAACGTATATCGGTTCAAAAAGTTCTCGGTTTAGCTCTTTCATTTGTTAATCGGAAATGCCACATTTGATGGGAACCGAAATAATGTCATTTTCTATTAATTATGCCATTTATTGTAATCAAGGAGTTAACCATCTCCTTCATGTGCATAAAACACATGCCACAATACTACGGATATTACTAAGCTTTAATTAATTTATCAAAAAATTCAGAAGCCTTCAAAAGTACTTTATCGCGATTTTTCCCGCGTTTCTCAAATTTCTTAGATGTTTTACTATTAACAACTTCATCTGTAATCATTTTATCATCGTTAAATTCGAGGTCTGATTGTTCAGGGTCCGAATCTTGTACTGATTCCGATTCAGTACTCTCTTGGTTTAATTGTCTCCTTTTCCTCTAAGGCTATTAGATAATTCCATCAAGGGTATGTCATCTTCGCTAGATGATGAATCCCTTCGGGTTTTATACCTGTTTGCTAATTTACTTAGAGGAATATTTTCGTCGGAATCATCACAATGTGAATCAGATTTATCATAATCATCATCACTTTCTTCCGGAGGCACTACGTAATTAGTTCTCCTAAGCCGATTACCCATGTTATCTTTTGGTATTTCCCACTGATCTATCTTAGCCAAACGTAATTAATCAGCATTTGCGTTAGTTGTTGTGCCATCAAGCTGACTCTTAATTATAAAACTGACTGGAGAAGTTTGTTCTATAATTCTATAATAAGGTTTCCACCTGACATCAAATTTATTCTTCCTAGTATGATTTTTATAATAGACAGGATCTCCTATTTGAAATGTGACTGGTTTACTGTTTCTATCGGCATATTTAGCTTGAACCCTTTTAGCTTTCTTTAAATTGAGATGGACTTCTAAAAATGACTTATGCTGTATTTGTAATGCAATATGATGTTAATCGTCGCCGAAATATTTGCGTCGAGTTTTCAAAATTTTGTCTAAGGGAAGAACCACGTCTCTATTATAAAGTTGGAAAAAGGGGGAGAACTTGGTCGAATCATTGATGTTAAATCTTATAGCCGCTATGGTTTGATTCCCATACGGAATGTTCATCTTTGAGATATGTTGACATGACATCATGTAGAGGTCGATGAAATCGTTCGATCTTAGCATTCCCTTGATACGATGTTGTCACGTGATGAATGTTCAAAGCTTCTAAAGTCCCTCTAACAGCTTTATTAACATTTTCTGTAACCAACTGCAATAGTGAATCATATCTGGGAAATATTTCATTAATGAGCAAATGCGTGATGTTATCTGCAGATTTGTCTTTTATAGCAAATGCTTCTGGGTACCCGGAATACAAATCAACAAATGCGATTATGTATTTGTTTCCAGATAAGGAATTAGGATAAGGTCGTGAGAGATCTAACCCAACTTTAGCCCAGGGGTAGGGTGGAATGTCTGTTTCCATAAGAGGAGATTTCACCTTTGTCAAGAACACAAGACTGAATATACTCTAGCAAACCCTGATAAGGTTTCGGCCAATAATATTTACTTGGTACCTACAGTCTTAATGTAGGGTTGTCGTTGATATCAGAGATATAATACAATATATCTTTCACCATCAAATGATGAGCTTGATTGACATTCGAAGCTTCACCATTTTTCAACTGATTTTTAAGTTTTAATATGTCCGAATCCTTTTCCTGTTCTTCAAGCATATTAAAACCTTGCAGATCATTCTCATTTGGTAGTTTTAATTCTTCATTCTGCAACTAGCATGGTCTCTAGGTTCAAATCTATTAGAGTTCAAAGCATTGACCTCTAGTGTATTTTGATGAATATCTGGTATATCACCATTGTTTTCATCCGACATATTGACAGATTCTTGAGGACACCGTGATAACAAATCAGCACAAGTGTTCTCTCGACCAGCTATATATTCAATTTTGCAATTATAAGCCATAATATTCATTGCCCAAAGTTGAATCTTTTTATTTTCCATAGGGGCATCAAGAATATATTTAAGGGGCTTATGATCTGTTTTTATGACAAAACTACTATTGTGAAGATAATGATCTAACTTCTGCAACGCATAATGGATAGCATACGCCTATTTTTCTATTGTAGACCACTGTGTTTGTGTATCACTGAGTTTGTAACTTGGGTAATAAATTGGTTTTTCATTTATAACGTTCGGAATTGCATCACCAATGTCATCACAGGGTTGCGTCAAACATGCACCTATGCAAGTGTCGCTTGCATCCGTATATAACGTATAGGGCTTGTTTAGGTCCGGATATGATAAAGGGGAACAACTGTGAGACTTTGTTTGAAATAGTCAAAAGCATCTTGACATTTTTCACACCACTGAAATCTAGCATATTTCTTTGTTAACGCAATAAGAGGTTCAGCTATCTTTGAGAAATTAGGAATGAAACGTCTGTAATAACTAAACAATCCTATCAAACTACGAATTTCTTTAACAGAGAGAGGGCAAAGTCCGAATCGCCTCTACCTTCTGTGGATCTGGCTTGACTCCATCTTTGTTTATTACGAATCCCAAATTAGTTGTTCCCTCTTTAAAGAAAGTACATTTCTTCAATTTCAATTTCAAATCGTGTTTTCTCAGTCTGTCAAATATCTGTTGAATATGAGCTAAATGCTCTTCCCGAGATTCAGACCAAATAATGACGTTATCTATATAAGCCGTACTGAATTCCTGACAACCTTCAAGAACTATGCTCATTAATTGTTGAAATACTCCAGGAACATTACAAAGGCCAAAAGGCATTTTGTTGAATTCAAACAATCCTTTATGACAAGCAAAAGCAGTTTTGTGGTTATCCTTCGGGTCCATAGCTACTTGCCAATATCCAGAATTCAAATCTAAAGTGGTGAAATTTTTTTGCTTTTCCTACTTGTGCGATTTCGTCATCTATCAACGGAAGTGGGTAAGATGTAGTTTTAGTTATCTGATTTAATTTCCGAAAATCTATACACATTCTTGTGATTTTGTCCTTTTTTGAAACTAAAACAATGGGAAAACTCCAGGGTGATTGAGAACGTGAAATACTTTTTGCATCTAACATTTCATCAATTGCATTATCAGCTGTTTTCCTATGGTGTACATTCAATATCGAAGAAGTACCAAACCGTTAATCATTCTCAAAGTCCAAGGACAGACACAAAATCGTGTAAGTTTCAAAAAGAAACTATTGTGAACTCCGAAATACTGAAAAATTCCGAGGTGAGACCAGGTGCCCGGGGAGAGTAAGCGTCTCCTGTTTGCATACATCACCTGTCACAGCAATTCTTAAGAAACATGTCAAAATCCAGAGTTTTGGTTCCTAATTGTACATACGAACGTACAAAACTGGTATACAAAGTCATATTTGATGTTCACTGAACAGGTCATTTAGTCGCATTCCAGAATATTATCAATCATTCTAGAAAGAGGCACATCATATTTTCGTACAAGATCCCCATAGCGACCGTAGAACTTCCTCAGTGACGATTTCAGACGTTCTTTAACATATCCCTGCAGGAGCAACTTAGTGGCCAGTCGTCTGGCCCTTGGAATAAAACAGTCGTATAGAGAACAGGCTCTTATAAGTTGAGATATAAAAACTCCATAGGCAGGTGAGGACGGGATATTGCTGCAAAGAAACGGAAAGTTAGTTATTTGGAAGTTAAAATCGTCACGTTTGTCATACAGAGAGGTGTCCAAATGACCATTACTGTCGAAAGTTAAAAATATATCCAGATACGAAGTGGAATTATTGCTCTCGGTTGTTTCTTTTATCTCAAGTTCATGGGGATAGATTTCATGAATGTAATCCTTAAAGTTAGGATTATTGATTGACAATACGTCGTCTATATACCTATACGTAAAATTAAACTGAGATGCAAGACTTTTTCTGCCTGTGGAGAGCATGTTTTGAATAAATTCTGCCTCATACGAATATAAGAAAATGTCAGCAAGAAGAGGGGCGCGCAGTTAGTTCCCATGGGAATGCCAATGATTTGCTGAAAAATGTTCCCTCCAAACACCACGAAAATATTGTTTATTAAAAATTCCAGCATTTTGATGATTTGATCTTCGGTATACTTGTGTTTTGCATCAGAGTGTTCTTTTACAAAATATGTATCTTCCCGCCCAATGACAAGATATTTATATCTACGATTTCCATTTTTATGGAAAAAAGAATTTCGAATAATTGTAGCAAGTCTGCTTAAGGTTTCTTAAGGGAATTCTGAATTCTGTAAGGGAATTATACATGGTCAAAGTTTTATCGGTTCATGATCACCTGTATCAATTGTCATTTTCACGGTTTCCGTTTGACCTAACTCAGTATCTTTGGCTGCGAATAAATCTTGATTGTTCATAACTAATAGTTTAACGCTTTCCAAGTGTTCGGGTTCAGTATCCAAATCTTTTAAATCTAAAGGTGTTTTATTTCTCAAAACTTCATTTACATCTTTTGTTTTATCTACAGCGGGCGTTTTCCTTTCATCTAAATTGAGATTAGTGACTTTTCCTATGATACAGCCACGTTTTAAATAAATAGTTTTGTTTGTATGATTACTTAAAGCAATGGGCACTATTTTATTTGATTTTACTATTGCACTATTAATTTCAAGACCAGGTTCAGAATCCACATATCCTTTTTCTTCTGCGCTTATCTCCACAAATTTTGTGTGATTCAACGAAGTTTTTATACGTGCCGAAACAATGTTCATCGTATTTGGTTTCACTTTTACACCTCTCTGTAATCTTACAAGAGCGTTTATGTGACAATCTTCTTCAAGCGGTACATAGGACCTTCCTATCTTTAAATATCCTAAATCATAATAAAGTCGTACTCCATGAGTTGTTAGAAAATCTCTGCCTAAAATAATGTTTCTATTCATGTCTGCTATTACATAAAATGGTTGATTTACTGTGGTCCCTCCTAATTTAATTTCTAATTCCACATAACCGTCTATTTCTAATTTTCACCCATTTACCGACTGAAGACTGATAAATTTCTTCACCAAATTTTGCGGTTTATTTAAAGATTGATAAGTTCGTCTATGTGTCAAACTAACTTCAGCGCCACTATGAACTAAGGCTCTAAATTACTTGTAACCAATTTTCAAAAGGGATTAATTTGGACTACCAATTAAATTTATTTTGTAAGTTGGACAATTTTCTGTTTTATTCTTAGTTTTATTTTTGAATTTTCTTTTATTTCTTTTAAATCTAACTTTTCGTTTGCAACGGTCCTGTTTCGACGGGAGCGTACTAGTTTTCCTGATTCATTTCAGAGTTTTTTAAAGACCAACAATTTCTACGAACGTGACCCTTCTTCCCACAATGAAAACATCTTAAGTCTGCATGTTTACTACGCTGAGTTTGGGCGTGTTGTCCTACTTGTGTTTTCTTTACATCATTAATCTGTTTTAAACTGCAACGATTTGTAGTGTGGTTAGTTTGTTTGCAAATTGCGCAACGCTTTCGAGGCCTATAATGGTCAACTTCCATTGTCGTCTCACCATTTTCATGTAGAAAATTGTGTGAACTATAGTTAGAGCTACCAGTCCTAAGGCTAACACGTTTTCGAAATGACAACTCAGTAATAGCGATAGAGATTGCTTCTCTGGAAATTTTCAGGATTTTCTCGCATTACTTTGATCTTCAAGTAATCATAAGCCAAACCGTCTACAAAGAAATTCACTAACTGTTTTTGAACTTCTGCGGTATTTAAATTATCAAAATCTTGATCTGCTAGTTTTGACAATCTATGCGAGTACAGCGATACCTCTTCATCTCGTTTTGCTTAACTCTTTGTAGTAATGACAGCGCATGCTGTCGATCCGTTACAAGCGCGAACCTTATTGATAACTCTGCCTTAATTTGGTTCCAATTAAACCCTTGGTGATCATCGTATAAACGTTCAATAAAGTCGCTATCAGCATTATTACTCGTTCTGTAAGCAATTTCTTTTGTCTCAATTCTGTTAAACTATCTAATTTAGCACATTTTCAATGCTTTTAATCCATCTATCAAATTGATCTGGTCTAGTTCCGTCAAAAGATGGGACATCTAATTTTACCCCTTCTTTTGTTATAGTTCCACTTAATCTATCAACTTTCCTACCTAACCCTTGAAAAAGTAAAGGTACATCAACATTTTCAGCCATGACGATTTCAGAAAAGTAAAAATCAGACTTACCGAGGATGATGGTTAGAATCCAATCCAGTTACTACGGCAACCAAATGACTAAACGTCGTGTAGGGTAGTACTTCGAAATGCGTTGTGTTTAGGCGACAAATTAAAGTCAGTAAGAAAGTTTATACTTTTAATGAAATCTTCACAGCAATATACGCAATGCAATATACAGTGTAGAAATAGTGTCTTCGTGTGTTACCGAAAAGGGGGAGACCCGGTGTTATAGAGTGACGCTTCCCCCATAGCCAGACTTCCCCCCGGAAGTCTCACTCTAGAGTGAGGCTTCCCCCCTAGGGGGAAGTCTCACTCTAGATCCAGGCATCCCCCTTGCGTATTTTAGAGTGAGGCTTCCCCCCTAGGAGGAAGTCTCACTCTAGTGCCAGGCTTCCCCCTTGCGTATTAATTATCCAAGGGAGGAAGCCTCACTCTAGAACCAGGCTGCTCCCTTGTATGTTATAGAATGTCCCATTTTAGTAGTAGTAATGAAATCTTCTCCTAGCGCTTTTGTTGAAATGTGTTGAAATTATCGGAACGATTTACCTCTGTACGTCCGTTGGTCCTATATTTGTACATGTATGGTGATACGTTCATAACAGCTTGTAAGATAGATACTAAACCATTCAGCCCGGGATTTACCTGATTTTTATTAGTCAGGTGATATTAATTTAAAAGAGAAATCAAATATAAAGTTCATATTGGACATAAAATAGCGAAAAGGCATATTTGAAAATATGAAAATCAGCATTAATTCTGACCTACATATATGCATGCACTTCACGTGTGGTACGGATTGAGAAAATAAGACGGATTGCGAAGCAAAAATGGTCTGTGAAATGACAATGACCGTCGGTTTATCTGCCTTTTTGACAGCATGTTTGTCTTTTTTTTCTATCAATAACGATGTTTATTTAAACGATATCTTTAAAAACTAAAATTTGTTATGATTATTTTTAAGGACTTTTTTTAAAAAGAAACTAAACATTTATTCCAAAAGATGCATGGAGGTGGGCGGTTTACTGGTTTCAGCATGTCTGTCTGTCTGTCTGTCTGTCCGTCCGTCCGTCCGAATTTATGTCCGTTGCATGGTATCTCTTTCATCTTTTGAGCTATCATGATATGATGATGCTTCATACATATGCTGCTCATGACCTGAAGATGACCATATCAATTTCAAGATGTAAAGGTAAAAGTTCAAGGTCAAATTTGCGATTGGTTTGTCAAAATGGTTTCTCAGTGATGTCTCTTAACTTTTGAACTATGATAGTGATACTTCAAATATATGTTTCTAATGACCTGAGGATGACCCCTATCAATTTTGAGATGAAAAGATCAAAGGTCATGGAGATCAAATTCGCAATTTCTTCGCGTCTTAGCACCATTTCTTCGCTTTTTCGCATCATTTCTTCATATCATTTGTTTGCCATGTGACACAGCTTCTTCGTATCGTTGTTTCGCTTCTTCACGTCCACACATTGTATGTCAAAGAAGCGATGTCTCTTAAGGAACAACGTAGAAAAATGGCACTTGTTGCAAGATGATCCGTAAAATGTCAAATCACGAAAAATAATTCTTCAAATGAAAAGATTTTAACAACATTTGGTATGATAGATTGAGGATTTGTACAGACAAAGATAACATCGGACACTTCTCCATAAATGTTCCCGCGGAAGGTTTGACTTGAGTGTTATTATACCGTTTTCCTGATGTTGTGTGGTTGTGACACTTTCTATGCAGTGTTTGTTCACATTCATGTGTATATACAGTTTTGGATTATATTTGTTTCGTCTGTATATAAGGGCATTCACTGCTGGTGTGGCTAGCCAAACAGGAGACGCTCACTCTTCCCGGGCACCTGGTCTCACCTCTGAATTTCAGAGGTCCGTGAATGTCCACTGTGGTACATTGTTGTTCGTGCCATAGTCATGTGACACCAGTTACTCTCGTATTTTGCTATAAAAATTACTTTTACGTGAATAATACCGTTTTGAATGAGCTAACAGAGAAATAAAGGTCTTTGTGTTACACTAACATTTCAAACATTTAATATGTTTAATATGTTTAAACATTTTATTAACTGTTTTAAATATTAGTGTGACATTTGCACTATCACCATCGCTATTTTATCATTTCCGGAACTTTACGTCCGAATCACTTTACGGTTTACTTTACATTCTTATATATCCTGTATAAAGAAAGCAGCGTGCGTTAGAATTAGAAATACAAATGACGTATGATGAATATTACAAAAGTAGCTATAGAAAGACAGTATGGTAATTCAACGAATAAAACAAATCTTTTGCTCAGTTTTTTTATGCAGAAAGAACAAAAAGGAACCCACAATTTTGTTGAATCGATCAACAAATGCCGTCTTTTATTTCTAACTGCATTACAGTACAGTGAAATATATGAACTTCCAAAACTTCACATTTGTGATATTTTGCTACAGTGTTTGGAAGATGCTCTAACAAAACTTTCAGTTTCAAATGACCTTAGCGATATTTTATTCGAAATAAGTGAAAGTGTTGACAATGAATTGGGAAAGTTCAATGTTGGTGAAATATTCATACCATTAGCTTATTTCAAATTTGATTGGGAACTGAGATGTACTTTTGGACTCCCAAATTATAGTGATAATCTGGACGATCATCATTTCGAAGCCGAAACAGATACCGAATAAGCACAATGGATGAGGATCAATGGCATAGGCACATTCTTCAAAGAAAAAAGAGGAGTTACCGGCTCAGTTATGTGGCAGAAGTCACCATGGAGCTATACAATACATGAATATAAATAATATAATAGAACATTTAACACATTACAAAAATATTTGATTGTATTGCAATTACGATACCAACTTAGGACGGTCATTTAATTTGACAAAAGCCAAACAAATGGTGTGGTTAACCGGTTTACGGGCCCACCTTCCCACTCACCGTAACAGCAGAACAATCAAAAGACGTACATTTAAAAATTTATAAATAATACTCCATGTAAAGAACAAGGGTCAACAGGTATCGCATATTGAGAGGTCATAAAAATATAAACACGTAAGGTATTGTAAAACACATAATGGTATAAAAATATATGCGACATCAACATGATAAACCGTGCTCTGCCAGTCTGAAAGCGAGCTAAGACCCTAGATCTGTAGGAGTCCCGACTAACAGTCAGAGGGGACGAGGTTCAGGACCATGTCTCCTCTGAAAGAGGTTTGGACAAGGCCCGTCATATAGTCCCCACCGCCCTGTTAGTCAGCGTGCAACGTTCAAGTAAAAGTCTGCATAAGGCTATAGAGGGGCCAAATACAAGACCTATAGTCTTTTTGATGATCTCAGTATCATATTGTCTATCAATACTTATCGTCATCTTCTTATCCATCATATTTTACAAAAAATGACAAGCGAAAGTTGCGAGCCCGCGCCAAACGATATACTTTGCATAATGGAAAATTATTTTGGAAGAACAATAGTGGAGACTTGCGCGAAGTTGTATATACTGAAAAAGCACGTCAAAATCTCTTAAAATCTTATCACGATAATAGAAGCCACATGGGAAGAGAACGAACATACCAAATACTATCTAAGACTTTCTATTGGAAGAATATGTTTTCTGACGTCACTTCCTACGTAGCATCTTGCTACAAGTGCCAGTATACTTCAAAATTCATAAAAGGTAACGAGGAACTACATCCGATTCCCATTTTATCACCTTGGTACCACATAGGAATAGATCTTGTGAAAATGCCGAAATCACAGATGGGTAATTGCTACATCTTAAGTGTGGTTGATTATTTTTCGAAGTGGCCGGAGGCAGTAGCTATCGAAAATAAATCATCGGAAATAGTGGCAAAAGCATTGCTAAAGATCTTTCTGCGAATGGGGTTTCCTGCGGTAATTAGCAGTGACCAAGGACGGGAATTCGTCAATAGTACAATGGAAATCTTGAGAGAAAGCACAGGTATCCTTCATCGCATTTCATCTGCGTATCATCCGCAAACCAACGGGTTAACTGAGAGATTCAACAGAACTCTCCAGGACATGTTGATAAAAGTAACATCTGCAAACCAGGATGACTGGGACTTGTTTTTAGATGAGATTCTTTTCTCCTATAGAGTAGGAATACAGAAAGCATCCAAGCAGTCTTCTTTTGATGCCATGTTTGCCAGATCGCCAGTTCATGACTTTGACAGTCGTATACAACTGGCAATTTCAGATCAAGATATCGTAGAGACAGCCAATGAAATGCGCCGTCTAAGGGAGGAAATTGAGACTAATGTGAAAACTAACGTCAGTAAATCACAAAGTGAGCAGATCAAACGTAGTAAAACTCGCATCAAAGAGTTGGGAATCAAGGTTGGTTCAAAAGTTCTTAGATACAACACTAGGAAAGCATCCAGAAAAGGATAAAAAATGGAAACCCGTTGGCTAGGTCCCTATACTGTAACACATTTAATTAAAAAAGGTGTTGCAACCCTACAAAATCTAAACGATGAAAAAACTCTTAAAGTTAAGTATAATGTCACACAGCTTAAACCTTTTCAAGAACGCATTGACGAAAACGAAGGAAACTTGGCAAGGAAGGACCACAAGAGAGACAAGGGAAAGATACAGGAAGAAAATAGTTTAGAAGAGATGACCAAAGAGAAGATATGTGATGATGTGACCGAGGGAAAGAGAGATGAAGATATGACACAAGGGAAGAAGGAAGAAGATATGACTGAGGGAAAGAGAGGTGAAGATGTTACCAAGAATAGAGGTAATGATATGACCAAGGGGAAGAGAGGCGAAGATAGTACAGAGGGGAAGAAAGGTGATGATATGACAGAGGAGAGGAAAGGTGAGGGAAATGACCGGGAAAAGAAAGATGAATGTATGGCTGAGAGGGCAAGAGACGATTTAAAAGATCTGGAAAGGAAAGAGACAAATGATGAAGGGAACTGCAGTAAAATCAATGATTGCTTTATTGAAAAATTATCAGAGGCGCCAAACAAGATTTTTAGTTCAGTTGATGCCACATGGCAAAGGCAGTTTAAACCAATGTCTAGAATAAGAAAATACCATAAGCTTGTCCACAAGAAGGAGTTAACTATCCCAAAAAACATCGAGAAAATGAAAGGCGATGGAAATTGCTTTTTCCGATCTTTGGGCTATGCCATTACAGGATCACAGAGTTCGCATGGGCAAATAAGAAATGCAGTCATTTCGTTTATGACCACCAATTCGAATCGCATCGAAAATCATTTTGGCGATTCTTACCTTGATGATTCAAATATGGAGGAATTAGGGACATGGGCCACCGAAGCTGAAATTCTATCTTCTGCCGCCTATTTGAATACGGATATCTATATCTATACCAAAGCCGGGGAGATTATGAAATGGCTTAATTATCCGTCTAAGATGCTTAACCCAAGTGCTAGTTTTACTGAAAAGAATATTTATATTTGCAATCTGTGTGGAAACCATTTCGACATAGTAAAAGATGTTCAGTGAAATGTCACATTCATGACATATTGAGCAGAAAATAATGTGCACCGTATTATTTTTCTTGCTTTTGTTAAATTGTTACGGTAATTAACAATGATTGAACGGTTCTTGCAGGATGTTGGCTTGACAACGGATTTTACATATTTCATATTTGCAATTCGTGTTTGTCGTTATTTTAAGTTTATAATTAATCATCAAAAACATAATGTACCTCATATCATTATGCTATCGTAATTGAAGATTCGAGAAGTATCTAGGTTTTGGCCTGTCTGTTGGTCTGTCTGTGACAAAACTGTTTAACATTGGCAATAACTTTTGAATGATAAAAGATGGGCTTTAATTAAAGTTAATACATGTATTTCACATGTGTATTCCTTGTGACATGACATTTTAGAAGGGTACCAAAACATTTGACCTTGCGACTCTGACGTCCTACTTTGACCTACTACTTTTGAACAACTTTAATCTAGGTTGTAGTTTTTGAATGGCTATTGATTATATAATGATAGGGATATTTCATATATGTATCCTTTGTGACAAACCTTTTAGTGTTGGTAACTTAACTTTGATCGTGTGACCTTGACTTCGGAGTATGACCTTTACATGCATCGCCGTATGACATTTACATCAAATCAACTTAAACCTTCTCTATAAATTTTGAGTAGTAAGTTATGTGGCTGTAATATATCACATGTGAATCTTCATTTTTAGTCCTTTAAGTTGGTACTAGGACTTTGTAACCTTCACCTCTTTGTTATGCCTTCTTTAGAATAACGACATGTTTACTGAAAAATGCCAAAGAGGATATTCGTGTTTCACAAAACAAAAATACGTATGTCTTATTGCTATAGTTATTTGTTACATTGTTTCGTATCACATTTAAATGTTTCTTAATTACGAGGAGTTTGAAGAAATTTAGACTTGACAATGGATGTTATATATTACATGCTTATAGTTCGTGTTCGTGGTTAAGCTTCGAGTTAATTACTTTTCATCAATTTTCTTCATTCCTGTTCATTTAAAAAATAAACTTTAACATTTCATAGCACTTTCTTTTTGTGAGAGATTCTTATAGTGACACTAAGATGATGTTTAAAACAATAGAATTGTTTAAACTCGATGGCAAAGAGGTATAAGTATTATCTCTAGATCAGCAAGGAAGCAATTTCCAGCTAGCAAATAGGGCACTGTCGCGCAAACTGAACAATTCACAGGGTAAAACACGGAGGTAACTGAAGTCTTGTTACTATGGCACCAACAACAATGTACCACAGTGGACATTCATGGACCCCTGATAATCAGAGGTGAGACAAGGTGCCCGATGGGAGTAAGCGTCCTCTGTTAGGCTAGCCAAACCCGTCACGAATGTCCTTAAATACAAACGAAACAATTAAGCAAAAAATGTACATAGAATTAATGTGAACAAATACTGTATACTGAAAGTGTCATTGTCACATTACGCCATAAAAAGGTATAATAAGACTCAAGTCAAACCCTTGGCTGTTAACTTGTTTACGAACTCAGGCCTGTAAAGGGAATAAGTGTGACAAATAATGTCAAAAATACAAGTACAAAGTACATTAGACTCGGAGGTCGAGACATACTACAACAACAGGAACCAATGAATATCCCATGCCGACATAGGACGGTCATTTACTCAGTATGGATTTATTGAATAAATATAGGTTGCACGTGCCTATATAAGTTGTATAATGTGTAATATTATGGAAAAGACCTTGTCTTTTGTCCTCAATCAGTAGGGGCCATCTACTCTCTGAGATATATCAGCCTAACAAGTAGAAGTCTGTGAAAAGTATCCTTAATTATTGGTTACACAAACCTGTATATTACGTGCAGTATTAACATGACTGACCTTTGACCGCAAAATCAATTGATGTATCTACTCTCTTAGGTGTATCCTTATCAAATATTAAGCTCCTTTGTCAAAGAGTTCTTCCAATAAAAGTCCTCGTGCAAAAGGAAATGAGCTTGACCTTTGACCATCTCACCTAAATATCAATAGGGTTTATATATCAGCCTACCAAGCATTAAATCTCTAGGTGATTATTCAAAAGTTGTCAATGTGCAATGTGTTTCCAAAGAAGCCATTACCTGAATATGTGACATAGAGTCGAGGCGAAACATTTGGATGATGATCAACCACAGGGCTCCCGTTTCAATCCATCCCCCTTAATAGTACTTCTATTATATAGTACAGTTAAGGGAGATGGGTTGAAACGGGAGCCCCGTGGATCAACAAAATAAAAGAGATGTAAATACAGTCAAGACACCATTTGTGACTACCATACAGAAAACAGAGAGCACAAAAACCATTACATCGCCTCCTCTTTGCGGAAACTAATATGTACAGGATGTAATGTAAGAGTTTAATGTTAAGGTTTTAAGAATGAACAATATACATTCCGATATACATACTATCGCCACTCATGGGAATCTAGAAGAGAGTGTTTAACTTTGGGTCCCCTAGGATTTGTAAAAAAATCCACTATTTTGCTACTCTATGCCTTATCGCATACACAAAAATGAAGGATCTAAAACCCCGGGTCGGGTCCGACCCCTCTTGAAAAAGTTCTGGGTTCGCGCATGTTCGTCAATTTAACCACAAATCATACCTATTTTTAAAGAGGGCCATCCAATATAAAGTTGCTTCCTACGTAGCTGTGGTCATAGATCACGTTTGACGCCGAGTCCTTGGTTCATTTCTTAATCCAAACAGAAAGGGGAAGTCTCACTCTGGGGGGAAATCTCGCTCTACAACTAGCTGTAGAGTGATACTTCCTAAAGGGGAAGTCTGGCTCTAAAGTGAGCCTTCCCCCGGGGGAAGTCCCACTCTAGAGCAGGACTTCCCCGGGGGAAGTCTCACTCTAGAGTGAGGCTTCCGGGGGGAAGTCTCGCTCTAGAGTGAGACTTCCGGGGGAAGTCTGGCTATGGGGGAAGCGTCACTCTATAACACCGGCAGTACGATGATCTACTATCTTCAGTGTCTAAATCAATTCTCAATCAAAGTAAGCTTTTCATTATACATTTAACAGGGTATAGTTAATTAACTATAATTTTCCAGTATTCAAGTTAATCATAAAACTAATACTCTCCACGAAGCCACCTGCATACAACAATAATATACATCACTTGTAAATAGCATAAAACTATAATGTTCAAATAATTGTTAATGAAACACAGCATCCTGTTTCGAAATGTCCACAGTCACTCGACAATTAATTGTAAATAGAATTCGTCATTCGTGAATCAAAATGGCCACAGCAGATGACCACAGTTAATTGTGAATAGTGATTCATTGGCAGATCCATGGGTGGTGTTCCCTAGGTAGTTCCTTAGATAGTTCTGTAGGTAGCGTGGTACACCGCTTTCTTACACCTTTGCAGATTCTCCTTAACTATAGTATTTTGGTAATTAGGGTTGATAAGGATTGGTGGAACATTTACTGGATCCTGCAATATACCTTTATATGAATTCAATATACATGTAGGTAGAACAGACGTTGAGCATTTCTATGAACATATATGAAACCACAATGGAGAGTGAGAAAAGTATATCAGGTAGTTTAATATCAAGTCGAGGAAGAGGTGCACCAATATAGGTAAGAGAATGGGAAAATATCTGACTTAGCTGAAAAGCAGAGTCATCAAGTATATTGAACAATGAAAGTTGATAATAAGTAATGAAATACATGTGAACCAGTCGGTGAATGTTCTTCAATTGTTTGGCCATACATCAAGAAGGCGTAAAAGTCATGGAAAACGTAGGTATGTAAAGATGATGGATAAATCCAAACCACAAGTCCAAAAATCATGAAACCATAGGACATACAAAATCAGTGAAAATGAAAAACAAATGGAAAATATTGAGTAGCTTATCTGAAAGTCGCCTATCTCTCAGAACAAGTCATTGTAATTTGAACATGCTCTGGAATAACGTATTAACTGAGATATGAATACGCCGTATGCGGGCGATGATGGAATGTTGCTATGAAAGGAAAGTTTGTGATAACGAAAATGAAATCGTCACGTTTGTCATAGAGTGAGGTGTTCATTTGACCATTAATGTCGAAAGACAATATAATATCTAAATACGAAGTAGAATTACTACTTTCTGTGGTTTCTTTGACCACCTCCAGTTCACTTGGATAGATTATGCTAAGGTAATCCGTGTCATAGTAGACGCTGGTATGGGCAAAGCAGTAGTTGCTCTTTTGGATTAATGCGTTTAAGAGGACGTTGGTATGGGAAGAGCAGTCCTTGTTGTTTTAGATTAATATGATTAAGAGGACGTTGGTATGGGACTAATGTGCTTAAGAGGACGTTGGTATGGGAAGAGCAGCCTTTGTTGTTTTGAATTAATGTGTTTAAAAAGGTCTGAATTTCTGTATGATAGATCAGGATGATGTCACAATATAAGTGAAATGCTCTTGATGGGACTTAAGACAGTAAGAAACTATATCGAAAATGCACCATTGCAATTTTTCCTGCGTCGTTGCATATGTATATATTTATGTATTAACTTCCTTGACTTCAAAAGTTGTTGCAGGACCTTTTTAACGGATGTTTCATGCAACAAGGAGACGCTTATTCCTTCCGGGAACCCGGTCTCGCCTCGATTTTATTGGGGTTGTTTGATTTTGACACTATACACGGCGTTATCCTTTTATTCCATGGACTACGGGATATGGTTAATCCTTCGGTACTTCTTCGTTGAATGCTTCGATAATTATATTCATATGTTTATAACATCTCTACCCGTACAACGTTTTTAATGCTTCGTCGTTATATGTGGATAATGTTTTGTTCGTAAATTGTTATATTACTTATGTGGAAAGTTGAGTTAGTAAACCGGTTAACAACTCATATCGAGTGATTATTGTCAATGCAATTGACAGTCCTAACGTGATAACAGCTGCGTTTTACAACGAGTGTCTTCGATATCTTTTTGTGTGTTTATTCTTGTATTCTCTGCATGCCTTCGCGAATTTTCTCATACAACTGGATCGCATGTCTTCTTTTATTCTAATATATTCTGGAGTACGATTGTGCACAGTGACATCAGATTTGAAAAATCGCCTATATAACATTGGCAATGAACACGAGAGGTTTGTACTGAACATTTGCCATGATGCAAAATGCTAGCAGGAGATACTGACTCCTACATGCCTTATCACATCTCATTTGAGATTTTTAAATTGTTTTTCTGAAACCACCACCGCATTGTAGTGTTTCATCCGGACTTTTAATATCAGACATCCAGTGGTACTCTTTCAAATTAATTATTGACCTCTTCTGCGAAATCTGGATGTATTATCCTTAATTCCCTTTCATGTTACTAAGAGTACGGTTAGCATATCATCAGCTTATTCTCAGTGAATTGCAATTTAAAGTTCTGAACCCAGGCATAATCTACCACGTATAAATTGCATTGATATAAGAAGTTTTTCTTCCTTCGAGTGCATTAAAGAATTATTCATTTTCGAAGAAAGATAATTTAGTTACATGATTACAAAGTAACGTGATATTTTCAATCAATGATTACTTTATTCCACTTTCCATTCCTAGAAAATTGCATTTCATTGATTAACATTATTCGTTTGGTGTAAGTTTTTTGTGTCGTATTTTATATTAATGCGAGAATTAATCCAACTGCATAGGGAAATTTATCAAAAGATAGGGGACAAAATATCTATCTCAGCTATATGACAAATGCCACCATGGGGATTCTGAGCAAGCAAGATAAAACACATAAAAAGGCATTACAAAAGTATCAAATTGTTTTGGATGTACCAAGATCACCGCGGACATTCCGAGCAAACAAAATTAATCTCATAAAAAAGACATTACAAAAGTATTAAACTGATATAATGTACATGTAGCAAGGTCACAACATGCAGTCAGAACAAAGAAGGTTAAGCACAAAAAGAACAAGAATATTTATTTGTAGTAACGGTTCTGATTAAGGACGGTCAATTGAAGGGACAGTAGTCATTCTATTGTTGTGGTAAAAATTCCTCAACTCAAAATTACTGAATTCTTACTTAATTGTTTAACCACATCAATTGATTGACTATAGTCATACCAAATGTCTGTCTTACGTCGGTATTTTAAGTGCACTATAACCAAATATTTATGTGGGTTTTTTTTCATATCATTACATTATATACTGTATATTTCCGTGGTGACCTCTGTCATACGATTGAGTCAGTAACTTTTCTTTTTTCGGTTTTACAGTATTGGTCTTCATCCATCTAATATGTTCAGTTTTCAAGTAGCTTCTTTCTGCTTAGCAGGTATAGCAGTTCAGATCTTAAGAGGTGTTTATTTTATTAACCACACCACTTGTTTGGCTTCTGTGAAATTAAATGACCGTCCTAAGTCGGTATCGTAATTGCACTACAATCAAATATTTTCGCAATGTGTTATATGCGCTAGTATACTATTTATATTCATGTATTGTATAGCTCCATGGTGACTTCTGCCACATAACTGAGCGAGTAACTCCTCTTTTTTCTTTTTTCTTTTTATCTAGCTAACTAAGGCCTTATCTCTAGTGTTCATGGGTTCTTGAATTTGCACTTGGAACTGATTATTCATACAGGCCAATGGATCTTACTTTTAGTGTGCATGGGTCCATGAATAACTATCTATAGTTAGGAAATGTAAATGTTGTCGGTCGCTTGACTGTTGCTTTAAAGTGCGATAGTTACTCAATATGAAATTCAAGGTTCAAGTACTTTTTATTAAGTTCAAATCTCTCATAAAAATAGTGATATAGAAATATATGAATTTTTCCGGTTCAAGTTTGACCAGTTTGATGGTTTTCCTAACAGACAGAAACTAACCATTAAAATATATTATTGTTTTATTATATTTGATTACATTTGTTTGAAATCGAAGACAACTATCTAATCATTTCACATTGATAAGTGTTAGATAAATTTACTTATAATACTAACTATGTGAATATTAGAAATATAATAGAATGCCCTCTACGTACTTTAACCAAAGCCAGTATATAGGCACTGAAAATAACATGTTCATCAATATCGATACATCAGTAAAGTAAACTTTATAGCTTAGATGTTTCTTCTTGAATTTCATTGCTTGATTTGCTTGATAAATGTCTATCACCATTGCGTAAAATTCCTTTCTTTATTGGACCCCTGCCAGGTATCGTTTCACCAATGACAAATGTCGCTTTCGTATACTTGCTCTGTTCCTCATCCATTTGTTTTATATCTTCTGTAAAATGTTCTTGTTCTCGTTTAACTTCTGTTCTATAATCTAATACGGTATTTGTTCCATACCAATTCGGTTCACTTGCTGTTCTTGGTAGGTCAAGAAACTCAGCCGATCTTCGCCTCTCTAGTGCTTCCTCATTTCCACTAAAGCTTCCAAGTTTCATCACTGGTTTACCACTACGCAAGCGTCGTTTTGCACGCACTACGAAGGGAATCAAAAGAGCAAAGAAAACAATAACCAAAATAAGGACCCCTGCAAAAATCGCAGCTTCATTGGAATAGTGAGGTATTTTTGTTTTTGGTGCTGATTCTGCGAGCCGAATAATGAATGGGACCGGATTTGAGATAACCTGACCGCTGAGATCGTCCATAACAACAACCTGTAAAAACAGTGAAAACAATATCTATAGAATTGATACATGTATACCAATATTGATTTCCGTTCTCCAAATGGAAGATTACGGTCCTTGCCTAACACTTGACAATTCAAAAAGTTAGCAGAGAAGGAAAGGACTCAGCCGTAGAGTTCAAGGGTCAACAAATGTCTCAAGTTGAGAGGTCATAAAATATATAAAACCATATCTCATATTCCACTGAATGAAGCGGACATTATCGTGTTTATTTTCATATTCAGACAAATACGAACCCAATAAAATTGAGGTGAGACCAGGTGCCCGGGAGGAGTAAGCGTCCCCTGGTTGCATACAACACCCGTCGCAATAACCTGCAAAAACCTTTCAAGCAAGGAAGTAAATGCATAAATATACACTCATGAACATACGAAAGAGACAGGAACGCGAAATCAAATTTCCGCATTCAAGGCAAAAGATACTGCCTGTCTGAAATGCAGGTGTCGGAAACGCAGGTGAACCAATATATGTGAATACATGTATATAAGTATTATGTCAAATCAAGTATAATAAAAAAGTTAAGATGGTTATTTTGTATGGTGAGGCCCCAAAATATCGGTTAACATTGTTGAAAGAAGAATTTAAAATTGCAATATATATATATATTAAACGACATCAAAATGAGGAAACAGTGCTTTGCCCGTTTGGAAGCGAGTTCAGACCCTTGATCTGTAGGACTGCCAACAAAGAGTCAGAGGGGACGAAGAAAGCCAAAGAAGCTAAATATCTAATATTTATGATTGTTTTCTATTTTTTTCATTTCATCTGAAGTGATTCAAGTTATCTCCATGGTGACGTCTGCCACATAACTGAGCCAGTTACTCCTCTTTTTTAACCTACTGTTACAAAAGATTTTTGATTATTCTAAACCTTAGGAATATGTCCCTCAAGCATAGCTCTGTCCTTAGATGTGTCCTTTGACTTTAACGTTTATGTCAATTTTGTAATGAGTTTGCTTTTTAATTCCTTTTTTGTGATTTCCTCAGTTTAAGCTTTAAGCAATACTAAAGAGACACAGATTGTGAAAACGCACAAATGATGCCCCAAATATTGCATGTATGTTCTGACATGTCTTGTGTACACATCTAATTCACTATCACAAATGTTTGTAAATTATTCTAAAATTAAGGGGTATTTCATTAATGCATACCTCTGCACTAAACTGGTTCTTAAACATATCAACTGACTCTTCGATTTACGCTCGAAATTTGTTAAATTAGATCACGTCACAATGCTTTCAACCTCGGTCATACCTCGGACAAATATTGAATTTGTATTGTGACGTCACGAAATTCGACAAATAATCCGCGAAATGGAAGGGCCAATTGAGTGACGTTACTTTACCTGACCGTCCTTAGTTGGTATAGCAACTGGAGTAGAATCGAATATTTTTGCTTTGTCGTTTTGTATTATGCAAAATTCGGAGATAGCAGTCCGATTTCCACAACTCCAAACAACATGACAGTACATACATACATACATACATACATAGACATACATACATAGACAGACAGACAGACAGACAGACATACATACATACATACATACATACATACATACATACATACATACATACATACATATTGCATGCATGCATGCATGCATGCATGCATGTATGTATGTATGTATGTATGTATGTATGTATGTATGTATGTATGTATATATGTATGTATGTATGTATGTATGTATGTATGTATGTATGTATGTATGTATGTATGTATGTATGTATGTATGTATGTATGTATATATGAATGTATGTATGTATGTCTTCGCTTTTGGCATGCCTTTAGTACTTTGTGTCAGATATCTTCTGTCTTCTCTTCTGGCATGTCCTTAGTGATTTGTGTCATACAGCTTGGTCAAATATCTTCTGTCTTCTCTTTTGGTATATCCTTAATGATTTGTGTCATACAGCTTGGTCAGATGTCTTCTGTCTTCTCTTTTGGCATGTCCTGTGTGTTTTGTGTTATACAGCTTGGCTAGATGCCTTCTGTCTTCTCATTTGACATGTCCTTAGTGCTTTGTGTTATACAGCTTGGTCAGATGTCTTCTGTCTTCTCATTTGGCATCTCCTTAGTGATTTTTGTCATACAGTTGGTCAAATGTCTTCTGTCTTCTCTTTTGGCTTTCAGTTCTTGTCAGTTTATGTCAATTTTTAATTAGTTTGCTCTTCAAATATTTAAAATTTGGATTTCCACAATTTCCGCCTTGCTTGTTCATCATCAAAGAGACATAATATGTAAAGATACAGATATGGTTCACGAAGTTTCTACACGTATGCATGTTCCGATACTTATTATTAACACTGGGTCGTTGCCAGTGCTTGTGGACTAAAAGTCCCACAATCACAAACCCATTTTCATTATTTTGTACTGACCCGAAAAACATACTTACAGATCAATCTGACAAAAGATTAAATACTTCTAAAATTAAGGAGTATCTCCCCTATGTAGGTTCTTATATTCGCTCTTTGGTTCGTATCTTTATGTCACTTGGTTATTCTTTTGCTCTTTAAATATCTACTCTTTCGATGCATTATAACCGATTTTAAGTCTTTCTATTGCAGGATGTTTGATACCGGTGTTTTATGCAACCAGGGGACGCTTACTCCTCCCGGGCACCTGGTCTCGCCTCATTTTGATTGGGGTTCGCAGTTGTCTGAATATGACATCAACCCATCAAAAATATTGTTGTTTTATTCCGTGGACTATATGGTTAACTCCTCGGTCCTTCTTCGTTGCTTACTCTTGTCCATTCTACATGTCATGTCTGCGTGAACTAGTCTTCTTTAGATCTATTTCACCAGATGTATACTTTTACTTCTCGGGTCTTCTCAGTGATCCCCGGGACCGAAAACTGTGAAAAAATTTGATTTGATATCCGAAAGTCATAACAAGAGTTCTAAGACTTCTCCATCAGTTATGTACCTGGTTTTGTTTTGGTTCTTGAATTTTGATTTTTCTCTTTTCGTTTCTTTATGTTAAATAAATGTAGTGTAGACTGTAGTATTATATATATTCTTACATATAAGGACACGGGGTTTTCTTCGTCAAACAGACTCAGGTTTCTGAGGGTTAGATACCCATTTTGATCGATGTGAAATGCTTCAGTGTTCATTACCAGAAGATGTGTAGAATTCTATAATGATAAAAAAAATTAACAAAATAAAGAGAACAAAGTGCAGGCTAAGTTTATACGGATAACAAAAGAAAATTTCTATAAATGAAAAATGGATTTTATTTATTCATATAACTGAATGAATATTACTCAAATTTATTCATATCTAATAATTGAATAGAAAGTTTTAATATTAAATAAGGAACAGAATGAACAAATATCGATAACAGGTAAGTAACCTTGATAGCTTTTGGATACTTTTACTTGAACTAACCTTGGCTCTTGATGCTTCTTTCCATAAAATGCGTAGATACTTCGGCAGGTGTTGATTTAAATGTCCATAGACATTTATATCAGAAGGGACTTTGTCATTATATACTGCGTCCGGATACAATTTTCCTTCAACAAGATGGCCATCACTTTCTATTACATTCTGGTAAAGCGTATTTTCTGAAACGTAAAAAATATTGGTTGGTAACTAAGGTGATAACAATTGAAAGACCAGATACGTTAACAATTAACTGGAGTGATGCACGAAGCAAAAATGTGGGCAGATTCAAACAGCATGTGAAAAGGAACTAAAATGAGAATGTTACCTAATCGCTTAAAAAAACATTTATCAGTTCAGATAATGGAAAATTATTGTCCATTTACGTATTTTAGGGCACCCAATTTCCTTGCGCAGAATGTTGAAAGGTTTGAGATTATTATGGTAGATATGAATTAACACGATCTGATACTGGCATTCTTCAAATCTATCTTTATAATTCTATTTAAAACAAAGACACAGATTAACCTTCACACGACAACACTTACTCCACAGATATATAGATTTCGCTACAATGACTACTGATGCAGTTAACACCAGATATAGTCTCTATTGTCCGTATCAAAACTTGATTCTTTCTGTGTTTGTACTTTTTTCTTTACTATTGCATTTCCTTGGCTGTTTTGTCAAAAAACTGAGTCATATCTCTTTCATTGATGTCATATAATTTCAGAGATGCATGTATCACTATACTCAGTGATATATAATCAATAGAATTTTACATGAGAATCAATTTTAGAAATTAATTTATAAGGTAATTAGCATAAAAGCATCATCAAGGGGAGCGAATGAATAGATTAAATGACAGTATAACTAACCTGCCCGTGTTAATGGCAAAGCATATGCCAACAATGCAATATACCACATTCGACTGGAACTTGAAAACAGAAATACATTTAATTTATTCATATGCTGATATACATTTTTTTAATTTTATCAAATAACGTAATAACAAGTACAAATAAAGATACTAGAATTCGAAGCTATTCACATATATAGATTAGGAATCACACACTTCTTCTATTTTTGTACTGGATTACTGATAAGGTATTGGTAAATACAGATAAAGATAGACGCATATATTGGAGGACGATAATATGAACGCAGATTATGAATTAAACATTACACCTAAATTTACACAAGAGTTAGGAAAGAATGATTGTACCCCAAAATGCACAGAATGAGCATTGAAATGAGTTCCTATCCGGCATTAAATGACGGAGTATACCCAGTCCGGCCCTTAGTTACATTTAAACTAAGCTTCTTCAGATTAGATATGAATGTTTTGCCGGTGCGATGTTTCTTTAAACCTTATTACTGAGCATCACTGGTAATGTTCAATTATAAATAAGTAATAAGATGAACTATTATTTTTTCTCAAATTTCTATTTGGAAATGGGGGGTTTTATTTTTAAATTGATCCCCTCTTCTGTTATGTGATTCTTGTCTTATTCCAAGATTCATTTAAATAGGGTGACTGCATCTGCATTTATCTCAAAGAAAATAACACAAATGCAACGGACTTTTAAAACTGAGTGATGGATATTTCACGTGCCAATTAAGTCGGTGGATGCAATAGCTTAAACATTTGCTGTAGTCTAAGGGAAATTTAACAACCCCCCCCCCCTTCCCTCCAAAAAACAAAAATGACAACATTAATACCATAATTAAAAATTTCTAATTAATTTGCTATTAAAAAGATCATATCTGGCACTTCCTATCCTGGCAAAATATATGTACGCATTTTGTACATATAACAAACTCGTTGATAGAAAATGGGAGGGATTACACCCCAATGTGATTTCCATTTTATTAAATATCTGAAAAAAACAGGGAATGGCATTTAGACAGTGTTATTGGATGTATATTTATACATTATGTACAATTCATTATTCTGTTACGATGATTCGGAAGTTGGGCCCGTAAACCGGTTAACCACACTAATTGATTGACTATTATCATATCAAATGGCCATCCTAAGTCAATATCGTAACTGTACTATCATCGGATATTTCTGTGATGGCATGTGGTTTTGTGTGTGTGTATGTGTGTGTGTGTTTGTGTGTGTGTGTGTGTGTGTGTAGGTGTGTGTGTGAGAGAGAGAGAGAGAGAGAGAGAGAGAGAGAGAGAGAGAGAGAGAGAGAGAGAGAGAGAGAGAGAGAAAGAGAGAGAGTTTTGGGGTTGGGGTTTTTTCTTTTTTGTTTGTTTCTTTCATATCATTACACTATATACTGTTAATTTCCGTGAGGATTTCCGTAATACGGCTGAGTAGTAACTTTTCTGTCTTACTTCATAAAAGGCTGCGTCTCACAGCTTTTGGTGAATTTGGCTAAATGTAACAAATACCGAATTTTCTCCTGTCCCTCTATCAATGTCTCGCTGTATAGAGTTTCGCTCTATACGCGTATATAACTGCAAAGATGATACTTTCGTTTCTGTCAAATATATATTTAACTTCGTTTAAGGTGTTACATTATTTATATTCATGTATTGTATAGCTCTATGGTGACTTCTGCCACATAACTGAGCCAGTAACTCCTCTTTTTTCTTACATTTATAATGAACTTTATCAAAATCTCAATAGATATGGCTTTGAACTTTCAAGTAAATATATAAGTTTGATGCATTCTATAAAAGAAAGATTTTCACCGAAGGATTTTCTAAAAATAATGTTATTTTACTGACTTGGGGGTAATTAAAATTTGTATTGAACTCTAAAGGAAGAACCTATTTTTTGCCTATAATTTTCAAAAAGAACAAAACTTATAGAAAACTAACCGTGAAAATAATATTAATATTTTTATTCATCAAAATTACGAATCAAAGTAAAGTTTACCCAGCAAAATTTCTGCATTTAAAGTTTTTTCATATTTTCAACAAGGGGAAACAACACTTATAAGGGCATTCATAGTGTGCAATTCCAAATTATACAATTACTTACATCAATACCGTCTCAGACATCATATATACCGCTATGACATACAGCCAAAATGCAAAGTATTTAAGTTGGTGTCTTATTTCGTTGATTCAGTTTTATTATACATGTATTACCTTAAAACAGATATACAAAATATGTACATTCTACTGTGAACAATATGAAAATTATCAACAGACACTTTTAACAAAACTTTGACTAGTGACATGTTAACTCTAAGTACACTGTCTCAATCGAAAGACGGAACATAGAACAGTTGGAGTCGAACCCGGGGTCTGTGAAAACAAAAACAACAACAACAACAAATTACATTTCAGTCATTTCCGTCAATCGTACTGATAGAAAATTGATATTAGAACATATATACTTTATACAGATAGAATGATAATAACAATGATAATAAGCCAGTTCTCATTATTTCGGTCTATTCTTAGATAAGTAAATCATTACGCTGGGTACTATTTTGTTTACGTTTATAGAAGATCGTGCATGTATGTCTTAACGACTGAGGTATCCCAAAGCATTTTGTTCGCATGGCCGTTCTTATCTGTTATTCATATTACACAGAAGATCACTCTGATATGTAACGTCTACTTTAAATCAATGAAAATGTAAACATCAACAATGAAAGAGAGCAGTCAGTGATTAAATTGAGTGAAATATGGTGACGTTTATTGAAACATATATCAATGTAAAATACAAAAGAGACTAGAGCTTTGTTACTTATGTTGAGGTTGCCTTACATATTTTTGATAGCTACATATTATTCTATAAACTATTTGTGTGTAACAGAATTTTGAGCTCTCTTCTTGGGGAACCTGTTGATCCTTGTTCTTTATATGGAGGATTACATTTTAAATGTGTGTCCTTTGATTGTGCTGCTTTTGCAAAACACCCAATCTGACGTGAATATACTCAGTATTCACAAGAGAGAGAAAAAAGCTCAGTTACGTGGCAGAAGTCACCATGGAGCTATACAAGAGGACACAACAAATCTGATGTAAACATACCCAGTATTCACAAGAGGACACAACAAAATCTGACGTAAACATACCCAGTATTCACAAGAGAACACAACACATCTGACGTAAACATACTCAGTATTCACAAGAGGACCTAAACATCTGACGTAAACATACCCGGTATTCACAAGAGGATACAGCAAATCTGACGTCAACATATCCAATATTCACAAAAGGACACAACAAATGTGACGTAAACATATTCAGTATTAAAAAGAAGACCAAACAAATCTGACGTAAACATACTCAGTATTCACAAGAGGACACAACATATCTGATGTAAACATACCTAGAATTCACTAGAAGAAACAACAAATCTGACGTAAACATACCCAGTATTCACAAAAGGACACAACAAATCTTACGTAAACATATCCAGTATTCACGAGAGGACAGAACAAATCTGACGGGGGTATAGTGGTTAAGCGCTTGGCTTGCGGCGCCGACGATCCGGGTTCGATTCCCGGTTTGCGTCACTATGTTTAAGAGGTTGGTAACCTCCTGCTTCCATGTCGCGATATAACTGAAAAAATTGTTGAAAGCGACGTATAACACCAATCAACCAACCAACCAACAAATCTGACATAAACATATCCAATATTCACGAAAGGACACAACAAATCTGACGTAAACATACTCAGTATTCACAAGAGGACACAATAAATCTGACGTAAACATACCATGTATTCACAAGAGAACAGAACACATCTGACGTAAACATATCCAGTATTCACAAGAGGACACAACAAATCTGACGTAAACATACCATGTATTCACAAGAGAACACAACACATCTGACGTAAACATATCCAGTATTCACAAGAGGACACAACAAATCTGACCTAAGGATACCCAGTATTCAGGACAGGACACAACAAATCTCACGTAAACATACCCTGTGTTCACATGAGAACACAACACATCTGACGTAAACATATCCAGTATTCACAAGAGGATCCAAAAATCTGACGTAAACATACCCAGTATTCACAAGAGGATACATGAGGTAAACATATCAAATATTCACTAAATGACACAACACATCTGACGTAAACATACATGTACCCAGTATTCACAAGAGGACAGAACAAATCTGACGTAAACATATCCAATATTCACGAAAGGATACAAGGTAAACATACTCAGTATTGACGAGGGGACACAAGAAATCTGACGTAAAGATATCCAGTATTCACAAGAGGATACAACAAATCTGACGTACACTTCAGGGAACGGCTATTGTCCAGTTAGCATATCATCGCCGCGATGATTTCTTAGTCTTAGCTTCTAATCGCCGCGATGTTCGCTCTTTAATTGACCTTTATTTAACGTGAATCACCGCAACATTGTGGGCGTTCCACGGTGACCCTACTACATGTATCTACGAATATGTCTACGCATACGTAAAATATTGTGAATATTTTACAAAAAAAAAACTCATTGAGTATGATCAGCATTTTGTTAAGCAAATAATGTAAGTTTTAATAAATCCTACAATTAATGATTTCAGTACAGCGTATGTAGCACAAGTATTCCGAATTCAAATGCCCTACTCTAAATATTGCTTTGGGTGATATTTCTCATCAGCTTTATTCTATTTTGCGTAAAAATCAAAAAGAGATCTAAAGAGAAGTACTAAACTAATAAAAAAGCAAAAAGGTGAACAGAAAAAATAACTTTCGATAGTTTTGTTTGTAGAAAGACAATAGTTCGGGTTTACTTTGACGACAATTTGATTAATGGCAAAAATCACCAAGGATATGTACATAAATATGTAAATACAGAGATACAGTAAATAACAATGATTTTAATCAGATTACTTCTTGAATTTGTGAAATCGTAAGAAAAATTGTATTTTGTAATAACAATTTAAATTAATCTAAAACTAAAGTCTTTGCAGCGTAAGTGTCCCCTAAATCGGATCCGACACATATCATCGTATTCATAGAGTACACGTAAATGAATGAGTGGTTTAGGTGACCGACGACAAGACATTTTTAAAGATTATTCAGCGAATAATAAGTCTACAAAACACTTGCAATATTTATAGGTCTACAAATAATCCTAAAGCAAAACTGCTCGTGTTACAACTCGATATTTAGACATTATTTTGAGATGCTTAAATGTACGTTCAATATATATACGATGTATAGCCGCAATCAACCGCAATGTTGCAGTGAATCACCGCAATGGACCATCATGGTGGCGAAGTGGTGTGCAGTGGTTTGCGGCGATGTGAACGTGATAGTCCGCGTCAAAATAGTTAGCCGCGATACGCGGAAAATTGGACAATCAACATTCTCTGCAATGTAAACATACCCAGTATTCACAAGAGGACACAACAAATCTGCCGTAAACATACTCAGTATTAACAAGAGGACACAACAAATCTGACGTAAACATACCCAGTATTCACAAGAGGATACAGCAAATCTGCCATAAATATACCCAGTATTCACAAGAGGATACAACAAATCTGCCGTAAACATACTCAATATTAATAAGAGGACACAACAAATCTGACGTAAACATACCCAGTATTCACAAGAGGATACAACAAATCTGACGTAAACATACTCAGTATTCACAAGAGGAAACAACAAATCTGACGCAAACATACTCAGTATTCACAAGAGGATACAACAAATCTGACGTAAACATATCCAGTATTCACAAGAGTATACAACAAATGTGACGTAAACATACTCAGTATCTACTAGAGGTGGTACCACAGCTTAAATATATGACAGTATTTACCAGAAAAATTAAGTGAATATAATGGAAATTGCTATGAGGTTTATTTTTTTTTTCATTTTCTACATTCCATGTTCTTGCACTCATTCAACTTCGTCAAGCCCGACACGCGACAGATGGTAAACATGGCGAACCCACTTTGTCAAGGTTTAGAGTTTAACCAAACATCTTTTCTAATGCTTATCACCGACTGACTCAAACCGTTGGATGATATTTAAATATTTATTATTGTTGAGATGACAATGCTTTGTACATTTATTGTAAACGAACTGCCCTAGTTAAAGTACATATATTTATTTCTTAATCCAATCTTAAGTTTGGAATAGTTTTATGCTATCATGATTTTATTCTGTTACATTATAAAACAAGAGGGTTTTTTTATTATTATTATCTAAAGGAAATGTATACTTTTGGCAGTATCTGAAACTTTGGCTAACCAATGATTTTGCTCAAATGAAAAGAAGCATTATGATAAAAGTATTTTTAAAGAAAACATTCAGATATAAGTAAAATGCTAAAAGATTCAGCAGATTTGAAAATTTTGTTAAAAGTTTTTTTTAAAAAAATCACAAATCCTGAGAGAATTAAATAGGATCGGTTGCAATAAAGGAGAAATCATTACGTACCATCGGTAGCATTCGTAGAAATATACTACGAAATAAATTCGATAAATGAACATGGAGTTTGCCATCTTCATTCTATGGTTATTTTAGCAAGCAAAGAAGTGTCTGATCGGATATGATAATGTATATAAAGGTGTTCTATTTACGATAGTGCAATTTTGACGTTACTCTGCAATTTGTTTCTTATTTGCTGTCTTCTATAGAATTAACTGTGTTATTTTATGACAAAACTTGCATTGTCTTGATGGGATATAATGATGGAAAATTCTAAGTTCTAGGGTTTAATGTGAAACGTGAAGCTTTTCAAGAAAGTGGATATGGAATATGGTTTTATGAATCTTAAAAAAGGGTATATTTATTTTTCAAAATTCTTCATGAGTTTTATTCATGAAAGTTGACAGTAATTCTTTCATCCATCCATTTAATACTAAAATGCGTGTTTATTTTTCCATCATATATATTATTTAAACATATTTTCAAGATTAATGAAAGTTTATTTTAAGTCTCATTCTTAGTGACGTGTAAATAATAGTAAACATGAAAATTATTTAGGCAAATGATTTGATGAATTTAAATATTTTAAATCTACATCTTTGTGGCTTATGGCTTAGCTGTGTTTAAACAACACATTACAGCCCACTACAGTTAAGCTATAATATTATATGTAATCAAACTTATGAATGAAGTCTAGTCGTTTTACGTCATCCATTGCAAATATTTTAAATTCTATATGAGGTATTTTTAAAAATTTCAAAATCATTAATAAGATCTTCAATAATTTAGAACTTAAGAAGACCTCCCACGCAAGCAGAGAGACTATCCGTACGCGTGACAAAGCCGGTGAAACCAGCTGGGTGGCGTGCTCGACTCCCAACGTCGAGGGCAAACCGGTATCCTGTCTTCCAGATGAGACAGTAAATGTTAAAACCGAGGTCCCGTGTCACAATCGGCGTGGCACGTAAAAGATATATATATATATATTTATATATATATATATATATATATATATATATATATATATATATATATATATATATATATATATATATATATATATATATATATATATATATATATATATATATATATATATATATATATATATTGCAATATTTCAAGCTTATCATCATATACAAGAAAATAGTTAAATGACGGAACACAATAATTAAACTTGACATTTCATCTTGTTATTCTTTTTACAAGTTTATTTCTGTATTATGCATTTAAAGATTTTGATCGATCGGTGTGTCATTTACAACACGTCAACACATGTGTTTTGGGGTTATTGAAGAGTTTGTAAAACGTAACGAACAGTATTTAAAAATTGAGAACTTGAAATTTACGTTTCATTATAAGGATACATGCGTTAGAGTAATATTAGAGTAATATAGCCCTCATTGTCGAACACATGAACTCACTCTTATATACGGTGGTTGGCCTTGAGTAGCTCTGTTTCTCGTACCTTGTTACTGATTTCGTATGCCTTTCCGTTATATGATTTTTTAACCACTGGGTTCGATTTATCCAAGCTTTCGAGTTCTGAGGACTAATAAGACTTAACAAACATCAAACAACAACAAAACCAACAAGAAGAAGAAGAAGAAGAAGAAAACCAACAAACAAGACAAACACCAAAACAATCAATATCATGTAAAAAGAATTATTCGGAAACAAAACCACTGCTTCAAATTTACCTGTGCCTCTTAAACATATGCCATTCATAATTCTTTCTGGGGTTGCATTAGAGTTTGCCTTGTTATAATGTTTCGGTTTTTTTTTTTAATTCGCATATAACGAAACGAAAGCAACCAATTCTAAATAATAAGATAATGGTTTAAACCAAAACAGTAAATTATTGAAAGCAAAATGCATACAAAATATGCAACACTGAAAATTCAACCCCCTCCCACCTTATAACTATTACTATTACTATGTTAAATAATTGAAAATAAAAAATTTTAAAATAAAATATTTTAACATTCATTATAGTATTATACTAGCTTATAAACATGATCATGAATAAATATAAAAATCACACTTTAGATATTGCATTTATATATATTTTTAATGAAATTTGAATGATACAATCACACGACTCTTCAGATTTAGATAAAAATAAATAGTTGTGTGAAAGAAAATGTACTTATTGATACCAGATAGGGTATGTACCTTGTCTTTAATTATTATCTACCTTTGTCCTTGCAATAAATACAAAAAAAAGTTTGCAATTGACAAGTTTATAACTAAGGTCGACGCAGTTTTAATCATATTCAGATGATAATAATATTAATTAATGTTTTACATATTTTACTCACAGTGCTAGTAACATCATCTTCTATGTAAAGTACATTTATCTTCAAAATATACTGTTTACAATAACTCCAAGTCACGTGACTCTCATCTTATCGACTGATGTCGAAATGTCGACATTGAAATACCACGATAACTGAGTACTCCAGTTATGTAGGGAAATGCGGGCTACTAATTATTCATATGAACCCGTACAACATACCTGATCAAACCAACATTGTCTCAGTTATCTGAGGGCATGAAAATAACATTGTCTCAGTTATCTGAGGGCATGAAAGTAACATTGTCTCAGTTATCTGAGGGCATGAAAGTAACAGTATATTGGACAGCTCTACTTTCACACTTCAAAATAGAATAATTAACAAACAAAGTAATCACTTGAAGTGATTGTGTGAATTATTATCTGACCTATTTGAATGATGTAAAAACTTTTATTTCGTTGCAATATTTGTTTTGTAAAGATAATTACGTAAATATAGAGAACATTATTTCAGATAAGTCGTGTTAGGAATAATATATTCTTATGTTGAACCACAAGCCTAAATCTCTTTTCATTTTCATTTTTATTTGAATTAATTCATCACAATTGAATTCTGAACCAACTGAATAATGAATTCTACCCTTGTCATTTATCATATATATAAAAGAAATCATAAATTAATTGATAAAGATGTATAATAACAATTGTTACGGATATGCATAGCAAAGAAGAATAAACACGCACACGACAAATGCATTTGATAGTAATTGTTATGCGTTACAGACGGCCAGTTTTAGTGACAGTCCTTTATAATTGCTTTTGACCAGTTAAATGTCTACCCCTTCAATAACCATAAATGCAACACAATGAAACAGATAAATTAACACAAAACAAACCTTATAAAGAATTTTTATTTAAAACCAGGACATACCAGAATTCATTACATAAGTACAAAATTGTAATTTTCGAAATCTATTCCGTGAAGTAACCTACAACTGTATGTACAATCGAATGATAAAATCACCTATAATCACAACTAAAATTTGAACAAATATTTCTAAAACAAAATTATTGATGGAGACATAATCCTCCGAGTGGCGACTATAAACCTGACCAATACCGATAACTAAATGCTATGATACGAGGGAGGGGTATCAAAGACACACCTCATACAAAATACAAAATTGACTGATAACTATAACTAAATGCTATGATACCAAGGAGGGGTATCAAAGACACACCTCATACACAATACAAATTTGACTAATAACTATAACTAAATGCTATGATACCAGGGAAGGGTATCAAAGACACACCTCATAGACAACACATAATTGACTAACTATAACTAAATGCTATGATACCAAGGAGGGGTATCAAAGACACACCTCATAGACAAGGCAAAATTGACCAATAACGATAACTAAATGCTATGATACCAGGGAGGGATATCAAAGACACACCTCATACACAATACAAAATTGACCATTAACGATAACTAAATGATATGATTCCAGGTAAGGGTATCAAAGAAAAAAGAGGAGTTACTGGCTCAGTTATGTGGCAGAAGTCACCATGGAGCTATACAATACGTGAATATAAATGATATTCTACCTCATAGACAAGACAAAATTGACCAATAACGATAACTAAATGCTATGATACCAGGGAGGGGTATTAAAGACACCTCATACACAAGACAAAATTGACTAATAACTATAACTAAATGCTATGATACCAGGGAGGGGTATCAAAGACACACCTCATAGACAAGACAAAATTGACCAATAACGATAACTAAATGCTATGATACCAGGTAGGGGTATCAAAGACACACCTCATACACAAGACAAAATTGACCAATAACGATAACTAAATGCTATGATACCAGGTAGGGGTATCAAAGACACACCTCATAGACAAGACAAAATTGAACAATAACGATAACTAAATGCCATGATACCAGGGAGGGGTATCACAGACACACCTCATAGACAAGACGAAATTGAAAGGTTAGTCAATCACGGACCCCTTGAAAGACAAGTTTTTGGATCATGTGCTATCGAGGAGTAAGCATCCCCTGCTGATCTATCACACACCCTGTTAAAAAATAAAAGAAGGGAAGCAGAGGTAACGCTAGGTGAACTGCGCTCATGTATAGTTATGAAGGTAACACCTCTCTATCATGATAAAACAGTTGCTAAAACATCTAATTTTGATCCCACTTTAACAATTTTGCATATATACATTTTGCACATGTAAGCAATTAGAGGGTTCAACGCATGATAATATTCAGTGGATTTTGTAGATCTTTTTAATGATTTGCATTTTCTAAAGATAAATATTATTCAAGTTTAACTGAAATAGAGAACAGTTTCGCGGCTTTAAAATCATGATCGTGATGCATACAAAAGACTTGAATTTTCACAAACTTTATTTCAGCATATTTTAATTACTGATCATGCTTCTTCTTGTATACATTTTGTAAAAGGTTAACAAGTAGATCGTTCCACATATGATAATTAAGACAGTCAACAAGGTGCACCAGTAAATGTACCACTGTTAAAACATCAATACGACAAAAGGGATTTCGTCTAGGTCTTCGCTCACAAAAGGCATGCTCAATGCAATGTTACTTAGATGTATAACCATACGAGAGCCATACTCAATGTTATGTAACTCAGATTTATGACCATACAAAAGCCATACTCAATGTTATGTTACTCAAATGTATGACCATACGAAAGCCATACTCAATGTAATCTGACTGAGATGTATGACCATACGAAATCCATATTCAATTGAATGTAACTCAAGTGTAGGAACATACGAAAGCCATACTCGATGTAATTTGACTGAGATGTATGACCATACGGAAGCATACTCAATGTAATCTGACTGAGATGTATGACCATACGAAAGCCACACTCAATGTAATCTGATTCAGATGTGTGACCTTACGAAAGCCATATTCCGTGTAATCTGACTTTCATGTTTGGCCATACGAAAACTCAATGTAATGTAACTGAAATGTATGACCATACTAAAGCCATGCTTAGTGTAATGTATTTCGGATGTATGACCGTACAAAAGCCATACTCAGTAAAATCTTACTCAGATCTATGACCATACAAAAGCCATGCTCAATATAATGTAACTCAGATGTATGACCATACGAAAACCATACTCAATATAATCTGACTCAGATGTATAACTATACGAAAGCCATACTCAATGTTATCTGACTTAGATGTATGGCCATACGAAAACCATACTCAGTGTAATTTTCGCTCTAAATGACGAGCTAAAAGATGAAAGTTTACCAAATATCACAGAATCTTATCGAAAAACAAATCTTAATAAAGTTTGACCTCACAGAAGTTTTTGAAATTTTCTTGACACAAAAAGTCATGATTGATACTTGTATTTCATGCTATAAAGGATATGCCTATCATTATAACGAAACTGCAAATTATTAGACTTTAGCACATCACAACAGTGTATAAATAGATTGATTATACCCTGGATAATTTGTGTATTTGATGGCTTTATGATATGGAATTATCTAATCCTGGCACCGAAAGAAGGAAGATACTAAGTATTAAGTATACAAGGGTACACATTGTACGCATGTACTCGTGTGAGGGTATTTTAAAATACTTAAATACTTGAAGAACACGTCATTGATAAGGTAAACATCTAGTACATTAATGACATCATTTCATTTATTCATCACTAAAACAGTAATATGATTTAGATTCGAACTCGTATCACAATAGATATTTTGTTTTAGATATTTCATATAATTTATTAGCAAATCGCAGTTGTTTTGTGTATGAATATTTATATATACAGGCTGTGGAATACCCTTGAGTATTTATTATCCAAGATGTGGAATACATTTGAGTACTCATATTCCTCAAATAAGACCTGTCAATCTACAGCCCTGTATCTAAAGATCATTTCAATATCATATATCCAAAGGCACTCGAGATAAAAGATACAAATCAGCTCATCTTCTGCTTAGTTCCTCGATATACTCTTTTCAGTTAATGATGATGGTTTGCTAGTCTTAGGTACTTTTGTACTGACAGTCTGCTTTCGGTGCTTTTGTACTGATATGAAAGAAATATATAATTAAAATTTTCAATTTTGCAAATCACTCTAAATCTAAGGAGTATCTCCCTCGTACATTGATCTGTCCTTAGACTGATACTTTGGTTCAGATTTTTTTTTTTGGGGGGGGGGGGGGGGGTGTCATTTTGGTTTCAACACTGCTCTTCAAATTCGGCCACGAGCATCTGTGAAGAGAAAACAGATGACATCTGACAAAGCTGTATGACACAAATCACCAAGGACCTGCACACAAAAAATGACAACAGCATAATATACACGGAACGACATTACAAAAATATTCGATTGTGCTGCGGTTACGATACCGAATTAGGGCGGTCAATTGAAGTAACAAACGTCACTCAATTGGTGTGGTTAACCGGTTTACGGGTGCCCACCTTCCCACTCACCGTAAAAGCAGCACAATCGAAGGACACACATTTAAAAATTTATAAATAATCCTCCATATAAAGAACAAGGATCAACAGGTCTCTCAAGGAGAGAGGTCATAAAAGTTTATTACACACGAAACAATTATAGAATAATATGTTGCTATCAAAACTACGCAAGGAGACATCAACATAAGAAAACAGTGCGCTCTCAAAAGTTGTCGAAACATAAGTTGTCGAAATACGCATCTTGTGCACAAAATTAAAAGGTATACATTGTATATGTTCTATATCTATTATCACTTCTCTTCATGTAAAACATGACGATTTCAATTTCATTATTACCAACCTGAGTTACTTCCTGAGTAGCAATATACCCTCCTCTCCCACATATGGTTTCATTTCATGCCATACTATGCCAAAGCATATTCTAAATACGAAAATTTCGTCCTTAGAGCGATGCGTCGTCCCACGAAACTACTCTCACAAGGATATATTAAGGGACTTTTGACATTGACACTTAGGAAGTTCTTTGATCCATATAGAGATCTGGTGCAATTTTGGATCCCCTTTTCAAGTGTTAATCGACACTTTGGTGTCTGATCTTACAAACTAACTATATGAAACTTTTTGATTGTACTTGATTTGACATTATATGTATACATAAAGACATTTGTTCAGGTGCATTTCCGACACCGGAATTTTAGTACAACAGAATTCCATACCGTGAATGGGATGATATGATTTAGTGTCATTGTCTCCTTCATTTACTCATGTGTGTACATATATTTACTTCCTGAGTGTGATTAGTTCTTTCAGGACCTCTGCGACGGGTATTTCATGCAAGCAGGGGGCGATTACTATTCCCGGACTTCTTGTCTCCCTCCATTTAATTTGTCTGAATATGACATTCAACAAGATATTGTCGATTTATTCCATAAAATTCCAGATGTGGTGAAAACTTCGGTACTTCTTCGTTGTTTACTTAAGTACCAATAGTCCACTAGTAGCGTTATGGTGCTATAAAATCATAGGGCTACAGAATCACCGAAAACATAGCTGCTGATATCTTAGTGTATTTATATACTGTATATTTCCGTGCTGACTTCTGTAATACTTCAGTAACTTTTCTTTCTTCCTTTACAGTCCACCAGCAGCGATATCCAAAAATTACCAAAGAAAAAGAAACGTGAATTTAGAAAACCACTTAATACTGGGCTAGTGATTTTTTCCGACTTAAAAGATCACAAACATCAATCAATTGGAGTAAAACGTATGACTATCGATGCACTGATAAATAGACTAGTGATACCCTCCTGAAATGACAGGATAAAATGGAATGGCTATACAAGTAATAATACCTGAGCTGGTGTTAATTGCTGAGCTGGTGATAATACCTGAGCTGGTGATAATCTCTGGAACTGACATCTCCTCAGCTGGTGATAATCTCTGGAACTGACAGCTCCCCAACACGTTTTAATAGGATACAATATAGAAGTACAAGTCCAAGTATAGAATGATGTAATACATAAAAGAAATCACTCTTTCAGTGAAAAGAGTATATTATTTATTTGTATATTTATTCATATATTTATCTATTTATTAAAAAACGACTTCCCTGTGGAATATTATACTTGATTGAATACTGTAGTTTTTTTTTTATTATTATTATTACTAATGAATAGCCTGATGATGTCCATGGACACTGACCTTCCAGTTTTAATGGAATGGCACTATAAGAATATACAACGCAGGAACGTGCTGTTCTCTGGCATTGACATACTAGAAAAGCATAATAAGTACTATAAGATGATACAAGGCAGGAACGTACTGTCCTCTAGCCGTGATATAATGGAATAGCACTATAAGATGATACAAGGCAAGAACATACTGTCCTCTAGCCGTGATATAATGGAATAGCACTATAAGATGATACAAGGTAAGAACATACTGTCCTCTAGCCGTGATATAATGGAATAGCACTATAAGATGATACAAGGCAGGAACGTACTGTCCTCTAGCCGTGATATAATGGAATAGCACTATAAGATGATACAAGGCAAGAACATACTGTCCTCTAGCCGTGATATAATGGAATAGCACTATAAGATGATACAAGGCAGGACCGTACTGTCCTCTAGCCGTGATATAATGGAATAGCACTATAAGATGATACAAGGCAGGAACGTACTGTCCTCTAGCCGTGATATAATGGAATAGCACTATAAGATGATACAAGGCAGAAACATACTGTCCTATAGCCGTGATATAATGGAATAGCACTTTACGATTATAATAGAAAAGTACTATAAGATAAAACAAGGCAGGAACTTACTGTCCTCTAGCCGAGATAAAATGGAATAACACTATAAGATGATACAAGGCAGGAGCATACTGTACTCTAGCCGTGATATAATGGAATAGCACTATAAGATGATACGAGGCAGGAACTTACTGTCCTCTAGCCGTGATATAATGGAATAGCACTATAAGATGATACAAGGCAAGAACATACTGTCCTCTAGCCGTGATATAATGGAATAGCACTATCAGATGATACAAGGCAAGAACATACTGTCCTCTAGCCGTGATATAATGGAATAGCACTATCAGATGATACAAGGCAAGAACATACTGTCCTCTAGCCATGATATAATGGAATAGCACTATAAGATGATACGAGGAACATACTGTCCTCTAGCCGTGATATAATGGAATAGCACTATAAGATGATACGAGGAACATACTGTCCTCTAGCCGTGATATAATGGAATAGCACTTTACGATTACATAAGGCAGGAGCTTATTGTCCTCTTGAAGTGACATAATGGAATAGCATTATCAGATTATCTAAAACAGAAAGTTATAGTCCGCTACCAGTGATATAATGGGAAAGTACTATAAGGTACATCAAAGGAAGAACTTACTGTACTCTAGCAGTGATGTAATGGAAAAGCGCAATCAGGTAATATGAAGTAGGAAAGTTCAGTGATGTAATGGAAAAGAAGTATAAGGTCATACAAGTCAAGCACTTACTGTCCTCTAGCAGGGATATAATGGAATAGTGCTATAAGATTATATAAGAGAAGACAGAAGACATCTGACTATGCTGTATGACACAAGGCAGTCACTTACTGTCCGGTAGCAGTGATATAATGGAATAGCACTATAAGATAATACAAGGCAAGAACTTATTCTCCTTTACTAATAATGTAAGGGAACTTACTGCCCCCTGTACTCCTGTAGTGATATAATGGAATAATACTATAAGAATATACGCTGCAGAAGCTTACTGTCGTCTTGCGGTGATATACGGGAATAGCATCATAAGATTATAGGGGGCAATAACTTACTGTCCTTTAATGGTGATATAAGTGAATATCACCGTAAGATTATAGGGGGCAAGAACTTACTGTCCTTTAATGGTGATATAAGTGAATAGCACCGTAAGATTATAGGGGGGCAAGAACTTACTGTCTTTTAGTGGTGATATAAGGGAAAAGATTTATAAGAAATATAGAACATATATACCTATATATACCTATATTTCATGTCAGTAAAAAAGCACTGAAAACTAGACCTATGATGCCCTAGGATACCATCAGTCCACCAGCAGTGACACCGGCTTAGTGGTTATAATAAATATAGAACATATATACCTATTAATTTAGTGCACCATATGCGCATTTCGACAACTTGTGTCTCTTCAGTGATGCTCGTGACCAAAAGATTGGAATTCTCAAAATATATAAATATTTGAAGAGCAGTGTTGAAACCAAAATTACTGAAATGTGAACCAAAGAATCTATCTACGGACAGAGCTTCGCCTGAGGGAGATACTCCTTAGTTTTAGAGTGATTTACTTAATTTGATGACTGAAAATGTAATACAAGGTAAGATCTTACTGTCCTTTACTAAAGGTATAAGAGCACTGTAAGATTATACGGGGAAAGAACTTACTGTCCTTTAGTAGTTATATAATGGAATAGCACTGTAAGATTATAGGGGACAAGAACTTACTATCATCTGGCAATGATATAATGGAATATCACTAGAAGATAATACAAGGCAAGAACTTATTGTCCTGTAACAGAGGTATAATGAAACAGTACCATAAGATAATAAAAGGAAGAAAAAAGAGGAGTTACTGGCTCAGTTATGTGGCAGAAGTCACCATAGAGCTATACAATACATGAATATAAATAATATACTAGAACATATATCACATTACAAAAATATTTGATTGTAGTGCAATTACGATACCGACTTAGGACGGTATTTAATTTGACAAAAGCCAAACAAATGGTGTGGTTAACCGGTTTACGGGCCCACCTTCCCACTCACCGTAACAGCAGAACAATCAAAGGACGTACATTTAAAAATTTATAAATAATCCTCCATGTAAAGAACAAGGGTCAACAGGTATCGCATATTGAGAGGTCATAAAAATATAAACACGTAAGGTATTGTAAAATACATAATGGTATAAAAATACATGCGACATCAACATGATAAACCGTGCTCTGCCAGTCTGAAAGCGAGCTAAGACCCTAGATCTGTAGGAGTCCCGACTAACAGTCAGACGGGACGAGGTTCAGGACCATGTCTCCTCTGAAAGAGGTTTGGACAAGGCCCGTCATATAGGAAAAGACATACTGTTTTCTGGCAGTGATATAATGGAAAACCACAATATAACTATACACGGCGAGGACTTACTGCCCTCTATCTGTGATATAATAAGATAGGAATATTAGGCTATTAGAGGTAAGGAGATATGAGGAGGAAATACCACGGCCCTGTATTGACTTTCTATTATCTCCTTGATTTGTGTATAAAGCGATAACGACAGTTTGACTTATTGATATTCTGATATAATCTGCTATAATGTAGATATTTCTACATCGTACGGGATCAAAATGTCAATATCTATCAAAATATCGCATATCCTTCCGTGGGCTTTAACTGCAATATATTACATTGTGAATTATTTGCTTTATCATATCTTAGTGTTTTCTTTTTCTTTGGGCGATTCTTCATTTTGACTTTAGATATATCAATTTAAATCTTTAACGCATTACTATGAACATAATCATTCAATTTCGGCCATCAACTCAAGAATAAGCATTAGACAAACACATGGTTATAATGTATTCATGAATAAATACATGCACATTTTAGGGCTGATTGATTTGTTTTTAATGTTAAGTAAGATGGAGCAATGTCGTGTTCGAGTACAGTGAACATACGACACAGATGTTCTAAATTAGGACCTAAAATGCGGAAACTTGTGGAAAGTTCACGTTCCACTTTCTGTTTAATTACTCTCGGGTATATTTCTTCATTCATTCTTTTATCTATTTATTTTTTTTCATTATTATTATTATTATTATTATTATTATTATTATTATTATTATTATTATTATTATTACTATTATTATTATTATTATTATTATTTTTATTATTATTATTTCATTTATAGTTTTCTTATTTCTTAATAATCATTATTATTTAATTTTCTTTTATTTACCGTTTAGTTTAAATTTGATTTTACCAGGTTTTTCTACTTGAGGAACCTATTGATCCTTATTCTATATATGGAGGATTATTAATAATTTTTTTAATGTGTGGCCTTTGATTGTGCTACTTTTGCGATAAGTGGGAAGGTGGGCGCCCGTAAACCGGTTAACCACACCAATTGAATGACGTTTTGTACATCAATTGACCTTCCTAAGTCGGTATCGTAACCGCAACACAATCGAAGTAATTTTGTAATGTTCTTCCGTGTATATTCTACTATTATCATGTATTGTGTGCAGGTCCTTGGTGAATTTTGTCATACTGCTTTGTCAGATGTCTTCAGTTTTCTCTTACATATTATAATTCAAATGTATATATTTTCTATATCTATTCAATATAATAATTCTGATATACTGTATCATGCATATGTCTGTGTATGATAATATTAACAACATGTCACGTGATTGTCCATCATGTCAGAAGCTTGGCACGATGACATATGTATAGTACATGTTTATAACATTTATTATGAATATCGATCATCACCAAGAATATACTTATATGTAAGTATTGGGAGGAGAAGACATTTACCACAGTATAAATGGACACATTTTCTTTTGACTAAGTATTCACAAGAAATAGGCCCGTAGGAATTGAGGACTGAGGGCTACCCACAAACACTTTTTTTGACTGATCATGGACCAATATTTTACACTCTACGAAAGGAAACAAAATTCACCCACTTTTGAAATTCTTCCTACAATTCGAGGAATAGACGATAAATTATATGTAGTAGTACTGATTGGTTGATTGATTGATTGATTGATTGATTGATTGATTGATTATTGTTTTACGTGACTCCACGATTATTTTACGTATATGGTGACGGCATCTGCCTGACGCAAAGCATACAAATTTAGACCTTTGAAACGGATCCACCCGGAGCAGTGAGGGATCTCTTACATGCCACGCCTACCGTGACACGGGACCTCGGTTTTTGCTGTCTCATCCTAAAGACAGAACACCCGTGTGCCTAGGGCGGGAGTCGGACCCGCGACCTCTCGATCACGAGCCGAACACCTTATCCACTAGGCTACACTGGCTTTAGTAGCACTGAACATTTCAACCTCTTCCGTCTCTCAAAATGTTGTCACTCAGACATGCTTTTTAAAAACAACAATTAGACTTTGAATGTTCTTTCATCTGAGTAATATTACCAACACTCCACGATGAACAGTGTTTAGGTCTATTTCCCTGCTCCATACTCAAGGTAGTATAGTTAACACTGTTAACAGACAGGCAGAGTCAATAGGAACACCATCGCCAATGATTTTTAAAAGAATAGACTCGGAAGCCCAAGTACGGCGCAGCGGTATATACCGAATAGTTTCAATTCTTCGGCTTTCCTCATATATAGAAGTACAATATGGAATGAGGCGAAAAAAAGTTCACATAATTACTTTTATTTAGGATATTAGAAGTTCAGAATAAAAAGTAATGCTCTTTTAGGTTAATATTATACAATCATAAAAGCAATTCAGTAATCGTAGCGAAATTTTGTTTTTTAATGTTAGAATATTGGAAACGAATCAGAGGAGGCTCGAAATGATATAAACCAGTGAAAAAAAACCATAAGAAAAAAATCTAACTAGATCACCATTCAAAGAGAAACAAATACACACAAATACAGACAATAACAATAATTGTCTTTTTTTCGTGCAAGCATGTCACATATTCTGATCTACAAACAAGCGTGGCCAAGTGTTTACCTAACAACTGGAAGTAGTCACAGTGGCTGACTGTTATTATTATTATTATTATTATTATTATTATTATTATTATTATTATTATTATCTTCACCTACAGTTTTTCTCTCATTTTAACGGTAAAGAATCTTGGGACATGGATTATCTATTACAGTACTTTATAGGGAACAGTCGTTGAGAATTTTGATCTACATTTTTATACAAAAACAAAGAGAATTCATTTGTGTGTGTGTGTGTGTGTGTGTGTGTGTGTGTGTGTGTGTGTGTGTGTGTGTGTGTGTGTGTGTGTGGTGTTTTGTTTTGGGGGTTTTTTTATATTTTTCTTTATTTTTATGGGGGAGGGGGTGTTTTGGTGGGACGGGTTGGGTGTTTTATTTTTTGTTTGTTTGTTTAGTTGGTTTTATTTTTATTATTATTATTATTATTATTATTATTATTATTATTATTATTATTATTATTATTTGTTCGTTTGTTTTGTTTTGTTGGGGTTTTTCCCTAAAGATCATTCGAAGACTGTATGTTTTGGATTAAACGTAGTCAAATCAATCGTAATGTATAACGGAGTAAGTGGCTTTTAACCCAACCTTTACTTAGAGATTGTTTCCACGTGATTTGTCGCTTTTTCCCATTGTGTAAATGTGCGTTTATACACTACAGTCGTTCACCGCTTGGTATCAGTTTACCTTTTATTAACGCCTCGTCAGAACATGTTAACCTATATATACTGTTGCACAAATTCTTATTTACCCTCAAGCAGGTATTAACTAAAGTTTTGATAAGATGAGAGAATACAATGAAGCGATCACAGAGTATTAGCCTACCCTAACGTAGGTTCTTAGACAATGGCGCATGGGAATCCATGGTGAATCGCATTCACGACGTTTCGGACAACTATTGAAGGCCTTAGAAATGGGAGTTAAAAGTGAAATCTATGTCAGTGCTTTAGCCACCTAGTATTTGGCCGTCGAGACCCCCAGTGAGAGCCTCAGAGTTGAGGGGCAGGTGTGATATCCAGGTCTATGCTTTAAACCACTTGGCCATTGAAACCTCTAGATTGAGGTGAAAAGCTTGTCATGTTTTAATCTTTGAATTTACTTCGGGTGATAACCCCCCCCCCCTTTTTTTCCCAAGTAAATTCAAAAATTAAAACATGACAATCTACAGTAAGTTCCAATAAAGCGTATTGGGTCACTTGGTCACAGTGGCCCTTCGGTACAAAGGGGACACTTACAGAGCCGTCACCATGGTGCTCCCCCACCAAGGTCTATATAGACAGAAGTATAATTAGGGGCTAATATGAGCTTTAACGTTTTATCTCTCTCGAACACTCCCTGGCTCCCTGGACAAAAGTTATAAGTTATACAGAGACCCATTATCCTGGCAGTCCACTCGTTCCCTAAGGACCGTAGACAGACGTGAAGAGGTAATGTGAACTCCAGCTCGGTGTTTAGCCCACACTGTGACCCCCAGAGAGAGAGAGAGAGAGAGAGAGAGAGAGAGAGAGAGAGATTTACTACGCCAGAAATGCGAATCTGTAGTGAGCTCCAATTATCAAAGTGGCCGAAAATTTGTGAAACGAAGTCATGTTCAGTTGTTGGGTTCGCTCACTGTTTCAGAATGTTTCACCAAATCTTTCTAGTACATCCATGCTAACTTGACAACACGAAATACATTCGACCTCGTTTGTGTCTCGAATACGGCAAATACTTTACGTAGATCATAAAACAGCATACGTACGGTCGTTACTAATGATTGCCTTTAGTCAGTAAATAAAGTCAATGCGCTCGCCCTTTTGTGAAACTCAGTCCTGGTTTGTGGTGCAAGCGATCTGTGTTCGATTGCAGAATTGCACCAAAATGTTCAGTATTTTTTTTTTTTCATTGTTATTACTATAGCAGAATTGAGTAATTTTACGCACAGACAATCATGAAATCTAAAACAAGCTATAAATCTTATGCAAAATCAAATTGCAATCAAGATTATTAAATATATATAAAACAGTCAGTATCTTTATTGGGCATAGACAGGATCAAAGAGGGCTTCAGAGGATGAACACCTCTCCCATTTCCCGTATGACCGGCAACCCCCCCCCCCCCCCACACACACACACACACAAATGTTCAAAATTATTTATATACCTTTAAGATAGCAATGGATTATTGATGACTAAAGGATACTAGATCTAAATAAATAACACTTGATAACAGAATACACAATATCTGATAGGCCATGCACAACTGACTTATGTCAACAATGGAGTCACGAACTGTCATTATTCATGTGCCCTTTACCACTTTCTGTCATTCTCTACATCTTTTTTCCCTTCAATCTCGTCCTCTTCCCACATCTCATTTCGATTTCAAACCCAAGTATTTCCGGATTATAAGACACATTCTATATCCGTTTCGGTTTTAGATTGAACATGATTCAGCTGCTGTCGAAGGAAAAGAAAGTAGGCTAGTCAAGTGATGTGTTGACCAGACAAGTACACGCATGTAGAAAGTTGTTGACATTCGAAAATGGATTTATCTGGGTTGGTTTATCCTTTGGGATACATATTTGATGTTTTACAAAATAATTAAGTGGAGACAAATCGTAAGAGTCACGGTTTTGTTTACTAGTGTTGACTTGCGGATCAGCAAGCGTCACAACTTCACAAGTTTATCATAAACTTTGATAGATCGTGGTTTATCTGAAGCACCTAGCACAGACAGGCCGGACACTTTATAACTATGGGGAGGGAGGTATATGTATATTGGTAAATATGATGCTTATATGAAGGGCGAGCAAGTAAATTTTTGTTTGGAAATTCCAATGGAATGAAAACTTTGATCAACAGTCTTATTACAGAAACGGTACCCAGGTTTCTGAAATAATAGGGATTCACCAAAATAACACTATAGATCCCTGAAATGACACATTTATCGATGGAAATAACATGTACATTGAAAGCAACCCCAAAAGTCAATGAAATGAGATTTTCTATGACATGAGTTTAATCATTTGCCCTCAATATGACTAACATATTTTCCCCAAATTTCCTCCATCCAGGTGTTGTACTCTTGTTGGCCATATGCCATGGTAAAATTACATTTAAAGTTTGTTACTTGAAAGGCAGAAACTTCATACAAACTTTTATCATATAAGTAATATCGATTTATAAATGATATGGTTAGAAATAATCTATTTGATCGGCCTTCAGAAAAAAAAATGCAGAGAGTCAAACTTCAAGCTACAACAGTACATGTAGTAATATCTCTCTTTTGTTATACGGTACTTGTTATGATATGTGCATTCATCATGATACCAGAGATGTTGAAAAGTTTCAAACGTGTCGGTCATTTTCAGTGATTTTTAAAATTTTGTCTGTTAAGACAATGAAATACATGTATATAAAACAATTTCAGAGCTTTGTCAGTGAGAATGAAATTTATTTGTCAGTCAAGCCCTTCGAACTGATGCTTTCCAACATCACTGTGATACCCTATGATTTGTAACCCTTTTTATATGTTATATGTCATTATACTGAAATGTACATGATTCTTTCTCATAAAAACAATAAATGATGACCATTCACCATTTGGTGACTTGTAATGTTATTTTGGTGAATTGCCACTATTTCTTCTTCTTCCATTAAAGTGAAGGACTGCATATGAGGCATAATCTCACTATGATTATACGTGTGTGTGAATGGGAGTCCACATCAGTATTAACAATTAAAAAAAAATATGTGCTGTAGGTCTTATGGCACTTTGAAAACTTGGATCCTGGTTAAGTGGTTTTGAAGATAGATCATTAAGGATTTTGGTGGATATCTCATAAGACTGACATACAATTTTGACTTTGCAATGCTCAGTCAATACAGTATTGGTTCAGTAAAAGTTCCCAGATCATTTTTTTTATATTTTCTGCAAACAGATTTTGTTATTTTTTTTTTCTGCTGACTATGCTTTTATGGTTCCTGGATGAATTGGTTACCTGGCATTATAAATGGAAACAGAGATATAGTTTTTGCATAGTCAGAGTACAATCCATTATGAAAGTTGCTACCCTGGTACATGTAATAATGCAGGACTGTCAATTCTCTGATTTTGGGTTTGATATAGGAACTCAGTCACAATTGCAAATAGTGTCCCTAATTTCCAGTTTTCTAATTACAAATTTCTTAAATTGCACTGTTTGATATAATTCTTAGAAAAATCAAAGACTGTGAAATTTTTGCAAGAAATGAAAAGGCAAATGATTCTGTTAGTTTACCAAAGCATGTAAAGGACTTTGAAACATACATGTGACACTTTTATAATGATAAATGCTAAGAGCGCCTTGAATTTCCAGTCATACTGTTCACAACCAAAGTCAACCTGTATTTGCATGCTCTGTCTTTATTACCAGGTGTTTTAATGGCAGCATTATATCTTGAAAATTAAAAGTTTACTTAGATTATGATATATTTGATAGGAATTACTCCCATCTCTACTGATTGTTTATAACATCTCCTTTCACTCTTAGGGGGCAGGCGTGGTGTAGTGGTTAAGCGCTTGGCTTGGGGCGCCGACGATCCGGGTTCGATTCACGGGTTGTGCCACTATGTTTAAGAGGTTGGTAACCTCCTGCTTCCATGTCGCGATATAACTGAAATATTGTTGAAAGCGACGTAAAACACCAATCAACCAACCAACCAACCTTTCACTCTTGAACACTATTTACACAATTGACATTAAGCAAAATAATTTGGAAAGCATGATTTGAATATTGTCAAAAGGATATTAAGATTTTAAGCTACATGTAAGTGATGAGAGTGTTTCAAGAAGTATTGAAAATGTTTGAAAAATTGAAGACAAATATGTTAAATTTTAGATCAGCATACTTTTAATTAAGTTTAGTATACAGAAAGTGACAGTCACATGTTTAGCTACATGTACATTAATTTAACAAAAACTCACTGTGAATTACTTCACAATACTGAAGCTTAATAAAATAGAGTTTACCTTAAGATGAGTTATTTTATTTTAGGTAGTTTGAACCTGAATGTAATTGCTGCAAAATTGAATAATAGAATGGAAATTATGTGTTAACAATTACACATTTGTTATACTTTAAATGAAAACAATAGTTAGCATCATGAAGAAGAAAATATTAATGATAAATGTAGAATTAATGGAAAAAAAAGGTGCTCTTTAATTATATTGGATTTTCCCTCTTTGGCTGAAAGTATCAATTAGATTCCCAGTTTGAAGAGATCCAGGACCTGTACCTAAAAGTGCTTTGACAGCCCCATAATGAAATCATGGCGTAATTAGATCATAACTTATTCTAGGCCCTCTAATCAAGATCAGTTCCCCTCTGTGAACTTTTACTGCCCAAGAACTGCTACAGTACCAGTACTTGTATTGTGAAAATTCATAAAACCTAAATCAGAAATTTAAAATACAAGAAAACCATGTCCTAATAAAGAGAAATGGCTAATTTTTCAAAGAGTGTTATCACGTGTTTTTGAACAATTTTTAGCCAATACATGTATATGTAAGGCATAAGAATTTTATATTCAATTTGGTCTGATTCCTGAATTGCATGGATAAACTCCTGACTTGAAGTTTTGTTGCTCCAACAATGTTTATATACATGTAGACATGTTTTAATACAAATAACTAATGCCTTGAAAAGCTGAGGTTCTGTTTCAGGGCATACACATGTTTTGCAATATAAATGATCCCTCACTTTTTTTGATAGGCTCATTACACAGGTAGAACATCAGTGGTATTTTTTTTTTCTCAGAATCAGGTGTGTTATAAGGACCCTACCCAATGAAAATTTCATTGATTCCACCCAAAATTTGTCCCAAACATTGATCTTTTAGCATTATCAATGATTATGCAAATGGAATGAAAAATTCGCAAATGAAAAGGTACAGACACCTTTGGAAAAAAAAAACCAAAACAAAACCAACACTGAACATTTGAGGCATTTTGCCCAGCAGGTGCTTTCATCATTAAGGTAGAATAGTCTTGATGAGGCCTTAAACATAAAGGTAAAATAGTCCTGATAAAGACCTAACACAAAGGTAAAGTAGTCCTGATGATGCTTTAACATGAAGGTAAAATAGTCCTGTTTAGGACTAAACATAAATGTAAAGTAGTCCTGATGATGCTTTAACATGAAGGTGAAGTAGTCCTGATAAGGACTAAACATAAAGGTAAAGTTGTCCTGATGATGCTTTAACATGAAGGTGAAGTAGTCCTGATAAGGACTGAACACAAAGGTAAAGTAGTCCTGATAAGGACTAAACATAAAGGTAAAGTAGTCCTGCTGAGACCTTAAACATAAAAGTAAAGTAGTCCTAACTGATGTATTTGATGCTTTATTTGTACTTGGGCTGATCAGTCACTGAATCATGCAAGATGATAAGTTTATTGAAACAACAAGTTTACAAATATTCAGATGTAAAGAATTGTGGAACCATTTACCAATAGCATGTCTAAATTAAAGAAACAATGCCAGGTCATTGGACTAGATCATGTGTTGACGGAGAGTAGATACAGACTGTATAAGCTAATATATTTGAAAAACTCTGAAATGTATGAAAAAATCATGTATTTTAAAGAATTCATATTGATTTTTGTCTGCACTTTATTTCAGAATGATATCTGGGCTGTTTGAATCTGCAACACCTTTCAAGGGACAAAAGTTCAGTCACTTGAAAAAAGAATGTGTAGCCAGTGGAAGGTTATTTGAGGACCCAGAGTTCCCTCCCATAGGAAAGTCCCTATTTTATAGCCAAAGGGTTCCATCAGATATTGTATGGAAAAGACCTGGGGTATGGAGAATATCTATTTTTCATTGTTTTACATAAGTCTCATAAAAATAATGAAAATATTTCTTAAAGTTTGTGTATTCAAGCTCCAGTGATGACAAATGCGATACAACTGTGACAAAATACACGAGGAGAGGGCTTTATAAGGAGAGGGCTTTATAAGGAGAGGGCTTTATATAAGAATTTTCTTGTTGCCCAATCCTGATCTTTTATTTAAACATTTCCTATGCATTCTAATCAATAAATACTGTTTAAACTAAAATACATGACAAGAGTTCTTAGTAGACTTTTGAAATAAGTCCCAGAACTTAATACTTTTGAAAACGGAGAGTTAGCGGAATTTCATGAGTCTTAGTGACATTTTGATGAGTCTCTTTACTTCAACCTTTTAACATAAGATTATGACTCCATCTACATGTATATTCTATATGTAGGTCTGAATATGAACTCTATTAAATGTACAGATGTTAAAAAGTTATGAATACTTCTGTTTACTTAATTTGTTAAAGCAGAATTATGCATTTATTTCACAATGGTACCGTAGTAAGTTAAGTCAGGTGAAGATGGACAAAGAGTCATTGATGCATGATAATTGTAATTACACATTAACAAATACTGTGATGGTTTACATTCCTTTTTTTTCAAGTAATAATAAAATCATCTAATTTTACATGTAACACACTTTTTGATTGGTTTAAAAATTAGTAGTATATCTCATCCAAGAATTTTTTTCTCTGACGCTGTAATTTCCTGCGATTTCTTAACTGTGACGTCAATATTTTCACCACCGTAACACATGATGCATTCTTCCATTTTTTTTTCTTGGTATACCTCCATCGAACAAAAAAAAATTATATTCATTCCTTAAATAATAAAATTGAAATATTTTTTAGATTTCACTTATGAATTAGGAAACAATTATAGATTTTCGCTTCTGTGAAGTGCACATATAATCGTGTTTTTAATCCGGATTATGCTTTTTTAGTTCATGATAGGCATGCATCGTGTAAAATTTTAAAAATATTTGTTGGGAAATTAAATATCATTTTTATCACCAGACACATACCTAAAGATGTAGACATTAGTGTTGAAGATTTCACGTATGTGTTTGAAACACTTTACTAAATAATTCTGAAGTTAGATGTAATTCAGATCAAAGCTTAAATTTGTCTGAATCTTTAAGGAATGAATCTAATTTTTTCGTTGGATGGATGTATACCATGAAAAAAATGATGGAAAACAAAAAACAAATTAGATTGATTTCTTAATATCATTTAATTCATTTGAAACATGTTTTATATTCGCAGACATTGGTACGTTATGTCTTCACTATTTCTCAACATCTCTAAATTTCTGCCACATTGGTGTAAATATTGACATTACATTTACCAAAACGTGGCAAATTACATCGCCAGAGAAAAAAATTTATGGATGAGATGTACCACTAATTTTTAAACCAATCAAAAGGCATGCTACATGTGAAATTTAATGATTTCAAAATCCAGATATTTTCTAACTTTTTTCTTCAGAAATTTTACTGTTAAATTACTCACAGAATGAAATGGGTTTTGATGTTGTCTCTTATGATTAACAGGACATTGTTCCAAATCCTAAGTTTTTCGATGAAGGTGCAAGTGCTGACGATTTTGCCCAGGGCTCCTTGGGAAATTGCTGGTTTGTGGCAGCTTGTTCCTGTATAGCAGAAGATAAAAAATTGCTGAAGAAGGTTGATCATTTTAATATGTACATTTAACACTATATTGTGTATTAAATTAAAGTGCTATTAGAATGCTGGAGAATTTTGCATTTTTATGTGATACTAAATGAATTATTCCTCCATTGATAGAAATTGCAACTTTTCCTTGCTTCAGTATTTCTCTGGGTGATGTTTTAAAATACTGATTTGCCTAGTGTCACGAACAAAATAAAAGACTTCCAGTTTAACTTGTTACAGAACTTTTGTACAACTTTTAACGTCATTTAGTATGACGTCACAATTCAAAGTTTAATGAATAATGAAAAATCAGGGAAAAGTAGCGCTTGTACAACTTCTGACGTCACATATTATGGCGATTAACTACTGAAAAAAGCTATTGAACTTTTTATTGATTATTGTATATATCTTGAAATCGGCGTCACGCATGAGCATAATATTTTGTGAGCAACTCTTTTATGTAGATAGGCACATAATATAGAAAAATTGTGATCATTCTAATAGCACTTTAAGTTTAGCTGTATGGTATAGTTTGTCTCAGTGAACTATAGTTCACATGAAATCAGATTAGTTTGATCAAAAATAGGCAAGGTTTTAAGCATAAGTCAACTGCTTATTCATTGTATTAGTAATCTGGTTCAACTTAATTCAAGAAAAATGTGCTAACAATATTGTGCAGTCTGCTGAGATAGATGGAGCGTCAGTGACCATTATGACAGTCCCTGGTTTGGCAATTTGATTTGATTCACCAGTAACATGATGAAGCACTGACTACAAGAGTGATTTTGCAAATACGGAATTTTTAGTAATTATTTCCTCAAGGCATAACAAAAAAAACCCAAAGGTCCTGTATCACAGTAGGCTGGCATGTAAAAGATTCCTCAGTGCTTCGTTTGGGTCTGTTGCAAAGGTCTAAATTTGTATGCAATGCATCAGGCAGATACCATCACCATATACGTGAAATAATCGTGGAGTGACGTAAAGCAATATTCAGTCAATGAGTCCTTGAGGCATATTTTTTCAATGTGATGAAGTCATCGGTAAATGATTTATTAGTTAATTATGTGATAATTTCATCAACGTAACATCCTATTAATGTCACATCAGCTTTACATACCGTTAATGTCACAATCGTGTATGAACACTGGAAGGGTAGTATGTTAGTTTGTAGAAGTTTACTATTTGTGTTAGTCCAAAACGTGTAATGTTTTGATTCAGATTGTCCCAGACATGGAGGAACAGGAATGGTCAAAGGACAATAAGTATGCTGGCATATTTCACTTTCGGTTTTGGCGGCTGGGAGAATGGGTGGATGTGGTAATTGATGATTATCTACCAGTGGACAGGAGTGGGTCATTGGTGTATGTCCAGTCAAAAAGTAAAAATGAGTTCTGGTCAGCACTCCTGGAGAAGGCATATGCTAAGTATGTTTACAATAGTATTACCAACTGTCATAAGCTTACTAAAGGGTCTTAATGACTCATGTGCTTAGGTGAGTGATATAGCTCCACTTTGCCTTTTGTTTAAAAATTTTTGAAATAATTTTAGTGAATTGTATAAAACAAATTGTCTTGGAGATTTAAAGATTTATTGACTTACATGTGAAATTTATAACAGAATTGAATTAAATCAAATAGAATTTAATGATAAAATTCATTTTTTAGTCAATTGTCTTAATATTTATAAACTAACTTTATCAGGTTATTTGGAGATTATGAGTCTCTGAAAGGAGGTCAATCAAAGGATGCAATGGTAGACATGACAGGAGGTGTAGGGGAGGGCTTTGAACTTGAGGATTATCTCAAGACAGAGGAGGATAAAAAGAAACTGTTCAGAATATTACGCAAGTCTAAAGAACACCACTCCCTTATCAGTGCTTCTATCAAGGTAGTTAAAATGAATAATATCCTAACAATTCTTACAATATTTTTCATGCTTCTGAAATTGAAATTTTCATAAAGTTCAGTATTTTTTATGATATGAAGTAGTGATGAACTAATTGTTGCTGAGAATCGATTGTCAATCGCTAAAAATTTTGTGATCCTGACTATCGAATTCAATTCTTTATAATCGATTGTTGCTGAGAGGAAAAAAAAGAAAAGATCTGTGTCAAGGAAAGTAAATAACTCTGCATTAGTTCAGGATTAGTGTTTAATTTTGGTCCGTTGAATTGTGAAAGCCTTCCATGCCATCTTCATTACTCGCCAAGCACTGACTTATTTGTCTGGTACACATGCAAGCGTCCATTACCACAGTCTACAGGAACTATTTTTCAGTAATTGCTATGAATGACTTCCAAGCCAAGGCTTTTCTTATGTTACATAGGAAAAGGCCAAGGATGTCCAAATGCAAGATGGTGACTAAAACCAACGACGACACCCAATCGGCCAAATAATAATCAGATTTGCTATATGGTCTATTATTTGTCAACCTCAAATTTCAAAGAATATGGATTTCCGATTTAAATCGATAATCAATCGGTTTACCTTTTCCGATTATCTTCCGATTTTCATTTCTTAAATCACTTCCGATGTACAGCACTAATATGAAGTATGAAGCTGGACAATATTCCATTTTCTATGATGTTAGATCAGACCTTCTAACCCATGATGGCTGGAGCATGTACTCAGTTATATTGTGTGAAATAGACTTCTGCAAGCTATGACAGCTGGATCTTGTACCTGATTTCCATGGTGTCATATCAAATTTCTCTGAGTCATGAAGGTTGAAGTTTGTACCCAGTTTCTATGCTGTAAAGTCAGACTTTTCTCAACAGTGAAGTCTAGAACTTATACCAGGTTTCTAAGGTCTGATTGGACTTCTCCAAGCCATGAAGACTGAAGCTTTTTCCTGGTTTCTGTGGTGTAAATGGACTTGTCTAAGCCATAAAGACTGGAACTTACGCCAAGTTTCTATAGTGTTAAAGGGCTTTTTCAAGCATATATCAAGTTTCTGTGGGTGGAGTAGGTCTCTCTTTAAGTGTTCGAGAAATCCTATCACCTGTTACCTGTGATAAGTGAAGAAAAGGGTCGGATAATGGAAAAGCTTTAAACCTCTAACTCAGTGTTAAATAAATTCTGAGTAATATTAATCGCACCAATTTTAAACTTTGCTTAAAGAAAGACGATAAAATCACAACAAGAAATAGGGAAACCGAAAAAGACTTACAAATATAAGTTTTGATATTTAATAATCGTATGTTTCCCATCTCGATCTCGGCAGCCATGGAAGACCCAATATTCGCAAAAACTCACTAGCCCGACTTCCAAAGCTGTCAAAATTTCCTTGGGCTAGATCTACCTAATTTTGATATTGAAATAGCCTGGCCAAGGACTTGAAAAAATAAAAAGCATTGATATATGTGTGTTACCTAGGCTACATCACAGAATGATATGGAGGCCAGGATGTCGTGTGGTTTGGTTAAAGGTCATGCCTACAGTGTGACAGCCGTGAAGAAGTTACGACTTGGAAGGGGATTGATGTCCTACTTTAACCAAGAAAAAATTCACATGATGAGATGCCGCAATCCCTGGGGAGGAACTGAGTGGAAAGGGGCTTGGAGTGATGGGTAAGTAGAGGGTATAGAAAAATTAGGGGAAAGATTCAGATGCAGTTTTCATACTATGAAGTGAATTATAGTTTTGTATATTGTGCAGACAAAGTGAGGGGCATAAAATACAATTTTTTATTTTAAAGTGGACAATGTTTGCATCCCAAGGGATCGCTTTGTTTTTTGCATCTATCTGTCTGTCAGTCGATCTGTTGGGTAAGAGTCACACTTTATATAAAATTTTTATCAAGCAACACTTCTCCATTTGAACACTGAATTGTGTTCTTTATGGCATAAAGTTAAAAACCAATGGTCATAATATCTGAACTTGAAATAAAGGAAGTTTGTGTATGGTTAATAGACCATCGAAGTCTAAGATAATAATCTTGAAATAAAGGGTAAATTTTGCATTTATATATTAATATCATAGCAGAATCATTAATGAATATACTATCAAAGCTGTGATAATTATTTGCCATAGGAAAAATAAAAAATTAGTTACTTAAATCAGGTGGCTAGAATACATGTTGAGGGGCAGACTGTGATATTGGTTAAGTTCTTGTGTTATGGTGTGAACAGTGTTCAGACTGGTTCAGTTCCTAAATTTAAGGGGTTGGTTACCTGCTGTTGCAATGCTGCCATATGATTGAAAAATCATAAAAGCAACATGAAACCCCAATCAATACACTTATCATATTTTATTGTCAAAAACATATAAAAGAGGTGATTATTTGAAACAGCTAATTGCATAGTAATGACCTTAGTGAAACAGTCTGCTGCAGGTAAATGCACATATTAATATTTAAATTGTTTTCAACAATAAAATTAATTCACAGTGTAAAACTGATACATTTCTCTTGCTTTTCTGCATGATTCCTTCATGTATAACAGGTCTGTAGAATGGCAGCAAGTCAGCTCCAGTGAGAAAAAAGAACTTGGTCTCACATTTGATGAAGATGGAGATTTCTGGTAATTCACTAAATCTACTTGACATATTGTGTGGAGATATATGCATTAATTTTCATTTTATACACTTTGTTGACTTGAGTAAAACAGTGAAACTTTCATTTGACAGGGTTTCATATCACCTATATGTTACATGTATATACATAATTTTCAGCTGTACAGAAATATCTAACTTTTGTAAGATTTCAAGTATTGATACCTGCCTTTAAAAGAGGTAATAAAAGTAAGAAATATATTACTATTAGCTGTATATAGTGAGGGGCTGAACAACAGGTCAGGGATTAATATTTAGCACTGTACCAGTGCAACTTCAGTGTATGAAGTGAAATGGACCAAGACTCCAACCAAATAGTCCAAGTTAGATTTATTTGTAGGAGTGTTGAGAGCAAGTTTGTTCATTGGAATCATACTAGATTTCTAATCTAACATTGGCATTCCAGCATGGAAGCGTGTCTATACTATGGATAACATTGGCAAGATAAATGATGCCGTGCTGCCTCAGGTGAGTCTGTTGCATAGGTAAAAATTATGAGGCCATGAAGCAAAGCATGTGCTGCCATCACTTAGGTAAATGTTAGGAGCCTCTGAAGCAAGTAGGTGCTGCCACCACACATGTGAAATATTCCTGATGCGACACTGAAAAGTAAACTTTTGTAGGATGACATTTGATGATTTTTGCCGATACTTCACCAGTATGGACATTTGTCATATGCTGAATACTTCACTGATTTCACTTCATAAGACATATAGAGAGGGGAAATCACTGGGGGAATGGAAGAGAGGCAAGAGTGGAGGATGTATGAATTATCCTACATTTCTACAGAATCCTCAGGTATGTCAGGCATTGTTATTAAATAGGAAAAATATTTTATGTTGACTAATTGTTTTTGACATTCATGGTAGAAGTAGTCAGCTAAATAGAAGACTGTTACTTCTCTTCAGCATCTGATCTCACCTTTGACAGGAGATGCTTACTTCTCAGTTACCTGGTCTCACCTCTGACAGGAGATGCTTACTCCTCACAGTTACCTGGTCTCACCTCTGACAGGAGACACTCCTCACAGTTTCCTGGTCTCACCTCTGACAGGAGACACTTACTCCTCACAGTTACCTGGTCTCACCTCTGACAGGAGACACTTACTCCTCACAGTTACCTGGTCTCACCTCTGACAGGAGACACTTACTCCTCACAGTTACCTGGTCTCACATCTGATAATCAGGGATAAATGAATGTTTATTGTAGAGTGCTGTTGTGAGTGCAGTAGCACCTGTAACTTCAGTTCACCTGATGACAATGATGAAAGTGTACTGATATTATTTTGTGCACAGTGCTTTAGCCTGGTTGTTCCTTGAAATAAAGAAGAATGGATGATCTGGACATATTTCCCATATGCACATTGAACAAATCTGAAAATGAAGATGATCAAGTATCCCTCAGTTTATATGTGGTTAATTGAAACAAAAATTTAAAAGAAGTAATGAATGCTTTGATAACTGAAGAGGAAATTATTGAGGCAGTCAGAAAGCTCAGTAAAAATAAATCTTGAATGTGGTTATGATGATATTTCTAATGAATGTGTACACAAAGGCTCCAATACACATTTGTTTATTGACAGTATGGCCACCTCCATGTTGACAGAAACTCCGGCTATGATAACATAAAAGTACTTTTTTCAGATCATAGCATTAAAGACAATTTGGCATTACAGAAATCACCACACCTATATTTGTGTATTCGACTTAACAACAGGTGATTTACATATGTCATTATCTATCTGCATGATGTGTGCATAACATTATTGTGGAACACGAATAGGGCAATTTCAATCAAGAATTTGCTGACCTTGAGGAGGGTATCTGCAATGTGTATGTTTATATTGTGTATGCAGTCTTCTCAATGATTTAAATATTATTACGTACTAGCTATCTTGTTTTTCAACAAATACTGTAGAGCTCTATATTTAAACACCCAGCTGCTTCCTTTACCACCTGAACTTGACAACAGTCACGGTGAGTTTTCAATTTTAAAAGAATAAAAGAATGAAAAAGTGGAATGTAAGTATCAGATTTTGAAATAAATGTTAATTAGATTATTGTTATGGAGCTTTATATTACCATCTGGATCTTCATCAATTATCATGATGCCTCATCAGGTGTCCTTCAAGTTATCAAGATCCATTTAGTAATGTAAACTTCCATAATGGCAATTTGAATAACATTGATTTCTGGAAGGCCAACTTGAGCACCAGCATTGTAAATGATGTGTTATATGCTGTATACCTTTGTAAACCATCAGTTTATGTGGAATAGATAATATGAATAATGAATAATTAACTATCCACCCATCAACTGTTTATTATAGTTGTTACACATTTGGTTTTCAGTACGTGTTTGATATAGAAGACCCAGAAGAAGAAGTTTTGATCTCTTTGGAACAAGAAGATGGAAGGACAGACAGAGATAAAGGAAGAGATAATGAAACTATAGGATTCTGTATAATGAAGGTATACTTGTAAATTAATTTAAACTTTCACGACTGGTTAGTTTGTTTAGTGTCATACAGTGCTGCATTAGAAATCTCTGGAGCCTTTCATGTCTGTGTGGTCTGGGCAAGATAATCAGACTGTTGCATGTTGGGAAATAGAAATGTACCAGGCTGTCTTAAGGTCTATTGTTTTTTACAGTTATTCCGTTTTCTTATACCTCTGAATACTGGCCACCACAATACAGGTGAATTGCTTCCTTTGTGGCACCACCATCATACAAGTAAAGTATTTCTCTTGTGGCATTCAGCAATAAGCAATAAGTGTTACTTATATGGTTTTTTTTATTTTACAGACTGACAAGAACAGGAAGTACCGTATGCATGGGTTGATGGAGCGTGTCCACACCACATCTTACAGTAACTCACGCAATCAATTCTGTCGTATTACACTTACGGAAGGCAGATACTGTATCATCCCTACAACCTTTGAGCCCAATACTTGCTGCCGTTTTATTCTACGAGTCTTTGCAAATTCTGATCCAAATCTGAAGTAAGTACTGTAGGTACCAGGTATTTTACCACAACCAAATTCTGACATACCGTATTTACTCGAATATAATATGCACTTTTTTTCGCCAATTTGACCCCTCATTTTCTCATTGCATATTATACATAGGGTTACAATAGGAACACGGTCCCATTTTTTACAAAAATAGACTCGGAAGCCCCAGGGCGCAGTGATATGTACCAAATCGCTTCAATTCTTCGGCTTTGCTCATAGGAGCACAATGCGAAATGAGGCGAAAAAAAGTTCATAGGATTGTTTTTGTAATTTAGGATATGAGAAGTTCATTATGAAATATAATACCCGTTTTGATGAATATTATACAATCGTAACGGTAATTCTGTAATCATAACAAATTTCACATTTGTTTTAAATGTTTTAAATGTTAGAACATTGGATACGAATCAGAGGAAACTGGAAGTGACATTTAACCAGTGCACGTGCGTAGACTCCGCCATGAAAAAATCATACTAGTTCACCCATTCAGACAGAAACAAATAATATGGACAAAAGCAGGCAATGAGCATAATTGCATATTTTCGTGCAAACATGACAGGCATGCTGATCATTACATAACAACTGGAAGGAATCCCAATGGCTGACTACGTTCATTCTAACGAGAGAAAATAAAATGAAGCGATTGTTTGGGACGAGGGTACTAGTTAAGACATTTGAAATCTATGCCAGTTTGATTGTAAATGAAATGATAGAGAGAAAAGCGTTGATATCACATGATAAATAAAGGCTGGTCGTTCTGTGCTGCTTTTGATAATAATACATGTTACGGGATTGCACTGTAAAATGTATATGGCAAAGCAAATTCAGCTCGCGGCCTTGCTGTTTCAACATGAAATTGGTATCTTGTTTTGGCTTTTTCCCCTGCGTATTATACATGGAGTTAGACATTTTTTCATGATTTTCGAGGTCATTTTTAGGGGTATGTATTATATTTGAGTAAATACGGTAAATGTTCGAAGCTGAATTTTGTTATGTATTAGTGTATTCATGAATTAGACTAAGTATATGACTTGTGACTTTCCTTGTTTATTTCATGATGTATTTGCATTTTTGCATAGCAATGATTTATTTCAAACAGAACTGGGCTAGTTCTGCTAATAGATTACCTTTCAGTATTATTCTGGAGTATGCAGTGTCGGCGAAATTCATCGGACCGTCGGACCGAACGGACAAAAGTGCGATCGGTCCGATTTGCGCGTTTTTTAGCCAGACCAGTTTGTCCGATGTTGCTTCCAACACTTTGTATACTGCGGAAAGACGACCTTTATATTTTGAGCGTTCCTGAGTGTACATGAATGTCTTTTCTAGCGAAATTAAAATATGTGGTTAGGGCAATTCCCGGAAAACCACTAAACAAAAGAAAATTGACATCGACGGACGCCGACAAAAAGGCGATTTTAAATACCCCATTGAAAATTCTTTATTTTCTTTTTTGGTCAGACAGAAATGATTTCGGTCCTATGAAATATGTCTTCCAATAGGACCAAATGTCCTGTGGAGTTCAACAAAGTTTTGTATGGATTTGATAAATGTACCCACAGCTTGTTCTGTTTCAATGTAAGACTTGTCTGTTAAAGAACTTTCACATTCAGGTTTCGCTTTTATTAATTTAATTTAGAATTAAATTAAATCTTCAAGAAGGACTATATTTTTGAAGTGGGAAACATAAGGCTGGACCTCACTGTGGTTTTTTGCATTTATCCATTTTGTAAGGTGAACTGTTTTCCTTCATAACAATGCAATGATTGTTGTCATATGGTAAGTTATTCCTAAAGAACTTGTCAAAAAGATACTTTGAGCAAGTACAACTACTGTCTTTTCATAAAACAGGAATTCAAATGAATTAAAGGAATAATGATGAAATTAAAAGCTAGTGTACCTGATTCAAAACACTTGACAGTGTGTATATTTTGTGTTAGACAATTGTATATGAATGGACCATGCCTTATCGATGCTGGATTTTATTCTTTTGTCAGTTATATGTCGATCCAAGCTTTCCCATTGCTGGATTGGATTCTTTTGTCAGAGAGTTTTACATACACATGGATCTACTCCATCCTGATGCTGGTTTTGAACATTCTTTTTCAGAGAATTATATATGGATGAACCACCCCCTCCTGATTCTGGGTTCCTGGGTATAGGAGCCAAAAAGCCGAAGGTAGCTGCTACTCAGATTACAATTATACGAGCCGAGGGGTTGGAGGTCCAAGACAGAGATGGATGTAAGTATTCTATCACCCTCTCGCAGACCTTATAACCAGATGGATGTCAGTATTCTGTCATTCTGTCACAGACCTTATAACCAGTGGATGTAAGTATTCTATCACAGACCTTATAACCAGATAGATGCCAGTATTCTATCACCCTCTCAGAGACCTTATAACCAGATGGATGTAAGTATTCTATCACCCTGTCACAGACCTTATAACCAGATGGATGTAAGAATTCTATTACCCTGTCACAGACCTTATTACCAGATGGATGTAAGTATTCTATCACTCTGTCACAGACCTTATAACCAGATGGATGTAAGTATTCTATCACCCAGTCACAGACCTCATAACCAGATGGATGTAAGTATTCTGTCACTCTATCACAGACCTTATAACCAGATGGATGTAAGTATTCTGTCACTTTGTCACAGACCTTATAACCAGATGGATGAAAGTATTCTGTCACCCTGTCACAGACCTTATAACCAGATGGATGTAAGAATTCTATTACCCTGTCACAGACCTTATTACCAGATGGATGTAAGTATTCTATCACTCTGTCACAGACCATGTAAGTATTCTATCACCCTGTCACAGACCTTATAACCAGATGGATGTAAGTATTCTATCACTCTGTCACAGACCTGATAACCAGATGGATGTAAGTATTCTGTCACCCTGTCACAGACCTTATAACCAGATGGATTTAAGTATTAGAAATACAGGGTGAAGAAGTACATGTAATTAAGGTGAAAACATATGTCATAGATGATTGATGTGGAAAATGTCATATGATTTATTATAATAGTAAATATACAAAACAAGATTATAACACTGACACACACCTACACACACACACACATACACACACATACACACACATATATATATATATATATATATATATATATATATATAGATATATATGCAGTGTGGGCAAGTGGTGCATCCTGTCAACTACCAAGACTTTCCACACAATCACTTTGGCTAGATAATAATAAAACACTTGATAGTTTGTTTTGTTGACAGTATAATTTTATTCTCATCTTTTCTTCAGTTTCAGACCCGTACATTGTTGTGTTTTGTGAGAATAAAAAGGATAAGACTCGTACAATACAGAACAACGTGAATCCAGAATGGAATGAGAGAATGACCTTCTATCACAGGAAACCACAAGAGGACATTGTCATGGAGGTAGGATTTCCAGATGACCTTGTATATGACAAAAAAAAATATGTATATTAAATCTTACAGTGTAAGTGGCTATAAACAGATGTAAAGTAATGTTATAATAATGACCTTGTTGAGGCACAGTTTCCTGTCAGTCATGCATTATAATAATGACCTTGTTGAGGCACAGTTTCCTGTCAGTCATGCATTATAATAATGACCTTGTTGAGGCACAGTTTCCTGTCAGTCATGCATTATAATAATGACCATGTTGAGGCACAGTTTCCTGTCAGTCATGCATTATAATAATGACCTTGTTGAGGCACAGTTTCCTGTCAGTCATGCATTATAATAATGACCTTGTTGAGGCACAGTTTCCTGTCAGTCATGCATTATAATAATTACCTTGTTGAGGCATAATTTCATGCATTATATGCTCTATGTATCTAAGCCTTGGAGGATGGGTTTTTTTTTTTTGTAGCTTCAGAATCCAAGGGTCTGGGCCACCTAATTTGAGAATTGGGAGATATTTTTCCTCAATTTGGGAAAAATTTCTAATATCAGCATATGCAATATTGTTTACCAAGGCTTTTAGTTTCAATATCGGTTTTGTTGAGTCTGATACATATGTTGTGTAAGATCTAATTTGACGAGAGTTATTGACCAATGTAGAAAACTTGCACCCTGAAGTGAAGTGATATAATGCACAAGGCACATAATGCAGTGTAGGCGTTGATCTTGTTTGATTGTAACTCTTTTTATCTTAAACTTCCTTTAAATGTCAGGTTTGGAATCTGAACAAGTACAGAGATGAGATATTGGGGGTGTGCACCGTTCCTATGTCAGATAGGAAACATTATACCGGACATTCTATCCAGAGTTTTGAGCTGTTTGGAAAAGGAAAAGAAGCCCACATCAAGAAACCTGGAATTCTCTGGCTCAAAATACTCCACACTAAGGAGATGGATAAAGTCTGAGAAGTTAAGATTGTCTGAATTTCTGTTTTTGCCTTTACGTGCTTGACTTATGAATGAGAAGGCCTTTACCATATACATGTATTTGAGAACATTTTCTGCTGCCATGTTGGTGCTGATATTTACAAAAAGCAGAATGTGTGTTGTGATGATATTTTTCTATTGACGTATGAAACTTACTAACACCATTAAAGATATTAGTTCTTTGTAAGAAAGTCCAAAATCTTAGCCAGATTACAGGTGGAGCTTCAAAATAATTTGATATACATGTATGCTTTTTCTTTAGTTGTGTTTTTGACGGATTCATATTTTAATTTCTATTTTTCATTTCATGAATATATCATTTCTATTGAAATTTTCAAAAAAAATTTTTAAAAAGAAATTCAGTTCGATAAATATTGTTATTTACCTGTGTACATTTGTTTAAATGCACTGGATTATGATTATTTAAATATATATTCATTTATACACAAACTGATTTTTGATTGTTAAATTGAATTTGAACATTAATTGTATTTGCATATCAATATTCGAACAGATTTGATATTGCTTATTTCCATATAAATCTGAATATTTAAAGTCTAAATTGAAAACAGTTTCATCTGAAAATTTAAATGAATTATCAATGATTTTCTTCATATAAATAAAATCTAACATTCTGTTTTTAATACTTCTAATTTTCAAAGCACTGTGATTGTTTTACCTTACTAATGAAAACTGTAGATTCAATATTTTGTTAATTTAATTGTCCATAAAATTTGGCTAAAATTGATTTTGAAATATTAAAAATTGCAGAATTTACCAAAATAGAAATTGATTTTTTTTTGTTTACTTACTTGTTGCCACAGGAGGCATTGTGTTTCACAGTCTCACCTTTATTATTGTTATTGTTACTGTAAAGCACATAATGAACGATGAATTTGCCATATCAAACTTTTAACAACAGTTGATAGTTGTTACATTATCAGTGCATTGTTGCATCATCATTACATTTACAGCAAAAATAAATAAATAGTTTCTTGCATTCATTTGATTCAAGCATTCAATCAAAGGGTAGTACATATTATAATTGTAAATAGAGTGGTAGTGTAATTCATTAGCAAAAAAAATCAATAACAAAACTGAAAGGATGTGATAAAATGATGCACCTTACTCTGCAAATACTTACTGGATAAACAGTTCAGGTATATGTGTATAAAATTACGGATATGCCACATCATTATATGGCCAAACCAAAAATAGCATGGCTTTTGTAACATGCTGAAAACAATTAGGGTCAGTAGATTGGTAATTTGTCAAAAATATTGTAATTATTACTGAATCAATGTTTGATGGCAACTAGAATACATTCGAAATACTCACGCGACAGTTACTTATTTTTTCCCTAAATGATTATCTTCTGGATATCAAAAACTAAATTCAATATTCAATATTGTAATTATTTTCCACTAAAAGTGCAATAAAAATGGGTCAGTCTGGTTAGAGGAGACATGCATATTTTTTCCCATTTGGCATAAACATGCATATTGTGCTAAGACTTAAAACAACACCACCATGATGTTTGTTAATAATGTGCTATAAATAATATTGCTCAATTTTCAGCGTTTTAAAAGGAATTGTTTAATCCTCAAGAACTTGTTGGTTTGTCATTATGGTTGAAAATATACTTCTTGTTTTTATGAAATTTGTAACTTACATGTAATACATGTATATACACAGTGTTGATGTTATATACACCCATTTATTTGAATCAGTTTTCAGTTTTGAACAAATTTCTTTTGAGAAGTATTCAGTCTTAAAAATTTGTCACTTACATGTGTATAGATAGACAGATGGCAGCAATACAACAGCAATATGTAAGAATAAAGGACTGTATTAAGAGTTATACTCTCGTGTACTTATTCTAAAGCAATCACATTTCATTGCAGAATTTGAAAATAGAAGTTGTGTTATATATTAGTGTAAGAATTAGCATGACCTGTGGCTATTTTTGTTCATTTTGATACATTTATATTAGCATAATCATAAGAAAGCTTAAGGGTCTGTGCCTATTGTTTTTATAGCTTACTATTCAATCTAGTCTTTCTTCTAAAATATCATATATATACATGTACTGAACAAACATGTTAGCTCTTGGCAGATAACTATTGTCTCTAAGTCCTGCCTACCTAACTCTATCAATTTACTTAGTAAGATTTAACATTTTGAGTATACTTAGTGTACAATTTCATAGCGATCTAGATTTGTTATCTGTTATGTTTTGAGCTTAAATGGTGGAGGGAACAAGACAAATTGAAGATGCTTAGTCCTCACAGGCACCTGGTCTCACCTCTGACAGGAGGTGCTTACTCCTCACAGGCACCTGATACTACCTCTAATAGGAGGTGCTTACTCTTCAAAGGCACTTGGTCTCACCTCTGACAGGAGGTGCTTACTCCTCACAGGCACCTGATACGACCTCTAATAGGAGGTGCTTACTCTTCAAAGGCACTTGGTCTCACCTCTGACAATAGGTGCTGACTCCTCCCAGGCACCTGCTCTCACCTCTGACAGGAGGTGCTGACTCCTCACAGGCACTTGGTCTCACCTCTGACAAGAGGTGCTGACTCCTCCCAGGTACCTGGTCTCACCTCTGACAGGAGGTGCTGACTCCTCACAGGCACCTGCTCTCACCTCTGAGAAGAGGTGCTGACTCCTCACAGGCACCTGCTGTCACCTCTGAGAAGAGGTGCTGACTCCTCCCAGGCACCTGCTCTCACCTCTGAGAAGAGGTGCTGACTCCTCACAGGTACCTGATACCACCTCTGACAGGAGGTGCTGGCTGCTCCCAGGCACCTGCTCTCACCTCTGACAGGAGGTGCTGGTTCCTCCCAGGCACCTGCTCTCACCTCTGACAGGAGGTGCTTACTCCTCCCAGGCACCTGGTCTCGCCTCTGAGAAGAGGTGCTGGCTCCTCCCAGGCACCTGCTTTCACCTCTGACAGGAGGTGCTGACTCCTCACAGGCACCTGGTTTCACCTCTGAGAAGAGGTGCTGGCTCCTCCCAGGCACCTGCTCTCACCTCTGACAGGAGGTGCTGAGGGAGGCACCTGCTCTTACCTCTGACAGGAGGTGCTGACTCCTCCCAGGCACCTGCTCTCACCTCTGACAGGAGGTGCTTACTCCTCCCAAGCACCTGGTCTCGCCTCTGAGAAGAGGTGCTGGCTCCTCCCAGGCACCTGCTGTCACCTCTGACAGGAGGTGCTGACTCCTCACAGGCACCTGATACCACCTCTGAATATCAGCTGTCCAATACATTGTTGTATGTGCCAATAACATAGCGCAGATAACTTTCTTTGAATTATTAATATTTACAGAGGGATTGATGTTTCATCTCGTGTGCCTGTGTTTATATAATATACACATGACAAATATTTTGAAAGTGACAAAAGGGCGGCATTCTGCTTTCATATTATTTGAGTTGTAATATAATAATCATGGGTGCCAAAGGCTTTAATTGTTGTAATTTATGGTATAATTTATAATTTAATGTTGTAAACCTATATTATTTAATGTGGTAGTAGCTTTTGTTTGAAATAAGATTTGTAGATTCACAGTAGATGTTGTAGTAATGTATGATTATATGTAGATCTGCTACTTCCATTACTTAATTTGTCACACTTCATCATTTATTAAACTAATACCCAATCATTTTTAGTCCCTTATTGGCAGTACTGGAGGGGAAGAGACTAGTCACTACGGTTATCCCCTTGATCCATCCATTTGTCTTTGTCTGTCTTTCCATCCTCAATTCTGTCACAAAGCAGTTTCTTTATGATTATAACTCTAGTACCATATATCAGATTCAAACTACATTGGATATATACTTAATTGTGGAGAGAGGTGAATGCCTAGTAATTTTAGATAAAAAAATCAAAGGTCATAACTTCTGTCATGGTTGGTGCACTGTGCACAGTTATGGTTCTTAATGATGCACAAAATTTTCTGGACTTTTCTGTATGATATAGATCAAGTATTAGAATGAAAGTTGGTATGGGGATTTACACTTCAAGTTTGAGTTGCATCATGATTGACCTTCTTTGGCTGGAAATTTACTGAGATTGGTAGGGGACATGTACTGGTGTAGGAATACTGTCAGAATGATAATGACACGGTGTAGTTATGTGTCATACTTCTGTTATTTACTTATCCATAATGTATGTCACGATAAACCATCAAATGAGACCAGTGTATCGATATGGTGTGTGAAAATAAATACTAGATCAATAAATATGGATTTATTTAGAGTCATAGTAAAATGTGGTTTGTAAACACCAAACACTTTTTTGTTTCCTTGTCTGCAAAGCATAGTCACACTTCAAGATCGCTGTGCCATTACTACTGCCAAACATGTCATGCCTTTGTTGTAAGGAATCTTTATATGTGCTTTTTGGAAGCTCGAGCCAATTTTTAAAGCTGCTGAGTTGTCAGTTTTCTTACAGGGCTTTTGTATTTAGCAAAAATGATACTGTTGTAGAATTTACTGTTTCACAGTTGTATTCTGAATGTTAGCCAAAGAAGAATTAATCTGCATGAAATCCAATGAGTGTTGATCTGTTTTCAGTACACTCTGTATTAAAACATCAACATGAAAACTGAATAACAATTAATACCTTGCTTATTATTAATTATAACTGTATATATAACCCTTAACAGTTGCTCAGGACAATGTCTATATTTTGGTAGATATGCAAATAAATGACATTTGAAAACACTTGAGAGTTGTATTTTATGATAAAACATGCCTAACATTTGTCAGTATGATGGTGTGGGTCATTGGCTCAGATAGCTAAGTACGTCATCAAGACAGTAGGCAAAGGGTCATGATGGTGTGGGTCAGTGGCTGAGATAGCTGAGTAACTCATCAAGACAGTAGGCAAAGGGTCATGATGGTGTGGGTCAGTGGCTCAGATAGCTGAGTAACTCATCAAGACAGTAGGCAAAGGGTCATGACGGTGTGGGTCAGTGGTTCAGATTGCAAAGTAAATCATCAAGACAGTAGACAAAGTCTCATGATGGTGTGGGTCAGTGGCTCAGATAGCTGAGTAACTCATCAAGACAGTAGGCAAAGGCTCATGATGGTGTGGGTCAGTGGTTCAGATAGCTGAGTAAATCATCAAGACAGTAGGCAAAGGGTCATGATGGTGTAGGTCAGTGGCTCAGATAGCTGTGTAAATCATCAAGACAGTAGGTAAAGGGTCATGATGGTGTGGGCCAGTGGCTCAGATAGCTGAGTAACTCATCAAGACAGTAGGCAAAGGGTCATGATGGTGTGGGTCAGTGGCTCAGATAGCTGAGTAAATCATCAAGACAGTAGGCAAAGGGTCATGATGGTGTAGGTCAGTGGCTCAGATAGCTGAGTAACTCATCAAGACAGTAGGCAAAGGGTCATGATGGTGTGCGCCAGTGGCTCAGATAGCTGAGTAACTCATCAAGACAGTAGGCAAAGGCTCATGATGGTGTGGGTCAGTGGCTCAGATAGCTGAGTAAATCATCAAGACAGTAGGCAAAGGGTCATGATGGTGTAGGTCAGTGGCTCAGATAGCTGAGTAACTCATCAAGACAGTAGGCAAAGGGTCATGATGGTGTGCGTCAGTGGTTCAGATAGCTGAGTAACTCATCAAGACAGTAGGCAAAGGGTCATGATGGTGTGCGTCAGTGGTTCAGATAGCTGAGTAACTCATCAAGACAGTAGGCATAGGCTCATGATGGTGTTGGTCAGTGGTTAAGATAGCTGAGTAAATCATCAAGACAGTAGGCAAAGGGTCATGATGGTGTAGGTCAGTGGCTGAGATAGCTGAGTAACTCATCAAGACAGTAGGCAAAGGGTCATGATGGTGTGGGTCAGTGGCTCAGATAGCTGAGTAACTCATCAAGACAGTAGGCAAAGGGTCATGACGGTGTGGGTCAGTGGTTCAGATTGCAAAGTAAATCATCAAGACAGTAGGCAAAGGGTCATGATGGTGAGGGTCAGTGGCTCAGATAGCTGAGTAACTCATCAAGACAGTAGGCAAAGGCTCATGATGGTGTGGGTCAGTGGCTCAGATAGCTGAGTAACTCATCAAGACAGTAGACAAAGGTTCATGATGGTGTGGGTCAGTGGCTCAGATAGCTGAATAAATCATCAAGACAGTAGGCAAAGGGTCATGATGGTGTAGGTCAGTGGCTCAGATAGCTGAGTAACTCATCAAGACAGTAGGCAAAGGGTCATGATGGTGTGCGTCAGTGGTTCAGATAGCTGAGTAACTCATCAAGACAGTAGGCAAAGGGTCATGATGGTGTTAGTCAGTGGTTCAGATAGCTGAGTAACTCATCAAGACAGTAGGCATAGGCTCATGATGGTGTTGGTCAGTGGTTAAGATAGCTGAGTAAATCATCAAGACAGTAGGCAAAGGGTCATGATGGTGTAGGTCAGTGGCTGAGATAGCTGAGTAACTCATCAAGACAGTAGGCAAAGGGTCATGATGGTGTGGGCCAGTGGCTCAGATAGCTGAATAAATCATCAAGACAGTAGGCAAAGGGTCATGACGGTGTGGGTCAGTGGTTCAGATAGCTGAGTAACTCATCAAGACAATAGGCAAAGGCTCATGATGGTGTTGGTCAGTGGCTCAGATAGCTGAGTAACTCATCAAGACAGTAGGCAAAGGGTCATGATGGTGTGGGTCAGTGGCTCAGATAGCTGAGTAACTCATCAAGACAGTAGGCAAAGGGTCATGATGGTGTGGGTCAGTGGCTCAGATAGCCGAGTAACTCATCAAGACAGTAGGCAAAGGGTCATGACGGTGTGGGTCAGTGGTTCAGATTGCAAAGTAAATCATCAAGACAGTAGGCAAAGGGTCATGATGGTGCGGGTCAGTGGCTCAGATAGCTGAGTAACTCATCAAGACAGTAGGCAAAGGCTCATGATGGTGTGGGTCAGTGGTTCATATAGCTGAGTAAATCATCAAGACAGTAGGCAAAGGGTCATGATGGTGTGGGTCAGTGGTTCAGATAGCTGAGTAACTCATCAAGACAGTAGGCAAAGGGTCATGATGGTGTGCGTCAGTGGTTCAGATAGCTGAGTAACTCATCAAGACAGTAGGCAAAGGCTCATGATGGTGTGGGTCAGTGGTTCAGATAGCTGAGTAACTCATCAAGACAGTAGGCAAAGGGTCATGATGGTGTGGGTCAGTGGTTCAGATAGCTGAGTAAATCATCAAGACAGTAGGCAAAGGTTCATGATGGTGTGGGTCAGTGGCTCAGTTGAGTAAATCATCAAGCCAGTAGACAAAGGGTCCTGGGTTCAAATCTTAGCATTATCATTCATGTATTTCGTTCTATGCCTGTTAGAATTTAAGTACATTTTCTGTTATGGATATGTACTATAATGTGGTTTTGTCAATCTCTGCTTGAGCTGCAATGCTTAATAGATCAATATTATTAAAATAAGTATTTAATTAAATTTAACAAATTTCCATGTTCTAAGAATTGTAAGATTATGCTCAGTTGAGTAAATCATCAAGCCAGTAGACAAAGGGTCCTGGGTTCAAATCTTAGCATTATCATTCATGTATTTCGTTCTACGCCTGTTAGAATTTAAGTACATTTTCTGTTATGGATATGTACTATAATGTGGTTTTGTCAATCTCTGCTTGAGCTGCCATGCTTAATAGATCAATATTATTAAAATAAGTATTTAATTAAATTTAACAAATTTCCATGTTCTAAGAATTGTAAGATTTAGATTCAGCTTATCTAGTTAGGTCACCTGGGTGACTAATGTGACCTATTGCTACTGATCTGTTAAGGTCACTTGAGTGACTCATGTGACCTACTGCCATTGGTCTGTTTAAGTAACCTGGATGACTTGTGTGACTTATTGCAATCCTGTTAAGGTCACCTGAGCCAATAGTGTGACGTACATGTATTGCTATTTAGTCTTATTTAAAGAATTATATTCATATAAGTATACAAGTTTAACACAAGGGGGATCAGTGAGATCAGGTGCCCGGGAGAGTATACATTTCTTTCTTGCTATTAACACCCGTCACGTATTAATCTAGACTAAGTAGAAAGTTAGTCTGTCAAATGCAGGATTAAATGACCGGAATTATAAGCTGCCCAGAATCGTTTAACACTTTGGATTCAGCTTTTTCCTATTTCAACCTATGTACAGTCATTGTAGCCTTTTGCAATTTGGCGCAGAATTTGAATGAAGGAATGTGACGATAATTTTTTACTGAGGGTTACCACTGGTCCCAAGAAAACAAAATTCAGCACGCATACAATGCATTTTTCACGAGTGAAATATAGGATACTGGATATGTCGTGGGATTTCAATCAACAGAGTTGATCCGCCTTCTACTGTTCTTCAAGATCCAGCACAACCTATAGTGACTACATGTATCCCAGCAGAGAAGTATCTCATCCAGACTGACATCAGAACCAGGGGAAAGCACACCATCCGAATACCAACAACAAGGAGGAATGTATACCGGTTCTCTTTCTTCCCACGCACCATCAGGGATCGGAATAAACTACCATCATCAGCAACATCATCCTGTTCTTTGGAGGAGTACCGGACAGCACTCAGCAACTTACCACCAGCTCAGTTTAGTACAGAGTGAGGAATTCAGATTTTATTGTTTTAATTGTAACACCCTGACCTTTTCACACAACTAACCGGGCCTTCTAACCAGCGCAACGCGAAAAGGGGTCCAGACCCAGAAACCTAATAAACCCGAGCACACACAAAACTTCCTACATGTACCTCACTCATGATCATGCACCACTGTCTCTAACAGGAGCCTTCCAACTAGCGTATCGCAGAAAAGGGACTCCACTCTCATCTAACATTAAAAACCTCAGTATCAATACCCAACATTCTATTAACAGTCTTCTGACTAGCGAAACGCGAAAAGGGGCTCATCTTTTCCATCTAAATCCTTAATTACTCCCCCCCCCCCCTTTTTTTTTTGGTTTTTTTTTTTTTTTGTTTTTTTTTTTTGGTTTTTGTTTTTTTTTTTGCTTTTACTGCCTTCTGAGGCTTTTATCTTGACTGCCACATGAAGTATATGACACTCATTTATGAGTACACTTCGTAATGGAACAAGAAGAAGAATAATTCTTGCTGATTACTCTTATATTCAGACCAAGTAATTGAAAGGCTTTCATCAGTTGAATCCATTTGCATGCCAAATATGAAGTCTCTATATCTCGTATGGTGCAAAAGTCATTGTATAAATTATAAAGGTCATGATCAAGGTCCCAAACTTGCGGTATTTTCTGTACTTTGTGTCCTTTGATTGTGCTGCTTTTGCGTGATTGGGAAGATGGGCGCCCGTAAACCGGTTAACCACACCAACTGAGTGACGTTTGATGCCAGTCAAATAACTGTCTCATAGGCAAAACCGACAGACTGGGCGAACTACTACCACTAACATTATATTGATGAGAGAATCTGAGTGAGGCATCGTAACCGCAGCACAATCGAATATTTTTGTAATGACACGTTCCGTGTATATTATGCTATTGTCATTTTTTGTGTGCAGGTCCTTGGTGATTTGTGTCATACAGCTTTGTCAGATGTCTTCTGTTTTCTCTTTTATGTACAGTACTACATGACATGTAACTCTGCGTAGATTTAAAGTTGATAAGATCCTATTTGTGACCTTTCGGTGCCTCAAAATAATAAAATGAGTGCTTTAGTAGCCGATATTAGGCATTGAAACGAATAGGCATGCCCACCAAAATGCACGAAGAAAGTTTTATGAAGAGATATATCGAACTTTCAGAAAAATCCCCTTTTTCCGTTTTCAATTCGGACTTGTTCTATTTTAAAAAATAGTCGTACGACTCTGGTGAAAAACGCGAAAATTTAACTTATTCAAAGTAAGAAGAATTTAATTACAGTGTCAGATAATTAAAGAATTCATATCAATTTATACTTTTATAAATGATAAAATACTTTATAAATTTATACTTTATACCAAAACTTTTAAATGTCATAGGCGGCTCATTTGTACTTTCACTTTCATTTACACACAAAAGGATGGAGGAAGGAGACTGGCCATGGCAATATCAGTTTCCCCCATTTTTCACGTAAGCTAAAAGTATAGAAATGATACTATGAATCTATACCAGTAGTCGTATTTTGTAACAATGGTGCACTCAAGGTAACCATAACCCTAACCCAGCTTCATGCTTCAGTGAGTTAGTTTTAGGGCCTAACACTAACTGAAGCTGGGTGTTTGGGGGAATGCTAGACGTTTCGGTACACAAGAAAGACGTGGCGTACAGCATGGCACATTTCTGTAACAGTTTGCTAGTGCTGATCTTTTTACTTTTTTCATGATAGATTGTTATAATATCCATTTTAATTTGTTTCTGTACCGATATTTAGGTACCTGTACCAAAACAACCAAAGTCATGTACCGAAACGTCTCTGTACCATGTACCAAAACGACCTATTTTTTTGTACCGAAATGTCCTTGCACTGAAACGTCTAGCACCTGTTTGGGGCATACATACGTGATATATTACAGTGTAAATCTGTACTAATTACTAGATCAATCCTACTCTACTCAGTCTAGTGATTTTCGTCTGTCACCTATAAATATGTCAGATTTAATGACTGGGAGAAAGGTACAGGTTAATCCCTGTGTTTTACCCCAAATGTCTTTACAAGACGTCCTCCTGGTGTAACTACATGGCGTCAGATCTGGCAGGCATACTGCTGTGTCAGCCTGTTCTGCGCATCGGCTAATTCTACGCTGTGTAATTTGTGACAGTGTAATCACTTCCATGTAAACACTGGTGCACATTTTTGAGACCGGTTCTGTTTTATCTCTGATTGTTTACAATTAAAGAAAATAGACTCAGCCTCTGGTAAGAAGGCCTAATGAAGATCATTTAGTTCACAATACACAGAAAAAATATCGTTAGTTCAATTGGCCCTGAGCGAACTACAGCAAATTTCCACTTTTCATAGAAATCCTTTTCACATCAATTTTGACCAAAATTATAGTCTGTGTCATTTTTATATACACTGTAACCTCGATAGCATTGAATAAGCCAACATAATTGACATTCAGGTGACGAATGGGTATGTTGACATTAGCTATGTTTTTTCTTATTTGGGCCACAAGCATCACTGAAGAGACATAACTTGTCGAAATGCGCATATGGTGCACAAAATTAAAAGGTATTATATATGTTCTATATTTATTATACAACTGGATAACAAATAAAAATTGTCTCACCCTATAGAGTAAAGATCAGTCTAAAAGTGTTGAATGTTGTTTTGCTGGTTCTTTTTTTCAAACCAAGTTAACAGGGGCAAGTGTTTTTAAGGGCACAGAATAGGCCGACAGCATAGTATATGTTATGAATTTATAGAGTGTTCCCATACAACCCAGTTTTTCTGAAATTAGGTAGAGTTATCTCCCTCATTGGAGTACAACTTTCGGACTTTATCTATCACTGCCCATACAAAACTGCTTGATTTAACTTAATTTTGTAACATGATCAAGTTGTATATCTAAATGTTTTATTGAAAATATTCAATTGATTGGTTATATTTACTGATTAACCGAGACTTAGGTCACAAAATCTGCCCTGATAATTAGTAAATTTCTCAAAACTTTAATGAAGTTTACATAGTAATAATGGAAATAAAAGGGTTTTACTCCAACATGGCTGTTAATGCTAGTAGTGTGACATCACATGGGCAAACTCTATAATTGTGAATAACTTCTATTTTACTGTTAATAACTAAACCAAATTTTGAAATTATTAAAATGTATTAAACTTACTCACATATATAAGTTTTATAACATAATATATTGTTGTTTACCTGCAGACGTTTACTTATTGCTGCTGGCATACGCAGGCGTATTTGAGTATGACTGCATCGACCTTTATAAATCATGATGTCATGCTAAACAGAATAATCCTGTCTCTTAAGTGTACTCCTGTGTATTGATATGTCATCATCTCCATAAACGGAAGCATATAACTAGAGACAGGATTATTCTGTCCAATGACATGGTGGCATAAAGTTGGAGAATGTTGAATTACCAAAGACTAAATCTGGCACAAGAAAATGTATATTAAAATAAAATTTTCACATTCAAAATTATTTTAAAATCTTGTCACGTGACGTGTATTGTCATCAACTATCGATATGTTGCAGGTCAGTAGAGACCAGTGTTTTTAGTATGTAAAGAAAGGAAGTGAAATTCACTTAAGGTTTGGCCCCCTCACTTTTGAAATACTTCCTATGGCCCTGTGCTACACACTTATCATCAACCTTTTGCTCTATGTGTGGAGAAATAAATTTTAAAGAAATATTTTCATCCCATAGTTTCATTTTTAATTTTCACTATGAAGCTATGAGATAGAAACACTCGTTTTTAATATGATTACTCACTACATTAAGAATTTTTTTTATGGAGTGTCAGGATCGTGAAAACATTTTTGTATGAAATCACCTGAAACACTGGTCTCACCTCTGAATATGCAGGGGTTTGGGAGTTTAATTGACCACTTTGGTGTCATGTGAGTGTCACTGTGGTGACATGTAAATGTCGCTGTGGTGTCATGTGAGTGTCACTATAGTGTCATGTGAGTGTCACTGTGATGTCATGTGAGTGTCACTGTGGTGTCATGTGAGTGTCACTGTGGTGTCATGTTGTGATTGTCACTGTAGTGTCATGCGAGTGTCACTGTGGTGTCATGTAAATGTCACTGTGATGTCATGTAAATGTCACTGTGGTGTCATGTGAGTGTCACTGTGTAGTCATGTGAGTGTCACTGTGTAGTCATGTGAGTGTCACTGGTGTCATGTGAGTGTCACTGTGGTGTCATGTAAATGTCACTGTGATGTCATGTAAATGTCACTGTGGTGTCATGTTGTGTCACTGTGGTGTCATGTGAGTGTCACTGTGTAGTCATGTGAGTGTCACTGGTGTCATGTGAGTGTCACTGTGGTGTCATGTGAGTGTCACTGTGGTGTCATGTTGTGGGTGTCACTGTGGTGTCATGCAAATGTCACTGTGGTGTCATATGAGTGTCACTGTAGTGTCATGTAAATGTCACTTTGATGTCATGTAAATGTCACTGTGGTGTCATGTGAGTGTCACTGGTGTTATATGAGTGTCACTATGATGTCATGTTGTGTCACTGGTGTCATGTGAGTGTCACTGTGGTGTCATGAGTGTCACTGGTGTCATATGAGTGTCACTGTGATTTCATGTGAGTGTCACTTTGGTGTCATGTGAGTGTCACTGTGATGTCATGTGAGTGTCACTTTGGTGTCATGTGAGTGTCACTGATGTCATGTGAGTGTCACTGATGACATGGGAGTGTCACTGGTGTCATGTGGGTATCACTGGTGTCATGTAAATGTCACTGGTGTCATGTGAGTGTCACTGTGATGTCATGTTGTGAGTGTCATGTGAGTGTCACTGGTGTCATATAACTGTCAATGTGGTGTCATGTAAATGTCACTGTGGTGTCATGTGAGTGTCGCTTTGATGTCATGTGAGTGTCACTGTGATGTCATGTTGTTAGTGTCAATATTGATTGTAGACATAGATGTCATTAAGGAGGGTATCCCATACTTTTCTTCCATATATTCTTATTCTCAGAAGATATTTAAATGTCATGTTCATGTCATGTATAGTTACAGGTTTAAGTCATTTATTAAAGGAGAAGGGATTATGAATAAAAATTATGTTAAAGTATAGGAATGGTACAAGCCTTTCTTGGTCATATTGGATTATTGCTTTACTTACCATTACTCAGTGAGTCATTTTGTCAGTTGGTTATAGCAGTATCAAAATTAAGGGGATACATGTACAGTAAAGCAAAATTAAAATAGTCCTCATGGACATAATTTGGGATGATTAAAATAGCAGTGAATTAAAACATCTTCTAACATGAGTTGAGTATTTCCCCCTGTACGTCCCATAGAGATTCTCCGTGCTTTATTCTTCGATATATTCACGGTCAGAATCACCACGCCTACTTAGCAGTCATGAGTTTAAAAGCCCCGCCCCCTCCCATCAGTGTTATTGATTTTGACTTGTTGAATAAAATCAATTTCCGGAAAACCAATTTAGGTCATGCTATTTAGCTTTTCTGAAAATCAAATTATTGATTTTAACGTAACATCCACTTTCAATACACAAAACTGTCGTCTGCATCCACTTTCTATACACATAAAGTACATGCACAATGGATAAAGCGGACGACCCTCAACCAAAAGTGGGAGACATATTGCTTTTGAAATAAAATATCAAATATTAATAGTCAGGTACTTATTTTCATACTTGTTTCTAATAATTTATGTCAGAATAGAAATAATGATGTCCTAGTCGTTATCTAATGTCCAGTAATTTGATTGGTTAACGCGACTCGGGGCTGTTACTGGACATTAGATTACGACTAGGACGTCATTATTTCTTCAATATTTCTTATGTCATGCTATCAAGCTGTTGCCCTGATAATGGCATACAGGCTGTATGGACATATTTCTTATTTGGTTTTACTTTACAGAATACAACCTAACCTTGAAACAAGAAAGAAGCAGATTGAAGCTTGGTGTAGTCTGGTCCTTACTTATCATAAACAGAAGAAATCTTACAGCATTGATGTAAATGAAATTCAGTCGTCTCCCTTGTTTTTCAATAAGAAAATTGACAGTATCCTTATTTGAGTGATTATAGGAGTTCATTGCTGTCATCATTTTTTGGAGTTCATCGCTGACATCATTTATGGGAGCTCATTAATGGGATTTTAATACTGAGCTCATTTATAGGAATTTAGTACTTACATCATTTATGGGAATTCATTACTGACATCATTTCACATTGGTCACATGCTTTTTGATTGAGATTTAATGCTTCGCATGATAAATATATGAAGTAGGAATGGCTGTTCCGAAATTTTTATGGTAATACATTATGCCATAATATCTTATGACAATATCAATGTGAAGTTGTGATATTTTACATAAAATGAAAGATTGATGTTTTTGTTTACAGTGTAGTACTTACACATTCAATACAAATCAATAGAAACAGTGAAGAAATTGTTAGGTTTCAGTTAATAGGATCAATAAGTAAAGGAGGATCTTTATTTGTTGATATACCTGAACAGATTTGTTGTACTACATGTATTTGGATATTTCACTTCCACAGTTATGCCTTACATTTAAATTCAGTAAATTTGTCTATGTATTGAATGCTTTTTAATAGAATGCTTTAAAACGTTGCTTTGGTATTTTTAAGGAACCGGTAGCAAAGTCAGCAAATATTGTATTGCTTCCCAGGGCCACTACTAATTATTATTTTATTGGGAAAGTTATGAGTAGATAATGTTGAGATGTTTTTCTTTTGCTTTTTGTGTATTCATCTAAATGTATCAAAACTGGTAAACAGAACTGTGTGTTAAATGACAGTCTGTTATGGAACTACGTATTTTCATACAATCCTTGACACTGTTGAAGGGAAATTATCCATAGATGGTATATATACTGTGCTGGACGAACTACAGGCCAAAGGTATTGTATGCTTCCAGTCACTGTTTAAATCAGTATGGCTATTTAATTCTTACAAGAAGAACTGAATGTGAAATTTTTTAATGAGGATTTAGTTGTAGGGTTTAAACTTTTGGAGATTCTATAACCAGTACTAGATAAGCAAATGTTGTTTTTTGAAGGGATTGATTTAAACTTGATAGAAAGCAGAAAGAATGCTTTTAACATATTTATTGGGTTTTCTGAAAAAAAATGTTAATAAACTTCGTAGCGAAATAGAGGATTTTGTTGAAATGTTTGCAGCTTCTGTTAATAAAATACAAATTGAACACTTGGCACTAGGAATATTGGTACACATAATCCACATAATGAGAAGAACACATCTGTAGTTTTAAAAATTAGAGGTCAAAATTACAAAAATCTTACTTAGAATATTGCTACCTTTAAGTGAAGTCACAGGTGTATTACCAGGTATGCAACATTAATTGTGGGCCGGCAGCCAGCCTATCCTTTGATATAAGTTTGGGAAAGTTGCATGCGTTTCTGCGGCCCCGCCCCCAGGATTTTACTCCAATGATAAAATTAGGATTATATTCACTGCGGAGAGAGCATGTGTCACATCGCTGACCCAGTTTGATAGATTTATGTAAGCGTGGTATCTTCAAGACTTTCGCAGATTTAAGTATAAAATTTGTTGGAATATTTTCTGGGGATGGGTGTTACCTTACAATTTTTGAATATTTGATGCGCTGTCTCCATAAGCAAAATCAATATTTGGTTGCCTAAGTGACATTCGGTTAATAGCCAATCAGAAAATTATCGCCATATTTTAAAAAAAAAAAAAAAAAAAAAAAAAAAAATAGATCTTATTTGTGTACGGAAATGGACGAGTTGTTACGATTGAATGATAGTGTGGTGTAAGTCCTACTAAAGTTTCTTAATACAGAATGCTACGCTAAGAAGGACTAACATAATCAAAAAAAAAATTATTATATTTTACAATTGTTTATTATGGCAAGACGATTTTAAAACCTTAATTATTGTTTGTAAATTAAAACTTGAGAATAGTAAGATTACCAGCACGGCCAAACCACTACCACAAGCTTAACTAGTAAAGATTTGTTACCCCAGCAAACAACCAGTTGCTTACAGATTGGTTAAGTTTTGTTGTTAACAATAAATTGTAGATTGATTGATTAATTATTGTTTCACGTCACACCACGATTATTTCATGTAACGGACCCTCCCGAAGACGTGAGGGTTCTTTTACGTGCCACGCCTACCGTGACACGGGACCTTGGTTTCACCGATGTGCATACGGCGGGAGTCGAACCCGGGACCTTTCGGTCACCTCATCTACTGAGCCCATCGGCTGAAAACAAATGGTAGATGATATGGCTAATAATTTTAAAAGTACATTTCCATACTAAATGCAGGCTAATCCATACGTCTAATAAACTTGCTATTGCTTTATGTACTTAATTGGCTAAATGAACCAATTTTATAAACTATTATAGATGAAAAGGAAGTGATACTGGAAATTTTAAAACGTTATTTTGTTGGGGTTTTTTTTTTAATTCTTTGCAGTTTTATCATCATCCCATTCCGGCCCACACTTTGGTGCTTGCACCAAATTGTTTCTTGTATTATTAATAATACATGTATAAAACTGAACAAGAATGATTTCCCTGTTACATCATTATACCTGTCACAAGCAGGGAAAAGTCAGGAAATTGTTATGCATGTTCCAGTATGACTGCCAATGTAACAATCCTGAATTTTGAAGCTGTATTTTCCATCATTTTTATTTTGATTTTGATGATAAAGATTCATCAACATATGACGGTTTATACTTCATAAGAAAACTGAAGGTATAATATGATTCAATTTGAACACCAATGTTATGCCTATTAGTAGAGCCTGACATATAGTTGCAAGGTATCTTGTAATAATATGACTAGCAGAGCTTTGGCCTCCTCAGGGTCTCTGGTTTTGTTACACAATTAGGAAACAGAATGTTTCTCAGTATCAATATCATGTGTGCATTCAATTCCAGGAAATGTAGAGTGGAAAGATGCCAAGACTAAACGTCAGTGTTTAGTTATGTGGAGATCACCAGAGGAATGGGGAAATCTAATATATAGCTGGGTAAGATAAGATAATTCTTATCCTTAACATTACAGCTTAGTGATGTGGAGATGGGGAACTCTAATTTATACATGTAGCTTGGTAAGATAAGTTAATTCTTATCCTCAACATTACAGTTAAGAGATGTGGAGATGGGGGAAATCTGATATATAGCTGGGTAAGATAAGATCATTTTTACCCAACACATTACAGCTAAGTGATGTAGAAATCACCTAAAGAATAGGGAAATTTGATACATAGCTGGGTAAGATAACCCATACGTTAAACATCAGAGTTTAGCGATTCGTGGTCACCTGAGGAATGGGGAAATCTAATATACAGATGGTGCATTCCTATCATAACATTCATGTTCACGTAGTAAGTGGTCACAAGGGCTCCCTTAGCACTGATGCAGCAAGGGCTCCCTTACCACTGATACAGCAAGGGCTCCCTTACTACTGATGCAGCAGTATTACTCAAGAGGATGTGCATGTGATTTTTGTGTTAGCATGGATTTCTATCAATGTTATTGTGATTTACTCCCATGATTTTCAGTCCAGTCCCACACTCGTATGCTCGGATCATTCTAAGGCCATGATACAGGTGAAACAAATATGAGGATCTAATTAAATCACCAAAGATATCAGATTAAATCACCAAAGATATCAGATTAAATCATGAGCCTGGTTTTCTCTATGGTGCTGCTGCACTGGTGTACCTCAATCACCTAGGTGCTTGACTTATAACTGAGAGGTCTTGAGTTTGACTCCTGCTTGTGACACATGTCTATCCTGTCTTTAGGATGAGACAATAGAAACTGAGATCTGATTTCACAATGGACGTGGCACATGAGTGATCCCTCTCCCTGAGGTGTGTCCGTTTGATAGGTCTGAATAGTTCTGTATTGCATCAGCCCGATGCCTTCACCATATAAATGCAATAATCATAAAACAAGAATCAAACAAGTAGACATATCTCTATAGTTCTATTGCGTGCCAGCTTTAGGTTGGATCTCAGATCTTTATAGAGAGGTGTAGCAAAGCATTTACACAAGGTAGAATACAATGCTTTGCTCTCCCATTTTTTGTGCTGAGGGATTGCTAAGGTCTACATTGAGTGGACTTGTCACTCAATTAAAAACATTGATTAATGGATTGGTTATTGTTTTGTGTCACTCAACGATTATTACACATATATGGTGATGGCATCTGTCTGATGCATCGCATAGAAATATATACCTTTGCAACATGCCCGCCCGATACAGTGAGGGATCTTTTACATGCCATACTTACCACAACACAGGAGCTTGGTTTTTACTGTCTCATCTGAAACACAGAAGACCAGTACACCCAAGGTAGGAAATGATTGACTGAGTGTACTTAAATAGCAAATTTCACTACATATGTTATGTTAAGACTGCACCCAACTGTAATTACATTGTTACTTATATCACAAGGAATTCAAGTGTGATATGTCCACATATTTCGTTGACAGTTGATATCTTTTGTTTAATCATCTTTTGCTAGGTCCCTTATGTTTATATAGTGTATATATACACTTTGTGAAATAATTGAAATAAATATGAGATAATACTTTGTTGACATATATTTGAGAGATTATTTGATGTATGTGATATTAATTTTAATTACAGGTGTGTTCAAAGAGTATGAATAATACAGTGTGTACATTATATGAGCTATCCAATGGGGAAGATTCCGAAGGAACAGGTAGAATTAGCTTTTGAATTATAGTGCATGCAATACATCTTCTGATGACACAGCATACACTATAAGTTTCCTTGCCCTCTGTATGTCTTTTCATCTGTCTGTCTGTCACTTTTATTCTCCAGAATTATCTTCAGTTAAACTTCAAAGTATCAGTGAAATTTAATAGTCTGTACATAACAGAGATGAAAATCAATTTTGAATTTTTTTGTGATTTCATTAATTTGTTTGACTGAATTATGGCCATTCTTGAGTGGAAAACGATGAAAATTTTATTTTCTGGAATTACTTAAGTTAAATTTTGAGGTGTTTGATTAAATAGCAGAGTGACAGATAAAGGTTGAAATTTAGTACATTCTTGTATATACAGATGGGTGCAGTCCTAACATAACATTCACGTTAACGCGAAAAGCGGTCACGAGGACTGCCTTAGCACACGTGCTAGGACTGCTCGACCGGACGCACGTGCGCTCCTTGCGTTAACACGGGAGGAAATTCGCATTAACGCGATATTCAGTCCAGTTGCGCGTTCACATGATTACATTTGTAATTCTCTTTACAGTGGTACGGATGGAGGAAATAAAAGGAATCTAATTAAATTACCGCAAATGTCGCCATATATACGTGCATTAAATGTGATGTGAAAATGACACCCCGCATTAAGGGTTTCATATGTAATATAATAATGGAAATCACCGCTTAGACATGCACTCTGGTATTTATGAAAAACTTCGTCAGTTTATACTTTATAGACTCTAGGAAAATTACATTCTAATTCTATTTTATTTATTTATTTTCAATTAATAAAATTATATATTTATTTCTTATTTGTTTGTTTATTTATAATTTACGTATGTATTTATTCTTATTTATGTATTTATAATTGGGGTTTTTTTTAATTTAGCTATTTTTCATAATATATGAATACCATGATTATCACCATTATTATTCTTTTCATTAATTCAATTATCATTATAATTATTATTATTATTATTATTATTATCCTAAAATAAGAATAAATTTCATTATATTCAATGTTCGGAAATTGTATTCAATATTTTTTAAATTCATCCCTTTACTCGTAAGCCTTTTATTAATTCTAAATATATACCTACATGCACACAGCAATATTTTTTTATATTTAAATATACAATTTATATATCGATTCTCCTTTAAATCCTTCTCTGTATAAGTTGTAAGCAAGCGAACGTGGCTGTCAGCCACGTTCACGCGGCAGCCAAGCGCGTGAACGCGGCAGTCCAGCGCATTAACGCAGTCTCAAAATTTAGTTCACGAGGAAATCTGCGTTAACGCAAACGCATGTGCTCAGCAGTCCTAAGCGCACGAGGAAAGCAAACTTAACGTTAACGCGACGTTAACATAATGTTATGTTAGGACTGCACCTCACTGTACATGTAGTAGATTTGCAGACCAAATTTCCGTTTGGCTTCATTCCGTCAAAGTTTAAGGTTTTTTTTTTTTTTTTGACCTTAGAAATTAGACACATTATTCTGTAACAGCTGTCATTGCAACTGAATATTATTCTAAACCATAATACAGATTTTGTTCAAACTTGGCACAAATGAAGAATAGCACATGAATATATGCACAAAGGAAATTATTTTTGTTTGAATATTTTTAAAGAAGTTATATAGTAGATAATAACTGTCTTGAAAATGTTGTAAAACGATGTTGTCTGTATTGTCACTCAAATTCTCAGCAAATGTTGATATATACTTAATTATTTAGAGAAAAGGTTGCCTATTGATTTAGAGGTCAAAAGGTCAAAGACCAAGCTCACATCATGAGAACTTCTAGTGGAAATATGATAATACAGTGAAAACTGTCCAAACCGGACGGTCATCGGGACAGCTATTTTGTCCGCTTTGGACAGGTGTCTGGTTTTTAAAGAATGAACGGGGGATTGGGAAAGAGTACCGTCTATAACCCGGTATGGAATATATATAAAGAACCAATGTACTAGTGGTGTTTGGGTTCGAAGTGGACCTTTAACTAGGCTGAGATATCGATTGTCTTTAGTCAACGCAAAGTTATTAAATTTTTTTTTTTCTTTTTTTGGTAACAATGTCCACCACGCCAGTATCAGTCATGTCCAACTCGGGTTTATCATACTTTGGCACTAAAGATTCATCACAGTCTTCAATGTCGGTGACTTCAGGTCCGCACGAGTACTCGTTAACAAGTTCATTTTCCCAGTCATCGGATACGTCCTCTGTAGGCAAATGGTTGTCAAAATCTGATAAGCGTTCATTGTCGATGTCTGACCTCAACAAGGGCGCCAATCGGACTAGCAGAATATCGTCTTCATTCAAATTAACCAAATCTACTATTGAATTTACAGGAAACCCACACATTTGTAAACGCTTGGTTATTATTGATTGTTCTGTTTCACCCCATGCATCTGAGATCTAATAGACCGCATCAAGGAGTGTTACATTTTGGCAAAGTTAGGTTACGAAATCCGACGAATAAATTTTCTACAAAACCGATGTGAGTGAAAATTTTCGATAGCGAATCTTAAATGCATGGATTACGCCTTGGTCCAAACTTTTTAAAGTGTTAATTCCATGCGTCTCCGCTTATGGCCGGCTCCGACATATCTGCTTGGTTTATAGCTTTGTTTGCCTATTCAATTATATCAGTAAACGGCTTTCAAATTAATAAAACGGTATGAAAACTGCATACATAGTGAAGCCGCACGGGGTTAATGTACCAATCAAAGATACACCCAAACGACCAATTAACAATAATAAGCAGGTGTCACTTTTAACGGCAGTACATCTTAGGTAAGCAATGGGAGCGGTCAAGCATGTAATCTCTTGACGACGAAAGTTAAATAACTTATGATTTCATAAAATCTGGACCGGAGATTATGTCCGGTGTCCAGAGTTGACAGTGTATGTTATTCGGAGAGTTTACATTCAATGAAAATAATAGGAAAAAATTGCGTTCCACAAAATATGTCTGTTTTTCACAGGATTCCGGTTTTGACAGTGTCCGTTTTGAACAGTTTACACTGTACTATGGTTTCTTGATAGTTATTTACCATAAATCTGGATATTTTTGCGTCAATTTATTTTTGTGAATTTAAGCAAAATGCCTATAGATTTATTCTTGTGATTCTTATTTTTGTGAATATATGCTGGCGCTGAAAATAAATTGATGCGAAAATTCCATCACATGGATTTACACCCTTTCAGTTCTGTCAGCTCTGCAGGCATCGTTCAACTGCAGTGCTTTGTTTTGTCGCAAACAAAATTATTGAAATCCACACAATGTCTTTGTATCGCTGAAATAGTGTTGAGGGTGACCGTAAACCAAACTGAATGATAGTCAATAAACATGAACATGTATATTTGATAAAATAGATTTATTCTTTTTTTAATTGATTGATTTTTGTTTAACGTCACACCAGGAATATTTCTCGTATATGGTGATGGCATCTGCCTGATGCAGGGCATACAAATTTTGACCTTTGCAACGCACCCACCCGAAGCAGTGAGGGATCTTTAACGTGCCATGCATACTACGACACGGGGCCTCAGTTTTTACTGTCTCATCCCAAAGACAGGACACCGGCATGACCAGAGTGGGATTCGAACCCGTCCTCCCGATCAGGAGTCCAGCGCTATACCACTAGGCCATGCCGGCTTTGTTCTTTTTTTAAACGTACTGGTAAAATAAAGTTTAGTTCTTAAAACGTACATGTACATTCAGCGATCCATTGGCACATGTAGCATACTTAAATTCAAAGTCGACAGCATCTGCAATTCTAGTTTTCTTGAATCCATTGCACACTTTCTTTGGATTGTTCTGGACATGATCAGTGGTGGATACCAGCCACTTTGCACTTAATAGTTTTAGAATACTCATGTCCAGATTGATGTGAATGATTTCCCCACGTTTAAGCTTTTCAACCACGGTTTCAGCGTACCATGATTGGAAGTTGTCTTTGACAATTTTTTGGTCGGAATTGCATAAGCAATTCCAGACCCTAGTTTTACACTTAGATCCATCAGTTGTAACTCTGATGTACAGTTTGGCGGAACATACATGTAAGTCAATCCGAGTATTTTCATGCGGTTACAAGATGGTTCCAACAAATAAGCACTGAAGAAAACTAGAATAATTACGGCTTTTTGACATAGTGGTAACTCAAGTTGATCCCTAACGGGATTTTGTCCAGGCAGCGGAAACTTGTTTTGGTGTTTGCCCAATGGTTCTCTGTGTGTGTAATGTCCCAGTCTTTTGGGAAATTCTATTTCGCCTGACTTGCATCTGTTTTGCCTTTGTAAATAACTTGGGGAGGAAGGATCTCGCCACTCAGAGTACCAGCCATTACCCCTGGAATCTAAAATGTAAAAGACAGTAGACAAAGTACTGGTATATGGTTATGAAAACATATATAATGATCAATTTCTAACAAGTAGCGATACCAACACAGCAATGCAATTATTTCACCAATTTGCCTGATATTGATATGGTAGAAAACAAACAATTATAGCTCTGATATTCCTATATTGTTTATATAAACAACCCATACCTGTAATTCATGCTTGTTATCCAAACCGACAATGGTCACTTTTCGGTCCCCTTTTCTGCCATAGTCCATCTACTGACAGGCAACAGATGTACTCCTGTATGATCATAGTTTATAACAAGCTGAGGAGGAATGTTGTGCTCTTCAACAGCCTCCAACATTTTTTATAAGAATTTTTCTTTCAGTTCTTCTAAGTTTTTTGACTTCAGTTTTCGCTGTGGAACTTCTGCGTCCTAGACCATTTTCATGCATTTTTAAGAAGTGACAAAGTCCATTGTCTAGTTAATTCTTTTGTTCCCCCATTTTCTAATAAGAGTGTTCAGTCCACAGCTATCACAACACCTTTTGCAACAGTACGCACTATCCACATGTTTATTATGCCCCCTGCATCCCTGATTTCTGACACTAATACTTGCACTCAGTTATCCGGTTCCTGGTGTTGTTTAGAGATGGTGCAGCTTAATTGATAAGGTGCTTGGCTTCTGATGGAGAGTTTTAAGGTTTCAGTCTTGCTAGTGGCCTATTGTTATGAAGAGTTCTTTGGTTTCAATGTTGCCAGTGGCTTGTTGTGATGGAGAGTTCTTGAGTTTCAATCCTGATAGTGGTTGTTGTTATGGAGAACTCTTTCGCTTTAATACTGCTGATGGCTTGGTGTAATGGAGAGCTCTTGTCAGTGGTTTGTTGTGATGGAGAGTTCTTGAGTTTCAATCCTGCCAATGGCTTGTTGTGATAGAGAGCTCTTGCCAGTAGCTCATTGTTATGGAGAAAACTGAAGACATCTGACAAAGCTGTATGACAAAAATTGCCAAGGATATGCACACAAAACATGATAATAGTAGAATATACACAGAAAAATGACAATAGAAAAATATTTGATTGTGCTGCGATACCGATACCGACTTAGTACGGTCAATTGAAGTAAAAAACGTCATTCAATTGGTGTGGTTAACTGGTTTACAGGTGCCCAGGTGCTTTCTCACTCACCATAATAGCAGCACAATCAAAGAACACTAATTTAAAAACTTATAAATAATCCTCCATATAGAGAACAAGGATCAACAGGTTTCTCAAGAAGAGAGGTCATAAACATTTTATTACACACAAAAAGTTTATAGAATAATATGTTATTATCAAAAATATGTAAGGCGACATCAAAATAAGTAAACCTTGAAGAACTCTTTCGGTTTAATACTGCTGATGGCTTGATGTGATGGAGAGCTCTTGCTAGTGGCTCGTTGTGATGGAGAGCTCTTTTGTTTTAGTCCTGCCAGTAGCTTGTTTGTGTACTTTTGAATGAAGCAGTAAAAACTGAGGCCAAGGCTTCCTTGTCAAGGTAGACATGACACATAAACTATCCCTTAAATCTTCATGTAGGTTTGTTGCATATGTTTAAATAAATTTGTGTCCAGTGGGTCTTGCAGATGTGGTCACCACATAAATGAAACTGGCATCGAGTAAAAACAGAAAACAAACAAGATATTTGCATGTATTACCCTGTGACCTTTGCTTAATGCTTGAGATACATACATCAAATATAAACATAAGTTATATTTTGCAATGTATTCAAAATAAGGATTTAGTTTTTGTTGATATATGTCTGAGTTTTATGCTTCTGCCAAGCATGACTTGGGGCATTAAGTGTTTGTTTTCTTCTTCGTTCTATCAATCTGTCTTTCTGTTTGTCTGTCATTTCATCCTTCCATTACACAATCAGTTTCTGAATGACAACTAAACTTCCTTGCATCCTACCATACCAAGTCACTTGAATGGAAACTGATCAAAAGGGGAAGATGTTTATTGATTATAGGGTTGTATGTCAGAGGTCAAGGACACTACTGGTAAAAAAAAAAAATTGTAACTGTTGGTATCCAAACCAGATTGGACATATAAATACTTTTCAAAAGTTGTAGATGAATATTGATTTAGGGATCAATAGGGCAAAGGTCCAGGTCATTACTGGTAATAATAGATTTCATTTATTTTTTCCACTTGATAAATCAAAAGTTTTGCATCCTAAGTCTCTATTGATCTTGGGGTCAGTAGGTCCATGGTCAAAGTCACCACTAGTAAAAATAGACTGAAATCACTACTTTCCAGGTGATAAATCAAGTACCGGAATTTAAAGTTTTAAACCGTATTTCGATGTATTAAATCTTATCCAGAGTAGACGGTGCCTATCAGTTTGTAGTTGAATTGGTCAAAGGTCAAGGTTTCTACGGGTAATTTTTATAGGAGTTATTACGGTCCATGAAACATCTTACCTAAGAAACTTTGTTGCTGCAATGAAATGATCTTATATGTAGGGTGGATATGTATGACAAAGGTGTTGTGATTTAGATGAGACCTTTCTATTGGGTGCTGGTTAAACTCGGTTTGAAGTATGTTTAGCTAAAGGCAGAGAAGTTACTATTTTGAGCTTTGAGCTAACTGATTCTGTTCCTGTCTTTAGACAGACAGTAAAAGCCAAGATGGGTCTTCAATATTGGAGCCATTGGCATATTAATGATGTCTCTCTGCTTTAAGTGGGTTCATAGCGCAGATTAAACTTTTTACCTTGTATCTGATGGATGCCCTTACCATTCAAGTGAAATGTTCTTGAATTGAGGTAAAACGATATACACACACACCAACCATTACATTGGTAGCACATTGTATTCTTCAAGTAGTGAACTTGAAATTTGAATTTCTTTTCATATATTCAACATTTAGTATATTATTTTACTTGTTAGATAATATTTCCTTCTACCCGTGGACATCAGTGTTTCAGAAACATATCTTATTACAGCTTTTTTGGTCGGAATTGCGTAGCAATTCCAGACCCTAGTCGTTACAATATGCTGTGGAGAATGCGTGGAACGCAGAAAATACCTCCTCGTGTATAAATAGTGCGTCGATATTTAGAAAAAGCGTGATTAGATTTACTTTCAGTACTTATAATTCATATTGTACGAGTCAATACAAGATAAGTTTGATCAGATGAGAAAATGGATGTGCCGTTATTCCATCGATTTAGACGAGTAATATTCATGCGCTGGAGGACATGCAGTCTCTCCGAATACTCGACGGAAAGTCCCGAAAAAGTACGATTGACATTATTGTGTAGCTGTGCCGTAATTTAAGAAGTACACTACTAGTCCGTACTAGTGTCCGTTGTATTATAATTAATAAAACTATCGCTTCTATTTATAGCAGTGGAATTCGAAGTACTCTACAATCTTCTCGTCACAACGATAAACAAACGTCTCGGTAGTTGTTGATATGTAATGCTACTAAAAATAGTCAGTTATTTATAGATCCACACGTGTAAACGTGGTTTTCCCCAAATGTACATGTACAGCGGGAGACTGTCCAGATTGTTAATTTCACACTACTGTCAATATCAAAAGTGATGAGAGAATGAGATAACTATATAGTACGGGACGGAGACGTACAGGGGTGTACAGGGGCGGAGCCGTTGTTTATGTGAAAACGAGCACCTGTGCGCAGACCGTGTTTTTGTCAATACTGATCCTAAACACTACACGCTTGGTGTGTGATCTCTTGGTGGATCACGACTTTATTACCTTTGATGTACTTGACCATGCAATTCCGACCTTGAGGACTTTCAAGTCCTTTCATTTGTTTTTGTTTTTGCTTTTTTTGCCAAGATAATTATTAAATATATTACATGAAGTTAATTTCATTTGCATGTATTTTCTGTTCTTTTTTATTTTCAGAGTTCCATGGTTTAGAACAATGGCTTCTTATACGAGCACTTAGAACATTAGAAAAGCAAGGGAAAGCTGAATTGATGGAGGACCAAGGGGTTAAATTTTTTTGAATTTGAAATATAAATAGAATATGTAAAACTTAAAAGAAGTAATTTTATCAGGTTTACTCTACATACTAACCATCATTATGAAGGGTTACAGTGTGCTTCAGTCATATTTTCTCTATTGGAAGATATTGGAAAACACTGTGCATATGTCTGGGTTTTTTTTATTGATTGCATCTATAGACTAATGCACAGTTTGTTATTCTAGTACAGTCAAGTTTTGTTATCTCAAAGTTGAAGGAAGTATGGAAAATACTTTGATAAAATTGGTAGTGCGAGATATCAGAGATTTGGCTGTATGGCTTAATCATATGCATTATTAAATTGTAGGAGGCATTATTGAATAAAAACATACATGTATATTTTATTAGTTAATACTTAGTCTCATTTCATATCTTTCATCAAAAACAAAATGTACTCCAAAGATATGTTAAGACTTCAATGCCTTTGTATTTTACACTTTTAAGACTGGAGATACATGTATTAAACTATAACAGAATATAACAGATGACGAAAAATGTATATTACTGAATGTACCAGTATGTAAATACCCTGATTGTATGTGCTGACATAGTCAATTAATCTCGTAATAAGTGCTGTCCATCAATTAAAGGAAATTACTGGTGATTATATAGAAATGAAGCCAACTTCAACATAAAACAGGTTAATTAGCTTCAGAACCTGAAATGTATTCGAGATAAGCATGGCTATCTGATGTAGATTTAAGCATATTATGAAGGAGAAAATTTGGGACTGGCAGTTGACTTGGATTTAGCCTGGGTATTTGATATATGAGTTTGAGATATTGAAGTTGACTGTAACTTGTATTTACCACAGACTAACCTGTTCTTTACTAAAGTAGAATCGAATATATTACTGTATGATTTATGTATGTGTCATAATGTGTAATCTGAGAGTCGGTAATCTATTGTACACAAAACATTTATGTGTCACAATTTGAGATCATCTAAGTTAATTATTGTTCATACACAAAAGCCAGTGGCATATTCAGATTTACAATCTAAGTGAATTCCAAGAATTTCATAGGTTAATGACAGCTTAACTCAAGGGAAGTAACTCTTATTTTTATAATAGAGAACACTGGTATGTAGAGTTAGATTTACTTATGATATCTAGCACTATGTATTACTGGAATTACTTTTAAAACTAATTAAAGTTGTGTTCAGGGTTAATATTATTTTAACCCATTCAGACATAAATTATTTGGTCATAGTTACATAATGGGAATTTATTATTGTCACCTTAAATGTTTTGTTGGAGGTGTTGCATAAGATAAATAAAAAGTAAGTGTAGTAGTTGTATAGAAATTTCTCTTTTAGAGTTGAAAAGTGAGAAATGTCTTTTGCACATAGATTAGATTTGTGTACTAGGAAAGTTTTTATATTGTAGCTTATCTATTTGTTAATGCTTTATTTATTATGTAACAAATGTAATATTTCTTTTTAGATAATATACAAGTGTAATATGAAAATAAAGTTATGCATATACTTATGGTCTATAAAATACACAATTGATGGAATCTTCACTTTATTTTGATAGAAAATGGCTTTAGACATTGTAACGATATACTTTCCATAAGTTTGATATACTTTCCATAAGTTTGATATACTTTTCATAAGTTTGGTATACTTTCTTTAAGTTTGGTATACTTTCCATGAGGTTAATGTTAAGTCAAAGAATGGAGTCCTCCCTTTAACTCCTTCGTCATATCCTGTATCAGGAATGCCCAAATATATCTACTATATTTTACAAACTGAGTAGTTAACAGGATATTTCCTCTGGTTTATGTAGCAGAATTAAAAGGGACGATGAAGGAACCAAAAATCCGGAAAAGCGTATTGCATAGAGTCAGTGTAAAAGAAATTGTAAACAACATAGCATTCTGATGAGTATAAATACAGATTAGTTAATTATATATTTAGTTAACAGAAAAGATACCCTTAAAATTTACTATATTTTTACAAATTGGTACAAAGTACCAATCTCGTTATGTCACCACTCGGAGAAATTACCGAAAGACATTGCACTACTATATATCTTATACATTTATCTGGTACATCTCCTTGCGCGACGAAATATAGAACCCATATTCCTTTATATTCATGGACAGCTGTCTTAAAAAACATATTCTTGGAGATTAAGTATTATTTGAACTATGTAGTAAGGTAATCATTTCAACTTTGACAAGATAAGATTTTATTTGCATGTGATTTCAAGTATCACTACGCGCTTTGTTTACATCAACTTCGAGGATAGGGAGATAGAGAGTGCGGCATGTGAGCTATTTTTAGCGCCGCCGGTCAAGACAAGACGCGGTATCATTGGTATTAGGTCAGATGGGGCGTGTATCGGAGAGAAGTGAATTACGAACGCATTTACGCGGCGCTGTATTATCTGCAGCGTATAAAAGACTCCTCACTCGATCGACTGGATCGACAGTTCACATCATTGGGCAATCGCATCATCTGTGTATAAATGAAGAATTTCATTGGTTGAGTATTTTCATTCATAAACTGGACTACGAGTTGAAGCTAAACTGAAATTTGAGGGTTGGGGATGCTGACGTTTTGAAGGGTTAATGCAGGCATAGCCGTTTTGAACGTTATTTATGAGATATATTGTAGTTTAACCTCTGTTCGTTATGTGACGACATCGGAATAAATTTGTGGTACTTCTCCATTAATTTCTTTATATTGTAAAGCCTATGACCGGATTTTGATGTTTTTAAGAAAAAAAAGAGGATTGTAGCTTATAGCCACTTACTATATACCAATATTCAGTCCTATAGGGTGCAGATATAAAAATGCACTTCACATTCATTTAGTTTCAGGTCTTTTTTAAAAGGTACAACGAAACCAAAGCATTTTCATGACATTAAAGACAATTGATGTGATAACATTCGATACCTACATTTTTAATTTATTTGGACCGACGATGCAGTGCCCCGGGTATCATAACATGAGGTATGAATGAATTTCCCGAGTTCAAGATCTTTCACGACCCATAAGGGCAGCAATATACATACAGATACACATACTTACATATGCATACACATGTCTCCGATACATACATACAACACATATAGAACTACATGTGTCTACTATGCAACAAAAATTGCAATTTTAACCTTTAAAGAGTTGAGAGCACAAGAATGAAATCATGGAATTCGATTCTTGTTCGGTGAGTTCATAAGCCAATGTAAATTTACCTTCATCGGATCTTATGATAATGATTATCAGTGCAATTTGATCAGGGACGTATATCGCATGAATAAACATCTCTACTTTGATACACAAAGGCATAGAATCGCTTTTCTTTAAATGGTCAGCATTGTGGTTCTAAACCACCCTGGATATGTACTGTAGAAATTTGTCATGTGGCGGACGAGATGCTACTTGTATAGAACGGTTTTCTCTTGGTTTGCAGTCGAATAAACTCTACCGATGACATGGCAATGCCTCTTTGATGAATTTTATCTCGGGAATCGGATTGATTGATTGATTTTTGTTTAACGTCACACCATGAATATTTCACTAATATGGTGACGGCATCTACCTGATGCGGGGCATACAAATTTTGACCTTTGCAGCGGACCCACCCGCAGCAGTGAGGGATCTTTAACATGCCATGCATACACGACACGGGACCTCGGCATTTACTGTCTCATCCGGCATGACCAAAGCGGGATTCGAACCCCGATACCCTCGAACCTCGATACCACTAGGCCACGCCGGCTTTCGGGAATCGGAGATAAAGGGGATATGTAATCACGCTGGAATGCTATATTTTTTCAATGCGTGTTTTACACAAGAGTATCTACTTTCCATGCGTATAAATGAATATGTACAAATTGTGTATTGTACTCGAACGGTTACGGTATGTTATAATAACAAAAAGTTGAACATCCGATCGCAGTAATCTCTGCTATAAAGAAACTCTTCTTTTCCAGCGAAATTTTATTGGTCTAAATACGGACAGCTTTTATAAACCTACAAAATTGGACAAGACCAGTTGCATGACAAGTTGTGTCTTAATTCTCTCTAGTCACCCCATCCCCTTCATTTGATGAATCACTCGATACCTTGTGTCTTGACTGAGTTCAATTTCTAAAGACATCATGGAATTTTCACTTTTTTTTTTTTTTTGCATAGAATGACACTGCTTATAATTGATAAATTATAGTCATTAAATGTTTTATGAATGGTTTTATAACTTGAAAATTGTTGCAACCCCTATAAACTATATATCCTATTGCAGCTTATATCAAGATACATTGAACATTATGTCAGGCAGGTTGCAGGGACCATTAAGGCACAAGGACTCTTGTGCCTTATTTGAAAATGGTAGATTGACTTCAATCCGAGGTGGCGATATCGCATCCTCCTAATTAAAGGACGTTCATTTAAGGGGTGATAATAAAAATGTAGCATTTAAGATCCATATGGCAGCTTTGCCTAGCATTCAAAGCATGCGGCACATAATGTCATGTCACAAAGACAACCCCGTATATACAGATATTTTTGTGGTTAAATCAAATTTTGTTGAGCATAATCTGTCTCCAGTGTCTTCTAGTGTGAATCAGTTTTGTTGCTGGAAGTGAATTTATTCCATTGAACATGGTTATTGATCTGCAGCAAATACAGTGTGCATGCAATGATCAATATTCAAAAACAGTAATCCATGAGAACAATAGGTATATTATAATGAAAACTTGTGAAAAAGGTGCATAAAAGTATACATTACTTTAAAGTATTTCTATGTTAGATTTTCTTGATTTGTATTACTTCTTTAGATATATTGAAACAATACCAGTTCGTAACAATACTTTCAGTACTTTGATTATAACATGTCATTGAAAGTGGTCGGGGCATAAAGGGTTAACCTTCTCCATCTTTTCATCATTCTGCTCTTCCGTCATTCATTCTCCTTCACTTCATTTCCTGACTATATCTCAGCATGGGGTGCACACATACTGAAATGAAATCTGATATACTGATACACCATGAGATAATTTAGGTCCTGTAAATTTCGTTTGGTCGAATAATTTTGACGGAGTTATGCCCCATATGCCCAATAATTGATAGTTTCCTTGCTCTATCTCTGCAGAGATTGCACATACTGACTTGAAATTTGGTACATAGACAAATCATGAGAATATCTAGGTCAAGTTTTAATTTTTGACGGAGTTAAGCTCTTGGGCTATACATATAAATTAACCTGGTCTTCCCAACTCCTCCTTAAACCCTTGGTGGAATTTAATTAACCCTGGTGCAACTGAAGATCACAATATGTTGTAGATGTGCATATTGTAAAAGGAATACTGTTCAAAACTTTTACGGGAGTTATGGCCCTTGGACTACATGTACATGTGCTGTTCAAAATATTTCACATTTGACTTTTGAAGCTGCCAGGGCATTCTTGGCATATCGACACATCTGGTTTCATTTGCATGGATGCCTGTACATTGCCAAGTAATCATGTGTACAGCTATATATGTATTGTTGCAATTATAAAAACTTTAATTTAAAACCAACAGATTACAGAAACGTGGAAATCAGAGTTGTTTTTACATGTAGGAATAGGTAAACTTTTTATTCTTTATAGCTCCTTTTATTGCCCCGTGATTTACAATTCACTGAAAAGTAAATTAAAATTTTACATACAATGTACTTACGGATAAGTAATACATATCATAGACGTAAATATATATTATGGACTCTTAAAGCAAGGAAACAAAATATTTCTTTAATGTTCGATTTATCTATAAGTTAGCTTTACAGAAAGTTTTCTAAACAACCGGGAGGGTGGGAGATTAAGATGAACAGTATTTATTCAATCTTTACTTTTGCAAGGACACAGTTGACTCTTGGCTTCAATTTCACTTACAGGTATATGTATGACTTGCTTTCAATTAATAATCCTTCATTCGCGGATTACCATCATCTGTCCAAGTGAACTGGAGGTAAAAGAAACCGCAGAAAGTAGTAATTCTACTTCGTTTTTAGATATATGTTGTCATTCGACATTAATGGTCATTTGAGCACCTCACTCTATGACGAACGTGACGATTTCAATTTCGCTATCACAAACATTCCTTTCATAATTAGCAACATTCCATCATCGCCCGCACACGGCGTATTCATATCTCAGTTAATACGTTATTCCATCCAGAGCCATGTAATATCTCGTTTAAATGATATTCTGGACTGAGACCGGTTCCGATCATTTTACACAGATTTGACACCTTCTATACTAGAAGGTTACCTACTTCGACTTCTCCATATATATATATATATATATATATATATATATATATATATATATATATATATATATATATATATATATATATATATATATATGGAATTTACACGATATGACACTTTCTACTGGGTGTATGACTGGTGTTGCTAGCAAGCAGGAGATGCTCACTCTCCCCGGACACCTGATCTCACTCCATCATCGGGGTTCACATATACTTTTCAAGTAGACATATTTTGTTATCTTTCACTTGGTTTCATTTTCACTGATTTTGTATGTCCTCTGGTTTCATGATTTTCGGACTTATGGTTTGGATTTCATAAGTAGCAACATTCCATCATCGCCCGTACACGGCGTATTCATATCTCAGTTAATACGTTATTCCAGAGCCATGTAATATCTCGTTTAAATGATATTCTGGACTGAGACCGGTTCCGATCATTTTACACAGATTTGACACCTTCTATACTAGAAGGTTACCTACTTCGACTTCTCCATATTATATATATATATATATATATATATATATATATATATATATATATATATATATATATATATATATATATATGGAATTTACATGATATGACACTTTCTACTGGGTGTATGACTGGTGTTGCTAGCAAGCAGGAGATACTCACTCTCCCCGGACACCTGATCTCACTCCATCATCGGGGTTCACATATACTTTTCAAGTAGACATATTTTGTTATCTTTCACTTGGTTTCATTTTCACTGATTTTGTATGTCCTCTGGTTTCATGATTTTCGGACTTATGGTTTGGATTTATCCGTCATCTTAACATCTAGAAAGTTCTTTCCTCCTACAAACAGTAGCTGCATTAAGACAGTACTATCTTTTTACTAAATATGTAACTACACCTTGTCAGTGAAGCTTGCGTGGCATGTACGGCAAATGAAACATTCAACCACTTTCAAAGTACAGGTCGATAGAAGTTTAATATTTGTTTTGTAATTGTTTCAAATAAAATCACCGTCCTAAGTCGGTATCGTAATTGCACTACAATCAAATATTTTTGTAATGTGTTATATGTGCTAGTATATTATTTATATTCATGTATTGTATAGCTCCATGGTGAATTCTGTCACATAACTGAGCCAGTAACTCCTCTTTTTTCTTGCACTGACAGATACAATTAACAGAAATTGAGACAACACCAGAAGTGAGGGATCTTAAGGAGTGCATACGGGGCATGCTGATGTAGGCACCAATTATGGCTAACTTCATCAGACAGTACCATATACTGAATACACAAAGACTATCTAGAGAGAAGTCTCTAAAAGTTTTCGTTATTAGTTCAATTCCTCTATCAAAGTTTTCACGCTTTTTTGCACGTCAGTTAATTCATATCTAAATAGATCTACGTTTATTATAGGTCAAATTGAAAGATCAATATATGGAATAATGTTTTGATCGTTTACGTGTACATGTACGTTATTCACGTTTCTCATATATGTATTTGTTATGACGTAACACATGTCAACAAACAAGCTGGATATAAAAGGAGCAGACAGATTAAAACTCCTCAGGCGCAATTTTAAATTTCATATCGAAAAGAAGACAAGAAATCTGACAATGTTTTTTTTTTGATACAAATCACCAAGGACATGCACACAAAACATGATAAAAGTAAGATATACACGGAAAAACGGCATTACAAAAACATTCGATTGGATTGTGCTGCGGTTAAGATACCAAGTTAGAACAGGCAGTTAAAATAACAAACGTCAGTCAATTGGTATTATTAACCGGTGTGAGGGAGCCCTCCTTTCCACTCACCGCAAAAGCAGCACAATCAAAGGACACATTTAAATATTTATAAATAATCCTCCATATGGAGAACAAGGATCAACAGGTTTCTGAAGAAGAGAGGTCAAAATCTTTTTACACATGAAACGTTTATAGAATAATATGCTGCTATCAAAATATGTAAGGCGACAACAACATAGATAGACCGTGCTCTGTACGTTTGTAAGTCGAGATAAGATCCTGGTCTCGACTAACAGAGGGGACGAGGATCAGGACATTCTCTCCTCTGAAAAGGTTTTGACAAGGCCCGTCAAAAAGTCCCCACTACCCTGTTATTCTGTGCTGGGTTGGAGGAGGACCCAAAACAAAACTATGGTCTTAACCTTGATGTCGGTGTCATACTGTCGATGTCAAAGGCGTTTGATAATTTTAGACCCCGTCGATATGAAATTATCAGAACCTTTGACTTTCCTTAGTCTGTACACTAGATCACTGTAGAAATTGTGATGGGAATTTCCGCTGGATACGCATTGTTGAAAGTCACATTTCAGAATTGAGATAAAATGACTGAATAAGATCTGTAAAATTTACCAAAAGTTTATGATATCTATAACCTTAAGTAATAAGTTTAAAAGTGATCCGAGACCCTTTTTTTGCATGAAAAAAGCACTGCTTGTTGTTGGTATTTAACCACACTAATTGAGTACCGTTTGTTACTCAATTGACCGTCCTATGTCGGTATCGCATCTGTTGTACAATAATGTTTTTTGCAATGTTACTGCATTATTTGTTACACAGTTTTATTGTACATCTCTTTGGTGAGTTCTGCCCAACAGCTAAGTTATATATCTTTCCCTTTTCCCCTGTAATACAATCAAATGCCCCTAGCATGTTTCCTGTGTTTATTTGAATATTACAATGTTTTACGTGAAAAATCGTGGTGATTAGTGTCATACAGCTTGGTCAGATGTCTTCTGTCTTCTCTAGTATTTCTCTAGTAAGGGAGAGTGTATGTTGGAGATCCAGTTCTTTTATCAGCCTACTAAAGTAGTACGCTAGTACGCCTTGTAAGTTTTTCTTAGATAACAATATCGTTATTAGTTTACGTTAAATTATTTTAAAACTGATAAGAATAAGTCCTCATACACGCCTCTGTAGTTAGACCGGTGTTATATAGTAGTTTTCCCCCTAGCCACCCCCCCCCCCGGAAAAATGGCTATATAGTAGTCCCCCCCCCCGGAAAAATGGCTATATAGTAGTTTTTCCCTCGGAGAAAATATGGATATATAGCCATTTCCCCCCTCTTATAGCCATTTTTCCCCCGGGGAAAAACTACTATATAGTGTTTCCCCCCCCCCCCCCCCCCCAATGTGAAATTCTTGATTTTCTTTTCACACATACATGTAAGTAAATCCAGCTTGTTACCGTGTTAAAAATAAATAGATTTCTATTTAAAATAGAGATATTTAAATTTTTTATACGGAGATATATCCAATTAATTTAGAGATATCACATTTTCTTAAGTAGAAATGTCTTCAATTTTAATCTCTTTTCCAAATACAAATGCATATATTTAGAACAGAGATTTATGTACTAGAATTTCTTTCGAGATATCTTTTAAATTATTTAATCCGAGAAATCTCTATATATACAAATGGAAAAAAGAAAAACAAGTTCGTTTTTATGCCCCCGGAATGAAATTCGGGGGCATCTAGGTTTTGGCCTGTCTGTGACTCTTAGCCAGTGGCAAAAACCTTGACTGTATCGTTTGTACCAAGACGTACAAGGCTTTGAAACTCCACATATAGTTTTCTTGTGATGACCTTTTATTTGGGACCATGATTTTTTTAACTAGTAACTTTGACCTTGGTGCTCTACGTTTTCAAAAACTTAAACTTTGGCTGTATCTGTTGTACCAAAAGGAGAAGGGGTTTTGAACTTCATATATAGATTACTTGCGATAAGATCTTTAATTTGGGACCATGACTTTTGACCTAATGACCTTGACCTTGAAGTGTGACCTACTTTTCAAAAACTTTAACCTTGACTATATCTTCTACACAAAAGGGTGTAGAGCTTTGAAACTTAGCATATAGATACTTTTAGATGAAACCTTTCATACTTTGCGTAAGGGACAAGAAAATCGCATTCTTGTGATCATGATTTACAACATCTGCGACTAGACAAGCCTTGTCGTAGATTGCAAATCGTGGACACCTGGGTGGTATTCCCTTCTGTTATTTTCGTGTTCATCATGTACTCTGTACATGATGAGCGATATTGTGATATATAAAATGCATCAGTCTTAATTTATTTAGGAATTGAATGTTCAAGGAATTCTTGCACGTTCAATTCTTATATTTGTCATTGGAACATTTTAATTGATAAATTCATATTTTGCGTATATTGTATTACGAAAAGTTGCCTGGGATCGAATCTTGAGTCACAGCCTGACGTCATGATTGACATCTATACGCAAGTAAACGACAATTTTTATAATGAAATAATAGAAGAAAATAGCATACTATGGTAAATATATAAAAAGAAAGACTTGTAAATAAATACATAAAACAAAAAATAAATATACACACATACACGCACAAAAAAACCCCCACTCAACAGTATTTAGAAACACATTAACCACACCACCATCGGTTTGATCCACAGGCTATTACTATAGTACATTTGTATTTCAAATGTTATCTGACTAATACAGAACGAACGTGTATAATTTCCAAACCGTTACGCAAGGGGAAAAACCTACTATGGGGGACAGACTACTATGTAGTAGTTTTTCTGCCATGGGGAAAAACTACTATATAGCTATTTTTCCGGGGGGGGGGGGACTACTATGGCAGAAAAACTACTATATAACACCGGCACTTTAGCACTTAAGGTTGGATCGATTGGACTAGAAGATCGCCCTTTATGCTTGGATTTGCAGTTTCGACCTAGAGCAGCACCAAAGAGGTAAGCTGTGGATATGCCCTAACCCTTACCCCAAAGACATAAGCTGTGAATATGCCCTTACCCTTACCCTAAAGAGATAAGCTGTGAATATGCCCATACCCTTACCCTAAAGAGATAAGCTGTGAATATGCCCTTACCCTTACCTCAAAGAGATAAGCTGTGGATATGCCCTTACCCTTACCCTAAAGAGATAAGCTGTGAATATGCCCTTACCCTTACCTCAAAGAGATAAGCTGTGGATATGCCCTTACCCTTACCCTAAAGAGATAAGCAGTGAATATGTCCTTACCCTTACCCTAAAGAGATGAGCAGTGAATATGCCCTTACCCTTACCCTAAAGAGATAAGCTGTGAATATGCCCTTACCCTTACCCTAAAGAGATAAGCTGTGAATATGTCCTTACCCTTACCCTAAACAGATAAGCTGTGAATATGCCCTTACCCTTACCCTAAAAAGATAAGCTGTGGATATGCCCTTACCCTTACCCTACAGAGATGAGCTGTGGATATGCCCTTACCCTTACCCTAAAGAGATCAACTGTGAATATGCCCTTACCTTTACCCTAAAGAGATAAACTGTGAATATGCCCTTACCCTTACCCTAAACAGATAAGCTATGAATATGCCCTTACCCCTACCCTAAAGAGATAAGCTGTCGATATGTCCTAACCCTTACCCTAAAGTGATAACCTGTGAATATGCCCTTACCCTTACCCTAAAGAGATAAGCTGTGGATACGTCCTTACTCTTACCCTAACGAGATAAGCTGTGAATATGTCCTTACCCTTACCCTAGAGAGATAAGCTGTGAATATGCCCTTACCCTTACCCCAAAGAGATAATCTGTGGATATTTCCTAACCCTTACCCTAAAGAGATAAGCTGTGAATATGCCCCTACCCTTACCCTAAAGAGATAAGGTGTGAATAAATCCTTACCCTTACCCTAAAGAGATAAGCTGTGGATATGTCCTAACCCTTACCCTAAAGAGATAAACTGTGGATATGTCCTTACCCTTATCCTAAAGAGATAAGCTATGGATATGTCTTAACCCATACCCTAAAGAGATAAACTGTGGATATGTCCTAACCATTACCCTAAAGAGATAAGCTGTGAATATGCCCTTACCCTTACCCTAAAAAGATAAACTGTGAATATGCCTTTACCCTTACCCTAAAGAGATAAGCTGTGGATATGTCCTAAACCTTACCCTAAAAAGATAAGCTGTGGATATGTCCTAACCCTTACCCTAAAGAGATAAGCTGTGGATAGGTCCTAACGCTTACCCTAAAGAGATAAACTGTGGATATGTCCTAACCCTTACCCTTAAGAGATAAGCTGTGGATATATCCTAACCCTTACCCTAAAGAGATCAGCTGTGAAGATGCCCTTACCCTTACCCTAAAGATATCAGCTGTGAATATGCCCTTACCCTTACCCTAAAGAGATAAGCTGTGAATATGCCCTTGCCCTTACCCTAAAGAGATAAGCTGTGAATATGCCCTTACACTTGCCCTAAAGAGATCAGCTGTGAATATGCCCTTACCCTTACCCTAAAGAGATAAGCTGTGGATATGTCATTACCCTTACCCTAAAGAGATAAGCTGTGAATATGTCCTTACCCTTACCCTAAAGAGATAAGCTGTGAATATGCCATTACCCTTACCCTAAAGAGATAAACTGAATATGTCCTAACCCTTACCCTAAAGAGATAAACTGTGGATATGTCCTAACCCTTATCCTAAAGAGATAAGCTGGGGATATGTCCTAACGCTTACCCTAAAGAGATAAACTGTGAAGATGCCCTTACCCTTATCCCAAAGAGATAAGCTCTGAATATGTGCTAACCCTAACCCTATAAAGATAAGCTGTGACTATGCCCTAACCCTTACCCTAAAGAGATAAGCTGTGAATATGCCCTTACCCTTACCCTAAAGAGATAAACTGTGAATATGCCTTTACCCTTACCCTAAAGAGATAAGCTGTGGATATGTCGTTACCCTTACCCTAAAGAGATCAGCTGTGAAAATGCCCTTACCCTTACCCTAAAGAGATAAGCTGTGGATAGGTCCTAACGCTTACCCTAAAGAGATAAACTGTGGATATGTCCTAACTCATACCCTTAAGAGATAAGCTGTGAATATGCCCTTACCCTTACCCCAAAGAGATAAGCTGTGAATATGTGCTAACCCTTACCCTAAAGAGATAAGCTGTGAATATGCCCTTGCCCTTACCCTAAAGAGATAAACTGTGGATATGTCCCTACCCTTACCCTAAAGAGATAAGCCGTGGACATGTCTTAACCCTTACCTTAAAGAGATAAACTGTGAAAAAGTCCTAACCCTTACCCTAAAGAGATAAGCCGTGGAGATGTCTTAACCCTTACCTTAAAGAGATAAACTGTGGAAAAGTCCTAACCCTTACCCTAAAGAGATAAGCTGTGAATATGCCCTTACCCTTACCCTAAAGAGATAAACTGTGGATATGTCCTAACCCTTACCCTAAAGAGATAAACTGTGGATATGTCCTTACCCTTATCCTAAAGAGATAAGCTATGGATATGTCTTAACCCATACCCTAAAGAGATAAGCTGTGAATATGCCCTTACCCTTACCCTAAAGAGATCAGCTGTGAAAATGCACTTACCCTTACCCTAAAGAGATAAGCTGTGGATATGTCCTAACCCTTACCCTAAAGAGATAAGCTGTGGATAGGTCCTAACGCTTACCCTAAAGAGATAAACTGTGGATATGTCCTAACTCATACTCTTAAGAGATAAGTTGTGGATATATCCTAACCCTTACCCTAAAGAGATAAGCTGTGAATATGCCCTTACCCTTACCCTAAAGAGATAAGCTGTGGACACGTCCTTACTCTTACCCTAAAGAGATAAGCTGTGAATATGCCCTTACCCTTACCCTAAAGAGATAAGCTATGGATATGCCCTTACCCTTACCCTAAAGAGATAAACTGGATATGTCCTAACCCTTACCCTAAAGAGATAAACTGTGGATATGTCCTAACCCTTATCCTAAAGAGATAAGCTGGGGATATGTCCTAACCCTTACCCTAAAGAGATAAACTGTGGATATGCCCTTACCCTTACCCTAAAGAGATCAGCTGTGAATATGCCCTTACCCTTACCCTAAAGAGATAAGCTGTGAATATGCCCTTACCCTTACCCTAAAGAGATCAGCTGTGAATATGCCCTTACCCTTACCCTAAAGAGATAAGCTATGAATATGTCCTTACCCTTACCCTAAAGAGATAAGCTGTGAATATGCCCATACCCTTACCCTAAAGAGATAAGCTATGGATATGTCCTTACCATTACCCTAAAGAGATAAGCTGTGAATATGCCCTTACCCTTACCCTAAAGAGATAAGCTGTGAAGATGCCCTTACCCTTACCCCAAAGAGATAAGCTGTGAATATGTGCTAACCCTAACCCTATAGAGATAAGCTGTGAATATGCCCTTACCCTTACCCTAAACAGGTAAGCTGTGAATATGCCCTTACCCTTACCCTAAAGAGATAAACTGTGAATATACCCTTACCTTAAAGAGATAAGCTGTGGATATGCCCTTACCCTTACCCTAAAGAGATAAACTGGATATGTCCTAACCCGTACCCTAAAGAGATAAACTGGATATGTCCTAACCCTTACCCTAAAGAGATAAACTGGATATGTCGTAACCCTTACCCTCAAGAGATAAACTGTGGATATGTCCTAACCCTTATCCTAAAGATATAAGCTGGGGATATGTCCTAACCCTTACCCTAAAGAGATAAGCTGTGAATATGCCCTTACCCTTACCCTAAAGAGATAAACTGTGGATATGTCCTAACCCTTACCCTAAAGAGATAAACTGTGAAGATGCCCTTACCATTACCCTAAAGAGATAAGCTGTGAATATGCCCTTACCCTTACCCTAAAGAAATAAGCTGTGAATATGCCCTAACCTTTACCCTAAAGAGATAAACTGTGGATATGTCCTAACCTTTACCCTAAAGAGATAAGCTGTGAATATGTCCTAACCCTTACCCTAAAGAGATAAACTGTGGATATGTCCCTACCCTTACCCTAAAGAGATAAGCCGTGGACATGTCTTAACCCTTACCTTAAAGAGATAAACTGTGGAAAAGTCCTAACCCTTACCCTAAAGAGATAAGCCGTGGAGATGTCTTAACCCTTACCTTAAAGAGATAAGCTGTGAATATGCCCTTACCCTTACCCTAAAGAGATCAGCTGTGAATATGCCCTTACCCTTACCCTAAAGAGATAAGCTGTGAATATATCCTTACCCTTATCCTAAAGAGATAAGCTGTGAATATGCCCTTACCCTTACCCTAAAGAGATAAGCTGTGAAGATGCCCTTACCCTTACCCCAAAGAGATAAGCTGTGAATATGTGCTAACCCTTACCCTATAGAGATAAGCTGTGAATATGCCCTTACCCTTACCCTAAACAGGTAAGCTGTGAATATGCCCTTACCCTTGCCCTAAAGAGATCAGCTGTGAATATGCCCTTACCCTTACCCTAAAGAGATAAGCTGTGAATATGTCCTTACACTTACCCTAAAGAGATAAGCTGTGAATATGCCCTTACCCTTACCCTAAAGAGATAAGCTATGGATATGTCCTTACCCTTACCGTAAAGAGATAAGCTGTGAATATGCCCTTACCCTTACCATAAAGAGATAAGCTGTGAAGATGCCCTTACCCTTACCCCAAAGAGATAAGCTGTGAATATGTGCTAACCCTTACCCTATAGAGATAAGCTGTGAATATGCCCTTACCCTTACCCTAAACAGGTAAGCTGTGAATATGTCCTTACCCTTACCCTAAAGAGATAAACTGTGAATATACCCTTACCTTAAAGAGATAAGCTGTGGATATGCCCTTACCCTTACCCTAAAGAGATAAACTGGATATGTCCTAACCCGTACCCTAAAGAGATAAACTGGATATGTCCTAACCCTTACCCTAAAGAGATAAACTGGATATGTCCTAACCCTTACCCTAAAGAGATAAACTGTGGATATGTCCTAACCCTTATCCTAAAGATATAAGCTGGGGATATGTCCTAACCCTTACCCTAAAGAGATAAGCTGTGAATATGCCCTTACCCTTACCCTAAAGAGATAAACTGTGGATATGTCCTAAACCTTACCCTAAAGAGATTAGCTGTGGATATGCGCAGATGAGTTATTTTGATGACATTGGTATTGCCTATCATTGTTTGAAGTACTAACTGAATACACATATATATTCTTATGTAAATTAAAACAACGATTATAAAATGATAATAATACATGTATTGATAATATGGTAATGATAATAATAACAATGAATAAAAGAGTTACACAAGCCAACAAGTATATATGTTTTTGTTTTTAGGTATGCGTAATATCGTATTAAGTGTAAGGAAAATACGCTTCAGAGCTATAACGAGATCATACGTTCTATATATCTGTAGGTGATATGGGAGCATATAAGTTAGGGAAATCCCATAGCCCGAGAGTTTATTCCCACGACTATGTATTTCCGCATATTATACTTTTTCTTCCTTACTTTTTCTGAGATACGGAAATATCAGTGATGTCTTTGGTATTGCTATCTGCTTGCTGAGAAATATATTTATAATATACGCAGTATTCAATTTAAAAAATAAAAATAACTACGACAATTTTAACATTGTAATAACGTGACGTTATGATAAATAGCAACTGGCGTTTTAAGTTCCATCAGTGATTGTGCACGCACTAGAGTATAATTCTTGGAATATGAAAGCTTCCGTCCGCTATCATGGTTATTCAAAGAAAGATATAAATTAAGTGATGGAAATTAAGGCATTGTTACAACTTTTTTATCTTCCTTTTTCCATCAGGAAATGGTCACTCACTTCAGACAATACAAAATTCCGATTTCATGGTATTTCTTAAAGGAGTTTTTCTTAATACAAGGAAGTGAGTTATGTGATATCCCTGTTGACGTATTGTGAAGGTTTCAACGGGAGGTAATACCAACTAAATTTCTGCTAATGTTACCTATCTATTAGGAAGTTTTCAAGGGACGGATATATGATTCGTTAATTGTGTAGATATCGGTGACGGCTATGACCATACTATAGTCTGTCACTCTTCATCACAACTCATCACAAGTTCATCTCGACAATGATAAGAAGGCATAATGCTCCTTCATCGTCCATTCTCATGTAGGAAATGATCACTTACTTTAGAAATATTTTCGTATGTCATGTCATTATCGTCATAAGAGGAAATGGTATATTACTAAGTCGTGCATTTATATATATTTCTTCAGATGTGTAAAAGCTAGAAAGACATTATACGCAATGATTAAAGTATCCGGTATACTACATATTTATACAAATATAGTCAAAATTATAGATAGTTTATATTGGACAAATAATACTATGGGTGTCTAAAATAAAATGGCTTATAGGTATAGAACAGTTGTTTAACCTGATTTCAACATTACCGTTATTCTTACATATTTATATGTGTTATACCGAATTGAATTGTCAGTAATAGACATGGAAATTCCGTCATTAAATGTTTCCTAATTGATATTTCTGCTTAATATGTTTGTTCTTTCAATATTTAAAGTTTTATTCTGACACATTTCTATGCAAGAGCATCTAGTTGACACTAGGTTATTTCGATCAAATACGTTTCTTCCGTCTACTAAAATGTTATTTACCCTTTGAACTTTTATGACTCCTATGGGTAGTTTCTTTTTTAATAATTATTTCTGAAAGCTTTTGACTTTATTTGGAATCTTATTCCCTGTGACATCGGTATGTCATAGGTCAAAAAGACATTAACCAACATGACTTGTTTAACTCTTTGACAGAAAGTACTAAGATACTGAGCGGCAGTCAATAAGGAACATCCTTTACACTAGACAAAATAGAGATATAGACTATGGGATATTTCCGAGTTGAGGAGTGATATACAAGATATCTATCATTGCTGAGGTAATGGTCATTATAAGCTTGCTGACTTCTGTCATAAGACCATGTCAGATACTTTTATATAGCGTTTCTGCATTACTTCCTGCATAAAACATGCGTCACTACCTAATGAAATGATGTGAAAGACAAAAAAAAAATCCCCAAAAGCATTAAGAGACTTTGATCAAGTGTTATATGTTGTGCATACAGCTTTATTTATATTCGTAGAGAGAGAGAGAGAGAGAGCGAAGATATGACTTTTTAACAATAGTCTTTTTTTATTATTTGTAACGTGATAAAATTTTCAGTTGCGTCTGCGACAGTTATTCTTTGAAACCTAATGGTATTTAATATGTATACAATATATATTTAGCTTGTCTGCAGAGCTATTGTGATACCCTCGGCGTAGTAGGTCGTCATTGTCGTCCTTAACCAAGATGATAACTTTAGAACCATTAAAGACAGGGCTTTAATATTTCACATGTCTACGCCTTTCACTGAATACCAACATTTTAACCTTTACCCTGACCTTGAAGTTTGAGTTAAAAAAAGCCTTTAACCTTGGTCATAACTTATGAACAGTAAGAGACAGAGTATAGATATTTCATACATTTATTCCTGGTCACAAACCTTTCATAACGCATCATTTTCTTTTACGTTGTGACCTGCTTACCATAAACTTTTGCCTTTTCAATTTAGGTTCCATCAGCGAGTTCTGTTGTGCTCTGATAACTCTTGTTAATTTCATGATTTCTAGTTTGGTATTGTTGGTAATGATGCTGGTTAAGATAATGCTATGATACTAACAGTTACAGGAAGAAGGATGAAATTGTGTTTTATAAAACAAATTGTTTCTTTGCAAGTTGTTTAATCCTTCATTCGCGGATTACCTTAGCATCATCTATCCAAGTGAACTGGAGTTCAAAGAAACCACAGAAAGTAGTAATTCTACTTCGTATTTAGATATTATGCTGTCTTTCGATATTAATGGTCAATTGAACACCTCACTCTATGACAAACGTGACGATTTCAATTTCGCTATCACAAACTTTCCTTTCATAAGTAGCAACATTCCATCATCGCCCGCATACGGCGTATTCATATCTCAGTTAATACGTTATTCCAGAGCATTTTCAAATTACAATGACTTTGTTCTGAGGGCTAGGAGTCTTTCAGTTAAGCTGCTCAACCAGGGTTACATATGTGCTAGACTAGCAACGTCACTGAGGTAGTTCTACGGTCGTTACGAGACTCTTATTACTCCATATGATATCTCGTTATCCAGACTTTTAAATGATATTCTGGACTGAGACCGATTCCGATCATTTTACACTGATTTGACACCTTCTATACTAGAAGGTTACCTACTTAGACTTCTCCATACATAAATACATATGGAATTTACACGATTTGACTTTTTCTACTGGGTATATGTGACGGATGTTTCTAGCAAGCAGGAGATGCTCACTCTCCCCGGGCAATGATCTCACTCCATCACAGGGGTTCACATATACTCTTCAAGTAGACATATTTTGTTATTTTTCATTTGTTTTTCATTTTCACTTATTTTGTATGTCCTATGGTTTCATGCTTTTTAGACTTATGGTTTGGATTTATCAATCATCTTTACATTAAAAGGTTGTTGACAAATAATATGGAATATTCTGCACGAGTAGTTTTCATATAACTGAATATCCTATGGTGATAGGTAAAAGGAGTTGCACTAGAATCAAGAAACCGAAAATTGTATCATCATTAAAGCATCATGCAAGACATCGGTAGATAGTTATAAAATTGATTGCAGTGAATAAATATTGTGAGGGTTTATTTTTCGTTTTTTTTTTTTCTAGTTTGGTATTGTTGTTTCGTATTAGCTTTTATGGGGTTAATATGTATTGATGGGGTGGGGGGTGTTGCCCGTTGTTTATTCTGCAACGGTATACAATAAGAACATGTTCGTGAAACGTACACGATTTTGTATCTGTCCTTGGACTTTGAGAATGATTAACGGTTTGGTACTCCTTCGATATTGATTTAAAAAGTTATTGACAAATATTATAAAATATTCCCAACAGATGACATCGAGCAGCGGAGAAAAGATATCTGTATCTTATTTCCATAAATTTAAGTGCCCATGCTCTGTTTTTATCATTATGTTTTATATTTGTATTTTATACAGCTTGGTCAGATTATTTTTGTATTCTCATTGGTAGGCATTGTTTTTATGAGATAGAACATGGAAAAATGCAGTATCCCTAACCCTTACTCTAAAATTGTAAGTGTTAAAGGGAAACATATTTACAGTCTGACTTATTTTGTTGTGAATTTGGAACCCATTCATTATGACACATTTTCAAAACACTTTCAATACTTACATGTATTTTTGTATTAATTCCTTCAATAACATACTGCTGAACGAACATAATAATACATACATATATTAGTGATAGAATTTTATTTGATATATATTTATACAAACATAATTTCTTTCTTTTAATGTCTTCTTGTCTGGAAAACAAGAAAAGTAAAATTTCACAAACATGTTCAGTAGAAACCCAAAAACAATGGGCAATGCAATCAGTAAAATGCAATTTAAGGGGACCGACATGCATCCACTATTAACAATGGCCAAACGAAAAAAGAAAGATCCACTATATTTGATGATCAATCGTCGGCTGTGATTAATTTTCTTCAGACGTTCAGACGTAAACAGTTGTTCTTTTCGCCAATAATATTCCAGGACTAGCAATTCGCATAATAACCCAACTGTTCCCATAAGGTCACAACTCAAAGTTTTCCGGCCACTTACTAGTACTGTAATTACTAATATGATAAAGTTGACCACAAGAATGAAGACATTAGCGTTTGTATAAGCCACAGTATCTAAAGAATCGCATGCTGCCCACTGGTACTCTGTCATGTCGTCTAGTTGAGGTGATACGCCTTGTCCGGTAAATATGTAGGTCGCTACACTTTCACAGTTGAGTGATGAAAATGAATAGTAGTCTTCTAACTTACTGCATTTTTCCGCCCTTATGTGCATTTTCTGAATATCAATGTCATCAAAATGGAACATCTTAGGATGGAGGCATAAGTAGACCCCTTTCTGGTAATCATATTCCTGGAGATCTTTAAAACACTTATCATGAATTCTAAAATGCGCAATGTAATCACCTCTGAAAATGTTTTTAAAATCACCCGAGGATTCATAAATTTTGTATTTTGAGTCTGACAACATGATAATTACTTGATGATGGCGATATAAAAAGTGTTTCCCGAAGTTGTCTCTTTGCAAAGAAATATGGACTACTGATAGTCTCTCTAAAATGTATGTAAACGATTCAGCATCTGGAATCCGGACCTGGAAATAAAACAAATGAATTTAATAAATATTGAGATATAAACTGAAGAGTTTAATTATTGTATAATTTAAATTTTAATGTATCGATTAACAAATAAATGATTATATCAAAATTATATTAAACACAAACAAAACGAAACATTTAAGATAATACAATAGCACAATATATACCTGATGCACGAGAGGTATGTCTAACGCCAAGTTACATAGTTGCTTAAATTCTGGAATAAATTCTTTGGCAGTTTTACATTTACTGAGATTTGTTAGGTATTTTTTCAACTTTTCAGGAATACAAAGTCTTGATTTCGGATCCACACTTTCTTTCTCATCCCTTGTTTCAAAATTTTCAGAGGAGAGTTTCCTTGATATATTACCATCGTCATATGTGTGCTTGAAACTTCTGAAAGATATAAATTACCTCTTATCGTGAGAACAATGGAATGATTATTATAACCATCCTTGCAAAACAAGAATGCTTGTAAAATACTATAAACACATGTACTCAGAATTTATTTACTGTGTATATACAATTACACTTAATTGTGAAATATTTAATGTATGTAATTTAAAATTAATATTAATGTTTCCCGATACTTTGTTAAAAGTGTATAGTGCTCAAATTATTTCTTTTTGTAAATGAAGAAAGATTAATTTTATTGTATGTTTATAATTAATTGATAATTATATTTACAATGAGTAAATCACACATACTCTTCTTTTGTTTGTTGAATATTTATGTGATCAAATGATATCGGTTTAGTACACCCTAGATGTACTTGTTTTCCTTCAGGTTCTGGCAAATCGAGAACCACTCTTGTTCCGCTAAGTTGAAGTTGTCCCTCGTCTTTAAAACAATATCAAATTAAATGCAATATACACCTCATATTGAAGTAGTCGACTCATTTATATCTTTTTGAAAGAAAAAAGAGGAGTTACTGGCTCAGTTATGTGGCAGAAGTCACCATGCAGCTATACAATACATGAATATAAATAATATACTAGAACATATAACACATTACAAAAAGCAATTTTCATTCAATAAGAAAACATCTACATCAAATCTATTAAATGGAAAGAGATGATACAGATAAGTATTTTAAGTAAATTTTTATTTTATTTATTTAAAGTAAATGTTTACAAAACCCTTAGTTAAGGTCAATATATTATTAACTCATATTCGGAAGACTGTTTTAAGATTATAGACAAAAATATAAAACTAACCGAGATCATTGTCGTCAGTGCACTGGGCAACATATGAGTTCTGTCTTAAAATGTTCTTTGCATTCCACTTCAGACCTTCGACGGGAAGAGCTATGGTCTGATCCAGACTGGGTTCTGTAAATAGTTGATGAGTTTTCATCTGTGTATCTTCTTTGCATTCAGGAATATGTGTTCTCTTCATTTTCTTTATTTTCAATTCATTATTATGAACAGTACTATCTTTTCTATACTTCTGCCGAGTACCATGTGGGTGGGAAATCTATGAATAAATGCATAAGCGTGAAAACATTTTTAAATTTTGGGACTTCTTTATATATAGTTGTAAATAAGTCCGTTTGCATGAGTGTGGTAAACGCAAAAAAGTATTTTTCTTTATAAATTTTCTTAACAGTAAACACTAGTATGGATAGTGATACGTTTGATTTTATGTCTGGATCTGTTGACCAAATACAGTACTGGAATGTTCACCAGATCTGAGCCTTTAAGTAAATCATATCACTTTACATCTCGGTCAACACATATAAATATAAATACTTGTATAATATGCTTTCTTTGATTTGAAATTAGACTTCATGAAAAATGATCATTTATCCATTATCTTTACATTGTATTTGTCGGTGACAAAACCTCACAATTGTCTTATCAGCATCGGTATATATTTGTCTATGGACCAGTAGCATCGTATTGGGCGTGAATCCGACGACGCACGCTGATCTTATTTCTTAGTGCGTTCAAGTAATCTATCATCGTTTACTTCCCTATATGTTGGTCCATCGTCACAGTATAAACAGAAACCCCATGTCGCTATATACGCTAGCACATATGACATGGCCTACTGCCTTGCGTTGTTCAGTTACATAAAACAAAAGTATAAAGATATTCACCAAACTGATGCCGCCTTTATTTGTAAAGTAATCTTTGTCTGGTGTAGAACAATAACAACAATAAGAATCAAAGCTTGTCCCTTGATTGGTTAGGGTTAGGATAAATCAGAGAAACTTTCTTACGTCTTTTTTATCAACTTTGTAATGAATTTATCAACAGGAAGATGGGTATATAACATAAATACATATATAAATACATATGGAATTCACACGATTTGACTCTTTCTACGGGGTATATGTGACGGGTGTTGCTAGCAAGCAGGAGATGCTCACTCTCCCCGGGCACCTGATCTCACTCCATCACAGGGGTTCACATATGCTCTTCAAGTAGGCATATTTTGTTATTTTCCATTTGTTTTCATTTTCACTGATTTTGTATATCCTATCGTTTCATGATTTTTAGACTTGTGGTTTGGATTTATCCATCATCTTTACATTAAATGATCCTCATTATAAATGGCTAACCAAGAGCTAAATGATGTTTAATTATAGAATTGAATGCTTATAAGAAAGTTTAAGCAAAGGTGTCAATTAAATTAATTTAAAACGGAAAGACGAAATCTGACTCAATTGTATGATAAAAATTGCCATGTGCATGCAGAAATAAGTGTATGAGAGTAGATAATGAGTGAAAAACACATATCACAAAACCCTCAGTGGTACAGCAGTTGCCATATCAATTTAAGTCACGAAAATCATGTACATGTACAATTATAAAAATACTCACAATACTCCCCATTTGTAGTAAGTTATTATTTATGTGCTGGTACATACAGATAACATAAGGTATATTGTTTGGACACCCATATATATACGTCTAACTTCGGAGTTTCCAGTTATAAATAACAATAATTGTAAATAATTTCCATGAAACTGGAAATCAAACAGAATATCTGTTTTACCTCATGATTTAGTCTATATTTGGCATTCGTCCTCTAGTTGTATGACACTTATGAAGTACATAACTCGTATGCGGTAAATAACTTTTTGAAGGCTTAGATCGTAAAGTGGACTGATAAAATTTATTTCCTAGTGGATGATATAATAACATTCTTTTTACGTGGGAACAATTAAATGAAATGTAATGGTGTATTATACTGTAATGGATTTTTACAGATCTCGTTAAGATAACGAACTTTGCAGCAATATGTTTCGAGGAATATCTAACCCCAACTTTATCGATGATCATACTTACAATGTACGAAGGATCATAGGTTTTAAAAATGTAAAATGCGTCGATATCGACTTTATGAGACTGAAATCATAGAAAAAGCCCGCAGTATTTTAGTAGGTCGTTCTTAAATCTTATAAATGTAGTATTATGTACGATAAGCTCTTCTTAATCCTTAATAAAATTCCTGAGCATTGTAATTCGCAGGGCGTTAGGAACTCTGTAGAGTATTCCTACATATTATCAAACCTAAAGAGTATGGTTGGTTCATGTAGATATCACTGTGTGTTTCGCTAATAACATTTATTCCTTATTGGTACTCCTGTTTCTGTTATTTATAAGTCCTTAACGTTAGTAACTTGTTGATTCTTGATCTGTATATGTTGAAGCATTTATGTATATATATATTTTTTGTGAGTGATATTTGATTGTACTGCGTTTGTGGTGAGTAAAATGCTGGGCTCAGAAACCGGTTAATAACACCGTATGAGAGGGGATTGTCTTGATATTGCGACTTTATCGCAATCTGTTTTTTTTTTTTATGTCTTTATATGAACTCGTTCCTCATTCCCATGCTGGAGTGTTAGGATATTTGACAAAACTTTTGGGTCACTTCTTATATGTAATATAAAACATATCTTGAAGTTGCACGTATGAGATGACAAGGTAAACAACACTGTCACAACTATAAAGCATCATAACAGGAATATATTAATCTTTAAGTTAAAACCCTCTGTAATAAACTATTCATGAAGTCTTGACAGCAAAGGGAATGTGTGAATTAACCTGGAAAACGAAGATAACTGCCAATATGACATTAATGTCGTAATGCCCAACACAGACAAACCACACACACACACACACAAAATAGTGCAACAGTATATTGGTAAAATAGATTGGGGAAAAACCTCTTTATTATACAACATCAGGACATCGGTATGATACGCCGAAGTCAATTTTTTGTGGTAAACAGTTGTAGCCTCACACAGCAAAAGAATATATATTGGAATGCAAAAAGGTATGATGGTGAACAAAACTGGTCGAAATTTGCTTTGTTAACAAATATATTGTGTGCTTAGGGCAAAAGATGGTTTGTAAACAAAGACATTGTGCATTCGGTGAGACATATTACTTTGTAAACAAAGATGTTGTGCATTCGGTTGTAAACATGCTTTGTAAACAAAAATATCGTGCATTCGAGGAGAAATATGTTTTGTACATGAGGACATTTTGTATTTGTGAAGAAACATGTTCTGTACACGAAGTCATTGTGTATTTAAATTTTCATGTAGCGTTTAGTGTGAGACATATCTATACTGCAATAATCATGCAAATTGCTCCTTAAATATAACAAATCCTACTGTAAACATACAATAATATTTCATTGAAAATTATTTAAGATAATGTGAAAAGAAAAGTAAACAAATACTGATTCAGGTGTGTTGTGCCAGTCACGTAGTTAAATTACCAAACTGGATTATCTATTTCTGAGCATACTATCAGCATACTTCGTGAAGGAGATGATAATGTGGGTTAACTTACATATAGATAAAATCAAAAATATCTTTACTACGAAGCTTCCGCACTACGTCCGTTCTATACACATTTATACAGGGTGAAAACCTAAAGCTACATTGTCAACATGTAATTACGGCATGTTTTCCGTCATTGTATCAACAGACGAATACGTATATGGAACATGAATAAATAAATAAATAATGTATAAATAAATAACAACAACAACAACAACAACAACAACAAAAACAATAACAACAATAATGATAATAATAATAAAGATAATAATAACAAAATATCTAATTATGCATCACTGTGATACTTAAACTGGTCCAAAAGTCATGATACGAAAACGAACACAAATGCAGACAGAAACCAACATATCAAAACAATTAGAAAACAGCAAATCAAACAGCATGCGCCCGTAAACTCCCTTTACGGTCGAAGCATGCTCTTATACAGAGATATTATGTATTCGGGACAAATCCTTTTCTTACATTCATAAGAGTAAAATATTATACGGAAGCGAACATGTTAATATAAGAGAGAACAAGGATCTAGATGTTATCGAAGTTTTGAGTCACACTATTACGATGGCGATGGTACCATAAAGTTTTGTAAAATTATACAGATAGCGCTATCGTAGCCACAGTTACAATAATTGTCATCGTCCTCAATATAAATCATCGGAAGAAATACACAATTGAAATTTCCAATATTATTACAACGGTCTTTCCTATAAAATCATCATCATCGAGTCCCATTTCCGTCGGGAAATGGTCAGTCATCTCAGGAATTCCTATTTCCACTGTGAATATTTCCCGGATGCGGTTAAGGGCAATTACAGGAAGAGGAATACTCTTGTTCCTGTAGTATAAACTGTATTAGAAATGGTAATATGATTCGGAAATCGTAAGAGTGCTTTTGTCTGTCACTTGTTTAAGATCATCTTATCAGATATAATATGCTTCTCTATCGTTCTCTTCCATTAAGAAAGATATCAGAACATATGTACGTGTATAAAGTTAGTGCAGCGCATGCGTATCTCGATACTTATGTCTCGTCAGTGATGTTCAAGGCCTAAACTGTGGCAATCTGAAGCATAACTATTAATACGCAAAATAATAACCACATTTAACTTGAAGGATGGACCATAAAACCGATTTAATGATAAAGCAGTGCATAAGAGTGATATTCCTTAATGTAAACATGACATACAAACTTTGTTAGTATATATTTCAGGTCAGAATAGAAGCACTGAAAACTGTTACTGTGAATACGCTAGGGGATTATCAGCCCCCAAGCAGTGACATCGATTATCCTAGGGGATTATCAGCCGCCAAGCAGTGACATCGATTATCCTAGGGGATTATCAGCCGCCAAGCAGTGACATCGATTTTATGTTGATAATAACATTAAAAATGATCAAATGTTATTACATCAGATTTTTTATATGTCAAGCAATGTTGAGGAAGTGATATATTTCTGAGCGATATACTTATTACTAAGAAATCTATGTTTATATTAAAGCAAGGAAGACTCCGGACGATAATTGTATTTATATATATTCTGATCATGTTCTTTCATGCACAATTTCCGGCATATGAGTATTTATATTGTAAATCCTGATCCTGAGATATATCAAAATAAAAACAAAAATACGTCACTGCGACATTTGTTGACGTGAATCACATCCTGAATTAAAAAAGAAAAGCCCATTAGAATAGGCAAGGAAGTCGGTTAATGCCTAAATAGATGGATCCTTTTCATTAACACGACGAAATAGCTATATCCAATATTTATACCGTATATAATTTATACATGAATGGAACGTATATGCAGCCAAAAATGTGTTGCTTACTCTTCCTAGGTGGCGACTGTAAGCCATTTATTTCACTTTAGTTTTGCGCAGCTACTACGCTACAACATATTAATCGCACATTTATCATGTGTGGATTGATAAACTTTGCTTGTTTTGATCACATTTATGATTCATTTTATTTTGATTTGTTTTGTTTAGTTAGTCGCATCAGCCATGGAAACCAAAGTGTTATTTTATGCTTGGTCCGATTAACCAAAATGAAGGATAATATATATATATTCAACACGACAAGCCACATTTGAGATGTAATATTTTAATCACACATTTATCGTATGTGCTTATAAATAGACTTTGCTTGTTTTGATCGCAACACGATGTCAAGATCTCTTCAGATGTCAAGAGATTATGTAACATGACGAGTGATGGCCTCAATCTGTCTGCATCAAGAGCATATTTATCGTTAAGTTTATTTTTCATACCATATCATGCTAAACCCAAAAGCGGAAGAAAAAAAAAAGAAGAACGATAAAGTAAACTATCAGACAACATTACCTCCAATGGGTGATCAGTATAGCAAAGTGTAACTTATACAAACGGCTTTTTTCTACTCGACGGTTTCTTTCTACTCGTCCCCCCCCCCCCCTCCAAAAAAAAAAGGAAGTTCGCATTTTTATCCCCATATAAAAACATAACGTATTTTTTCTTCGTCTTTGATATAAATCAAAGACAAAATATAGTTTATGTCATTTTTACGAAGATAAAAGAGAAATATGTACTATTATGTGATAGTGACAATTGTTTACTGTTTTAAATCTATAGCGATTTCTCAGTATCATGAATTTTTCTAACGTATTACAGTTTGTAAATTATATTCGTTTACTAATTGTTTTTTTTTTCTAGTTTGTAGTTCCCACTTACACTTAATTACTGATATATGTCAATCGGTCATTTCATTGATCAGTTTATTTTTCTATTGTTTGATTTACCGCCCGTATACATGTATTTATGATGTTTATGATGCTTTATAAAATTGTAGGCTTTATAATACACCCTGAATAAACGGCCAGTTTTTGAAACCTAACCCACCGAATCAAGTTACCTTTGATACTAATAAAATATTGAACCGATCATATTAAACAAATAGCTTTTCATACATATTTTTAAAATCTCGATGTTAAATATATTTCGATTATCTATTTCTGCTCAAATATCCAGCATACATCGTTATGCAAAGGAGTATATGAATGAACGCTTCCGCAGAACATTGTGACATTCATAATTGTTTAGTATGGGGACCGGACATTGCGTGGTTAATGTGTAAGATGCGTCAAGTGTGTCAACAAGGAAAGGAAGACCAATTTTCCTAAAGATGAATTTTATATTTGTGTTTTTGTGGATAAACACCAAACGGCAAGTAATAAGTTTGTCATAAAATAATGTCAACAACAGTCATTGCAAAAAAACCCAGGTTTCCGTTTGCGGAAACCTGGCGGAAACCCTGCGGAAACATGAAGTTTCCACCAGGTTTCAGGTGGCGGAAACTTGCTGGAAATGTCCCAGTTACTGGAGGTTTCCGCAAGGTTTCCGTGCGGAAACTTGGAGTTTCCGGACGGAAACCTTACGGAAACCTGCTGAAACATGGTGTTTCGGCAACAGAAACTGGTGGAAACTTGCAGTAACTTGATGTTTCCGCAACTTAAACCTTGCAGAAACCTGCAGTAACTGGGACATTTCCAGCAGGTTTCCGCCATCAGAAACTGGCGGAAACCGGGACATTTAAGGAAATGTACATGAATGAAACCAGCTGAACTCAGAACATATCCTCCATATAAACTGGAAAATAAAAATTTTTTCTATAACCTGGAGACCTAAGGAGGTTTATGTTACGGAAACTGGCGGAAACCTACTGAAACTAGTACATTTTGTAATAAATGAAATATCTACCGGTAATTATATAGTATAGATGCCAAGAGATGTTGTTTCCCCAGAAGGAATGGTAAAAATCAACCTCTTGCAATTCAATAAAAACTGACATCTAATTTTGTATCTTGAAATCTAATATATCTACGGTATAGGCCATTACATTTTCAGAGACAAAAAAATACACAAACAAAAGAAATACAATAATAATTCACAATTGTTTAATAGTATGCAGTATATGTTCAAACTTTCACATACAACATTCACAAAGTAACTGACACACAAAACTTTTTAAATTCCTGTGTTTTGAAAATGTATACAGTGTTTCATTTTGCACCAAAAGTTACCATTTTATTTTTTAATTCCATGCATGCCATGCATAGATCTACCTCAAATGTCAACAAATCTAAATAGATTCCAGTGGCAAAATATAACAGTACTTGCAATCGTGCATAACAAGGACAAATACTTTTACTAAATTTAATAGAAAACTGACAGTCATTAGGGGCCCAATGGATGCCTGTCGCCATGACCTTGACCTTAATTTTGTATCAATGGAAAGGTCTTGTAACAAGGAACATAGATGCTAAATACTAAAGCCCTACTTCTAATAATTCAATAGTTACAATCAGTGTTAAAGTTTTTCAAATGCAGGTCAAAGGTCAATGTCAAGGCCCCATAATATCAAAAGAAAGGTCTTTTCATAAGGAACACACATGCCAAATATGAAAGCCCTACTTCTTACGGTTCCACAGTTATGGTCAATGTTAAAGTTTTTCAAATGCAGGTCAAAGGTCGATGTCAAAGCCACATGATCAAAACTCTTGGTACCAACTGAAAGGTCTTGTTATAAGGAACATACATGCAAAATATGAAAGCTCTACCTGTGACAGCGTATGAGATGAGGCCAATGTTTAAGTTTAGTTGACAGACAGACAGACAGAGTGATTACTACAGTATAGGGCACTCACTTATGAAGCAGGGCCTAAATAAAGAAAAAATGGGAAAAAATAATCTTACACATGTTTGCTGGCTTTACTTAAAAAAGCTACATTGATGCTAAGAAATACATTGTAACTCTGCAATTTCTTACTAAAACAATATACATATATATTTATCACATGTTTGCTGTTTATGCAGTGAAATATCGCTATGTCATAAATTAATTTATGACATAGCTGACGTCATAGCGTGGATAAGAATTTTGTCAAGGCTGTGTTTATGAAATAAACACATTTAAACTGAGTGTAAACATGTGATAAAAAGAATATGAAATGAATTTTCATTTCATATGGTATTAATCAAACTCATTGTGTGTTTTATATCCCCTCGCCAAAGTTCGGGGATACAAAACAAACAACTCGCTTCATAAATACCGTATGAAATGAAAATTCATTTAAGATCTTTTATAATTTATGACATTTTATCACATTTTTCTTCCTCCCTCAACCCTTTTAGCTTTCTACTATATTATATATGAATATCATATAAACTAAGTAGCATTTTACCATATCATTAGTGAAAATTACTTCTAGTACATGTATATGTATAAGCAAAATTATACTGTATAAATACATGTACACAAGGTATGCATATTTTTTATATTGTTTGTAGTTCCACATATGTCAGTTTAATATATGTTTCAGCTTAGTTCAGTTTGTTGGTAGCTTAGCTATTAGATTGAAATGTCTCAAGTTCAAATCCCACAGGTAGCTATTCGGTGTCATATGTTTCATGTAATGTTATGTGGCACGTCAATAATCCCTCACTGCTTCACATAGGTTTGTTGCATATGTCTAAATTTCTGTGTAATTAAAGAAGACTGAAGAATCAAGCAAACAAAACTACAGTACAATAAATATTTTGTTTATCGTTTAATAAACAAAGACCTTAATTAACTTCCCTTGGTATATATTGACAAGGAGAGAAGGACCGAGGGATTCAAACCCAGAACTGACTGAAGTCACAGGTCATAGAAGCAATAACCCCGTGTCCCCTCTGTGTTTAATATGCTATTAGCATATGTTTTAGTATATTATACAGAGAGGAGCACAAGGTCAAGCTTGCATCTACGACCTGTAACGTAAGTGAATGGGAGGCTATGTGAATTACATGCATTTCCATCACATACATGTAGCTTTATTTTAGACCAATCACCCAAAAAGGCCCTAATGTGCCAATGTTAACAGAGGGATAGAGAAGTATGATAATCATACCCTCAATCACCACTTAAAATTAGATAATGGTACTTGAAACAATGTAAAAGTCTCTAACCTCCCACCTTACTTTTCTTTGCATCTCTGCATTTCACATGTTGAATTTGATTTCTTCCTCTATTTCTTCTTTACAAGATCATCTTATATATTGTGATTTTCTGAGATTTTTTCTGCATCTGCAATAGACCATATTCCGGTTTTGATCATTGCTGTCTTTTTGTCCGAGCTAATACATTTTGGCGTTGTTTTTCAGTGACATCATAACGCATGACATAGATTCATTATAACGTCACTATGAAAAACAACGCCAAAAGGTATTAGCTCGGACAAAAAGGCGTCATTTATCAAAACTGGAATATGGTTTATTGAGCAACAATTCATTCTGATAGCAATAAAATTTTATAAATCATAATTACTATATACTCACACTAAGGCTTAATTATGAATTGTGCTTAAAGAATTATAGTACGTTTATTAGTAGACTTCCAAGCACAATCAGTAGCCCCTATTTTTAGTATATATTTAATATAAAAATGGTGATAGGGGCAAGATATCAAGCACGCTTGGTCTCTAAGGATAAAAATAGCAGCTTTATAAAGAGTTACTTAGGAAAAGCTAATTCTTGATCTGAATATTAATCAATTTAATTCAATACTTTTATCTAATGTTGATTTTTTATATATACATGTAGCATTTAACATGATTATCAAAAAATACTGATATTTCTTTTTAAAAAATCAATGATAATAATGATCAATACAATATCCATTCATTGATTCAACTTCAAGAGGTCCCTTGACAATGAAAGGCAAATGTTGCTTTTTAGGGTCACTGCCTGAAAAAAGAAGGGGCGCCCCTTACATTTGCCATTAGAAGAGTACATCATTACATATATCAACATCTTTATATCAAAAATACTACATTATGTTTATGCACACAGTATATACATCTACATGTCGATGGATAGAATTTCAGCACATGAAGTGATGAATGAAGTAATTAACCTTAATTTAACACCCACCCACCCCCCTTTTCCCTTATACTTTATTTTTTAATTGATAAATCCTATAGGGTAAGATATAACATTTCAAGTTAAACATCAACTGTTTCATACATACATGCAACATTTCATGTCTTTATCAATGAAATCACGCTGTAGCTGTATGTACACTTACTGTACTGGCTGCTGCATCATCATGTACGCGTCAGATCGGGATCACTCGATCATGAATTAAAAATCAATGGACTGTAAACTAGTTGATGAATAGATTATGAATTTGTATATACATACCTTGCGTATTTAACTTTAAATACAGATCTTCTGTAAAGGACTTCTAGATGATTGGAAAAAACCTTCTTCTCGAGAGCTTCTGTCATGTTTGTTTTGAGTTCGATCCGCGGGAGAGCTGTATGTTTTGAGCATTCTGATTGGTCAATTTAAATATTTTTGAATTTATATTCTAATTTTAAAATCCATACAGTGTCAGTTCATTGGCTTTCCATCGATCATTTCAAATGTTTTTACAGAGACATCTTTTTGTGAACTCAGAAAGATTTCTTTAAGAGAGGGCAGATCATGATACGACTCTGGCAAGGATTTAGAAACAAAGTTTTGGTTTCAAAATCTCACATGCTATTCTTATGCCGGCGCAGGACTTTATTAATTAATAGCATATGGGGAAAAACCCACACAAACATTTCCCCCGTTTCCCCATTCTCGGCTAAAAAGTACTGAACAACTTCGTGTGCCCCTGTAGGCCTATACGCGGGGACTTCGCTTCGAATTTTACATATATTTGAAATGATCTGTTAGCCTAGTCATTCAATATTCAGCAGCATGGTATAAATGTACGTATATAATATGAATATGTAAAGATGATGGATAAATCCAAACCACAAGTCCAAAAATCATGAAACCATAGGACATACAAAATCAGTGAAATGAAAAAAAAATTGAAAATAACAAAATATGTCTACTTGAAGAGCATATGGGAACCCCTGTGATGGAGTGAGATCAGGTGCCCGGGGAGAGTGAGCATCTCCTGCTTGCTAGCAACACCCGTCACATATACTCCGTAGAAAGAGTCAAATCGTGTGAATTCCATATGTATCTATATATGGAGAAGTCGAAGTAGGTAACCTTCTAGTATAGAAGGTGTCAAATCTGTGTAAAGTGATCGGAATCGGTCTCAGTCCAGAATATCATTTAAAAGTCTGGATAACGAGATATCATATGGAGTAATAAGAGTCTCGTAACGACCGTAGAACTTCCTCAGTGACGATGCTAGTCTAGCACATATATAACCCTGGTTGAGCAGCTTAACTGAAAGTCGCTTAGCCCTCAGAACAAAGTCATTGTAATTTGAACATGCTCTGGAATAACGTATTAACTGAGATATGAATACGCCGTATGCGGGCGATGAAGGAATGTTGCTACTTATGAAAGGAAAGTTTGTGATAGCGAAATTGAAATCGTCACGTTTGTCATAGAGTGAGGTGTTCAATTGACCATTAATGTCGAAAGACAACATAATATCTAAATACGAAGTAGAATTACTAGTTTCTGTGGTTTCTTTGACCTCCAGTTCACTTGGATAGATGATGCTAAGGTAATCCGCGAATGAAGGATTATTAATTGAAAGCAAGTCATCTATATATCTGTAAGTAAAATTGAAGCCAAGAGCCAATTGTTTTTTTTTTTCCTTGCGAAAGCAAAGACTGAATGAACTCAGCTTCGTATGAATAAAGGAATATGTCAGCCAGAAGCGGAGCACAGTTAGTGCCCATTGGAATGCCGACAATTTGTTGAAAAACCTTACCTCCAAACACCACAAAAATGTTATCGATAAGAAAGTTCAACATCTGAATGACAGCTGTTTCAGTGTATTTATTTTTGGAATCAGAATTTTCCCTAACAAAGTAAGTTTTATCGTGGCCTATTACTATATATTTGAATTTACGGCTTCCGTTTTTACTAGTAAATGCATTTTGAATAATTTCCGCTAATCTTTCTTTTAATTTCTGATGAGGGATCGTTGTGTACAGAGTCGAAAAGTCAAAAGACTTGATGGAGTGAATTTTAGTAAAACTTTTTGATTTTAGATGTTCTAACAACTCTTTTGAATTTTTAAGGATCCAAATTTGATTAATTCCACTTCTGGAATATACTGTTTCGCAATATCTATGAAGGCCAGATTTAATTTCTGATAATATTTTTGTGAGTAGCATCGATACAGATTTTGTGGAACACTTCGAGGAACCAGCGATAAAGCGTTGTTTGTACGGAGTTTTGTGCATTTTTGGAATACAGTACAAATATGGAAGTTCTAAATTCAATTTATTTGAGTCAATACCAAACGTATTGAGGACAGATTTATGATTCTCGAGTACTTCCGAAACCGAAAAGTTCGTGAGAGTATAAGTAGGATTTCCTGGAGCTGAATTTAATCCTAATTCTTTCACTAGGCTGTCAAAGTAATATTTCTTACAAGTAAATGTATAATTATTAGATGCTTTATCTGCTGGTGTAATGATATAATGTTCTTGGAGGAAGGTAAGTTCTCTGACAACATCAGGATCTTTAAAAATAGATTCGAATCTGGTGTTTACAGAACCTTGTAATTTTTTAATTTTTGATCTCAGCAGTACCGCAATAGATTTTATCCATTCCGAAAGAGTGTCGACTTGTACTTCCTCTCTTTTTGCCCATCGTGTGGCATATTCCTCGCAGCAGTTCATAATATTCTCAAAATTTTGGCTCCATGTGAATGATCTGGGTTCTCTGTATTTTGGACCTTTAAGTAAAAGTTCTCTTAATTTAGTGTTTTTAACTATATCGAGATCACCAGTAATGACATGGCCACAAGGAGAATATACGAAATTAGAGGAGGAACATGCACACGGTTGAGAATGGCATGCAGAGTTGCTAAGATCAAGACACTGTAGAAACCCTTTGTAATTATAAATTTTGGATGCAACTGATGGTGTGTAGCTATAGGAAATACATGGCGGATCTTTGTTTTTGAAATATGGAGGTATTTTCTCTAAAACAGACTTATGATTTAAAATTTGGCCGAAATTTAAATAATCAATGCCTTTATTTGCAAATTTAATTTTGATGAAAGGGCGATTAGATTTTTCCATAGAAATATCGGACTTGACGGGACGAAAAAGTCTAGCGGTCGATATGTCCATAATAATGCCATCTAGTCTATACTCTGCAGAGCTTATATCAGTGAATATACGGTGTCTGGACGATACGTACAACTCGTGTAATTTTCTGAGTGAAATAGAATAAAGTTTTGTACGAATGTGATTAAGGCCCAAAGGTTTATTTATAAATGGCAAAAGAGCATCAAAGGAAATATTATGTATTTCAGGTTTGTTGTATTTGCGTGTACCATGACTTCGATGCCTCCTCTGGCTTTTGTTGGATAAACCGAGTACGTTAACTGATTGACACGCAGGACTAGTGAGATTACCAATACTACTAATATTGTCATTGCATCCATAGGGCGAAGCAGTGCCGAGACGTCTTATCCAGTATTCTTCTCTTTTCCGACGAAAAGGAGTGCTCAAATTGGCATTGTTTGTGGGGTGATATATTTTTTCTATAATTCTAATTTTCATTGAGAGAATAGAGTGGTCAGGCTGGTTGAAGTGGCGATAGAGTAATTGGTTTCCACCACAATTTATTTTGGACCTGTGACCTGATACTCTTGTACGGAGTTGTCCCTTTGTCTCTCCAACATATATTAACCCACAGAGTGAACACTCAATACCGTACACAATATTTGAACTCTTACAATTCAAATGGTCAAAACTATGCGTATGAAAGGTATGTTTGGTTAAATTACTCGTAAAAGAATTGTCTGTAATTAAGATGTTGCAAGTTTTGCAATTTTTGGTCCCGCACTTAGATATTTCACAATCATAAGGGGAGAATTTGTAATCTTTAATTACGTCAACTAGTTTAACCTTACAGGGCTTGATGTTTATGAAGCTATCCGCATGTTGATACCAGAGTTCATTATTAGTGCTTACCGCATACTGTGTAATGTCACAATGCATATAACATATACCTGGTAACGGTAAAGTTTATTGGAAAACAATAGACCGGATAGAAAGGTGTGAAAAGATGGGCGCAAGGATGGAGCTTAAGGGAGTTACTCAAATTGCAAATTGTTAAATATGCAGGAAATGAAATTAATTCTTTTTTCTGATACATTTTTATAAATTCCACACACATCAATGTTTAAAACTTAATTGATCAAAAGTTTTACGAAGGAATTGATTTAGCAAAACAAGCTCTAATGTTCGATACAATTGTGCAATCCCACATGGGATTAACTAAATCTCTCTCTCCGAGGCTCTCTCTCTCTCTCTCTCTCTCTCTCTCTCTCTCTCTGAGCAGTAAATGCCACTGCCTCCGTACAGTTATTATGCTGTTACAGAATTTTAGAAGTTGATATTAACAAGGACTTATAAACAACTTGTTTATAAGTCCTTGATATTAATAAATAACATTACAATAAAAGATTTTATCTTTATTTTCAAGTTGTGCAGAGAATTTTGTATATAATTGATGTTCGATACATCCATCAATGAGCAAGTAGGGAAAAATGCTCCCGCCTCGCTTTCCTATCGCCCTAATCCCTTGTTCATATCTACATACATGTATGTATAATATATATTCTTGGGGGGGGGGGGGGGGGGGTGGGTTTATAAATGTATAGTTATACTTTTAATCACAGGGCTTTCGAATCATTGCCCCTCTTCAATTATACCAATATATATTTTGGTATAATTGAAGGGGGGCAACGAGCCGAAAGCCTCGTGCTTTTAATGTACAGTAAGTACTTTCTACCAGGTATTGCCGTGACTTGACTTGGATCGAAATAAAAATCAGTCGAGATGAACATGTAAACATTGAGATGCCTGTTGAACTAGGAGTACATTTTTATTAAACAGTATTAAACATTAGTGAAACAATAGTATGCACATTATTCTGACTTTTGTAGAAATATGTATGGGTAAATTTTATTTGTTCATACTTTGAAGTTCAGTTTAAATTTTCTCTGTCTGTAGTCTGTTGGCACCACTACAGTACAGTACATGTATCAATTAGGCCTGTATAAATTAATGGCTTTGATACTAAACCTAGTTACAAAAATGGCCTTTGACCAGAGACATATAAAGTATATATGTCTCTGCCTTTGACTTTGTAATCAATATTATGTTTAGTTTAAGTTCTTGGTTATCTTTATCAATATTACTATTAGGTTGCTCATCTAACTTGATTGATTTAGTATCAACATGTACCAAATATAAGAGTAAGATACATAAATATATTTGAATTTGAAAAAAAGATATAGTTTGAAATAGATATAATGTATCCCATGTAAAGTCTAATTATAGGAAATGTCAAGATATTTAAAGAAGAACTTGTGAAGTATAATTATACATTGCATTTCTAGCTTCTAGCAATATATTGATTTGCCTTTTTTTATTATGATTACTTATCCAATACATTTCAGTTAATTGCCATTTTCTTTTTAATGAGAAATTGCTAAATTTATTTACTTAGACAGTGGAGTACATTCTGAATGTGATATTTAAGTGTTTAAGTAATATACAGAAAAGAGCATTTACATGAAAATGAGATAACAATTTTCAGATTATATGAGAAATGATTTTATCAAAATATCATAGGATTATATATACCGTTATGAACCAGTCTACCTCTAGTAAAACTAGATTATCATATACCTCATTTAACTTGAACAAACAAAATTACGATGCATATAGTAGACTTTTGGGTTTAGAAAGAATTTTAAAAGGTATAATTTCTATCAGCTTTATGTCTTTATATTTAATAAAAAATTGACAGTCATCAGTAGTCTGTTTAACTTTATTATTAAGCTTTATGACATTTCACTTCTCTCAGCATTTGTAAAAAGAACATACACATATTAATGAAATGATTAAAAAATAAAAGTTAAATCTTAATTGACATAAAGTTTCTGTAGAACTCAGCTTGTTAAGTTTTGAATATTAGTTTCCATTAAGTTTTCGCCTTGCAGAAACCAGTGTAGAAGTGTGCAGAAACCTTCCGGAAACTTGATGTCCAAGTGTACACTTAGCATTTTTAAGAAGACAATACCCATATTATTGAACTGATTGAAAAAAAAGTTGAATCTTGATATAAATTTTCTGTAGAAATCAGGTTGTTAAGTTTTGAATATAAGTTTCCATTAAGTTTTCGCCTTGCGGAAACCTGCGGAAACTTTAAGCCAAATGTTTCCACCAAGTTTCCGCAAAACTGAAACATGCGGAAACTTCACATGCAAGTTTCCGCAGGTTTCCATTGCGGAAACCTTCCGGAAACTTGATGTCCCAGTTTCCGCAAGGTTTCCGGAGTTGCGGAAACTTGATGTCCCTGTTTCCGCAAGGTTTCCGGAGTTGCGGAAACTTGGGGTTTTTTTGCAGTGAGTCCATATGATGTTATAAAGACAATTCAAATTGGCACAGATATAAATATAGCCTAGGAAATGCTTCTATTTGAACCTTTCGTTAGATCTAAACTGTTGGTAGACTACTTCTGAGGAACAAACAAGTCATTTTATTATGTGTGTTTGGGTTAGGGTTATGCAATTCAGAGGGACTGGCATGCTCCCACTTTTAAGAATGGTCAAACGAAAAAATAAAGATCCACCATATCTGATTATTAATCGTCGGTTGTGTTCTATTTCCTTTATACATTCAGACATAATTGTTCTTTTTGCCAATAATATTCCAGGACTAGCATTTCGCATAATAACCAAACAGTTGCCATAAGGTCACGACTCAAAGTTTCACAGCCACTTAATATTACGGTGATGAATAGTATCGTAAAGTTGACCATAAGTATGAAAACATTATCGTTAGTACAAGCTACAGAGTCTAAGTAATCCCATGCTGCCCACTGGTACTGTGTCATGTCGTCTAGTTGAGGTGATTCACTTTGTTATGTAAATAAAGAGGTCGCTACATTATTACAGTTGAGAGATGAAAATCAATAGTTGTCCTATTGTTTACTGCAGTTTTCCGCTTTTATGTGCATTTTCGGAATATCAATGTTATCAGAATGGAACATCTAAGAATGGAGGCATAGGTAGACCCCTGTCTGCTAATTATATTTTCTAGAGATCGGTAAAACACCTATCATCAGTTCTGAAATGTGCAATGTCCTCCCCTCTGAAAATGTTATTAAAATCACACGAATATTAATATATTTTGAATTCTGAATCTTAATGTTTGATAATTAATTGATGATGGCGATATAAAAAGTGTTTTCCGAAGTTGTCCTTTTGCAAAGAAATATGGGATGCTAAAAATCTCTCTAATACATACGTAAACGATTCAACATCTGGAATCCAGACCTGTAAATAAAATAAATGAATTAAAAAAAATAAAGAATAGTGTAACTGATATTATATAGATTTGACACCTTCTATACTAGAAGGTTACCTACTTCGACTTCTCCATATATAGATACATATGGAATTCACACGATTTGACTCTTTCTACGGGGTATATGTGACGGGTGTTGCTAGCAAGCAGGAGATGCTCACTCTCCCCGGGCACCTGATCTCACTCCATCACAGGGGTTCACATATGCTCTTCAAGTAGACATATTTTGTTATTTTCCATTTGTTTTTCATTTTCACTGATTTTTTATGTCCTATGGTTTCATGATTTTTGGACTTGTGGTTTGGATTTATCCATCATCTTTACATTGATACAGGTAAGTGTTTCAACTAAAGTTAATTTTTCTTCTTCAGATGATTCCACCACTGTGATCTCTTCAGAGCTTTTGATATTTTAATCGTCATACACCAGTATACATGCCTTTGAATTGACGAACTAATACTATGTCGAAAGCTGTAGTTATTATGTTATTAATTCATTAATTCAATGCAATATATGCGAGTTTTGTTTAAAAATGTTTTTTTTTTTCCTTTCCTCTGCAAACCTTCAATGGAAAGAGCTACAGTCTGCTCTAAACTCGGTCCACTAAATCCGTGCTTAGCCTTGAATAGGATGATTGAATTTGTGTTCTTGACTCTTTATATATTTTTTATATATTTGTATATTTATGTATTTACTTCATCGACTTTAAAAGTTGCTGCAGGACTTATACACCTTCTGGGCATCTGGTCTCACCGAAGACAGTAAATTGAAGTAACAAACGTCACTCAATTTGTGTGGTGAACCGGTTTACGGGCGCCCAACTGGCCACTCACCGCAAAAGCAGCACAATCAAAGGACACACATTTAAAGATTTATAAATAATCTTTCATATACAGAAAAAAGGATCAATAGGTTTCTCAAGAAGTGAGGTCATAGAAATTCTATTACACAAATAGTAATTATTTATTTACGAACTCATGTACTATGATGTAATGATGTACTTAAATCACATGGAGAATTCACAAGATTACTGTAAGAATACACATTATGTATCCGTTACGGAAATGGCCGAATAGGTACGATTGAACAATCTTATCCAGATGGCACTGCACATCTGTTTACATTCTGTGATGTGATTGTTATTTTCAGATTACTACAAATAATTAAATTCACCTACATAGTGTCTGCTCATTTCATTACTTCTGGTTTAGTTCTATCAGTCTATTGTTGAGTTGCACAATAATATTTTGTTTGCAGTCTTATGTGTCTGAGATACATTTTGTCTGACAATGTGGTCAACAATTACATCGCTAAGAGATCCTGATATTCTACTAAAAGTATGGTGATATGTATTGCACTTAAAGTTTAAAACATTTATTATTTTGAAACTTAGACCAATATTGGTAATCGTCCTAGTCTATCTTTACTAAGATTACTTTGATTAGAATTTGTGACGCTTTAAGGCGATATCGGAAAGCGAGGTTAAAGACTCTAATTACAGATATTTGGTCTATGGTATTGTACTTGGTTATATATGTTGCTTGAATTTGAATTCGGCTCACGTACAGATTGTGCAAAGATGATTTCTCATGTTCTGCCTTTTCACTGACCATTGGACAATATTATCAATATCAGAACATATATATGATGACATATATATGATCACCACATAGGACTGATGTATTGCGTATAAATCTATGCCATTGCAATGGATTCATCCAAAGCATTGAGAGATTTTCTACGTGTGACGCCTATCGAAAGACAGTACACTGGTGCATATACGGCGAGAGTTGAATCCGGACCTCGCGCTCAAAATCCGAGCACTTCATTCCCTTAAGCACAATGGCTTACACATAAACGAATACTACATTTATACTGGTATTAATCGGGTAAACTGCGCTCATTTCTACAATTCATATCTCTTAAGTAATACTAGAGATCTTAATTGAAGAACTCGACATATTTGAATACCAAACTCATTACCAACTGGCCGAAGTCTGTCTACACATGACTAAAGGAAGTTCAACACGAATGAAATAATATAATTCTGGGATCCAAACCAGCAGAACTTCTCAAGATATCCTATATCACTCTGGTGCATTTAGTTCGTCTCCGTATACAATTGTTTTGAAGAAGTTTGTGAATGGAGTGTAAAATATAAGATTTACTTTTGGCTATGCTGACACCACCTTTTCACAGATTCGAAAGAAAAACAACTATGCCTTGGGCCTATGGTACTTTATTCCTATAAAATTTCATCAAAACCCATCGAGTCCTTGTGAAAATGTGACAAACTACGGCCCACTTAACTATTTTTTGGAATTCATGAAAAATGCAAAAATTGAAATTTTGTGACAATTCTGTAAAAAATCATTCTCTTTTTAATTACAATAATCACCCCCACTATATCAAAAATCAACTATTAAGAAAATATTTATGAAAGCCAGGCTATCTTACATGAACTTTTTAAAATCTAAAAAGATATCACAATCGCGTCAAAAATTATTTATCCGTTTTCAGAGACCTAAAAAAACCCATTGAAACAAACGTCTTTCTAGATTACTTAGATGCCATTAAATTTATTATTCGTACAATAATTCTGGAATTTATAATTTAACCACAAAAAGAACTGTATATAACATGAAAATATATCATGATCGCATGTATGGATTTTGTGGTCTAGAGGTGGAAAATGTTGGCATTTATTTAACGATTGGACCATATACAACCAAATCTAGTGTTGAAGACATAATCATTCTTCATTTATAATACTTCGTTTATTCTACAAAATGTAAAAAGAAGACATTATCGCCGAGAAATCTACTTAACTATTTAAAAAAGTTTTTTAGACTTATAAACAGTGTTTATTTCTTTAAAAAAAGACAGTATTATATCTATGGAAAATGAGATGTTTTTATATATGTATTTGATGGATTGTGATAGAATATATTTGTATCCATACTTTAGCATTTGTGTATTATCTTAATAGACAATGAATATGTATGTGTATTTATGTATGTACATGTATATGATATATAATGTATGTATAATTTTCTTCTCTGATTCAGAAACGATTTTTAAGAGGAGAAATATTATTGAAAATGTCTATCACCACAGACCCAGACTCAAGCTTCCATCCGACTAATTCATCTGAAAAGGAGGTTCATACAGATAATCGCGTCTCGTCATATATATATAGAATAAAGGAATTTACATACTGATTTATACAAAGAAGAGTAATAGTATTGTACGTAAAGATGATGGATAAATCCAAACCATAAGTCCAAAAATCATGAAACCAGAGGACATACAAAATCAGTGAAAATAAAAACCAAGTGGAAAAGAACAAAATATATCTACTTGAAGAGCATATGTGAACCCCTATGATGGATTGAGATCAGGTGCCCGGGGAGAGTGAGCATCTTCTGCTTGCTTTTTAAAACTTTTTTTCAAATGCTCTGTGAATGTGTGTATTTATTTTAATGATATATATATATATGCACGTACATTATCATTATATTTGATTCAGTTTCACATAAGTTCACTCCCTATACTTTCAATTTACCTTTTAGTGTAGTTTTTTTTTTACATAATCCTTACCTGTCATTTCGTTCCTTTTTGTTATGTGTGTGTGTGTGTGTGTGTGTGTGTGTGTGTGTGTGTGTGTGTGTGTGTGTGTGTGTGCAATTTGCATGCATTATTGTATTGATGAAATTGGTTCATTATCAGATAAATAATAAATTAGAACCGTTGAGAACCTATATGATTAATTCTTAATGTAAAGTAAGTTGCAGCAAAATCTTTAAAGCCGTTCTGAAGCAGTTTGCAGACTAACGGACCGACGAACGACGGACCATTTGTTATTATAAAGGTCACATCAGTTTTCGGCGGGAGTGTTCGAAGAAGCCAGTATCAGAGCTATGCATGAGAGAAATGCTTCTTAATTTTAGAATAACTTTCAAACTTTCTCATTGTGTATATTTCCGTTCATCCTACAATATGGCTTCGGACAGTATACATTAAGATGTCCATATACAAAACTTTAAAATACATTACTGTCTCTTAAGGGGCTGGGATTTCGTGGCAGGCGCAGCACATAAATGATCCCTCATTCTATGATAATGTCTATGTGATGTACGAGACAGATGCAGTCACCAGGTACGTGAAATAATATTGGAGTGAGGAAAACAACTAATCAATTTATCAATTGATGTGTTCTCGGAGTTTGTTGATTTTTCACATTTGTTATACATATTTAAATACGGTATTCAAAATGTACTAATAAATCTAATTGTAAGAATAATGGTATGGTCATTTAGCATGTACGTTCTCCATGTTTCAAATATGTAGTCATTATTAAGTCACAGATTTAAACAAATAAGCTGAGTGTAAATGGGGCAGATAGTTTAAACTTCCTCGGGTGCAGCGTTTTTTCCAGTTCTTATTCTTATGCTATATATTCCTTTACATAGAGGTCCTTTTTGGAAATCGTATTTCAAATTTACACCGAGAGTCAGCAATAATGAAAAGTTTCGACACGTAAACAATTGAACATCCCGGTTGATATTTTTAGATCTCGGAAAGTCCCTGTATATTCAAGACACTATATATAATTGTTGTTAACAAGTCCCTATGCATACATATGTCAATAGCAGAAATTTCTTTTTGATTTTTGGTATATAACCTGTTTTACTGTAAACCAAAATACAATGAGTTTGTAACAGCGTATAGTTTACCCTTTACCTATAGATTGAATTGAAAATTCTTTTACGTCACTCCACGATTATTTCACGCATATGGTGACGGCATCTGCCTGCTGAATTGCATACAAATTGAGACCCTCTCAACGGACCCGCCCTAAGCAGGCTCCGTTACGTGCCACGCTTACCATGACATGGGACATCGGCATTTACTGTCTCATCTGAAAGACAGAAGAGCGGTGCGCCCAGGGCGGCTGTTGAACTAGGGACTTTTCGGTCACGAGCAGAACATGTTATCCACTTGGCCACACTGGCGTTTTACATATAGGACAATGTCAAACTTACGGTAATACTCATGCATTAACCAAACATTGTCTGCAGTTATGCTACTCTCCATTTGGGCCATATTTACTCATTGATTGATTGGATATTGTTTTACGTCACTCCACGATTATTTCAAGTATATGGTGACGGCATCTGCCTGATGCATTGCATACAAATCTAGACTATTGCAACGGACCTACCCTAAGGAGTGAGGGATGTTAATTCCTACCTTGACATGGAACCTCGGTATTTACTGTCTCATTCAAAAGACAGGACACCGTTGCGCCCATGGCGCCAGTCGAACCGAGCAACTGATCCACTAGGCCATATCGGCTTCCAATTTTACTGCCTTTACCGTAAGATACATAAAAATAAAAACTAATTGTCTATTCATTGATCAAGAGCATCTGTATGGATACTGAAAGTAGGCATAATGTTCTAAATAGTAAAAAAAAAAAAAAAAAAAAAAAAAACAAAAGGCATAAATCCATAAATCTTATTTTTCTTTGAATATAATTTATTTTATCTTAAACATAAAATAATTAATACAGATCTTCAATATAACCCAAGAAATGCTCACATTTGAACTTTTCGTTAGAGCTAAACTCCTTTACTGTTTCGAAGACTATTTTTGACGAACTAACAATCCATGTTATAATATGTGTTTGGAAGCCATTCATTTTGCAACATATTCAAAACGTTTGGAACTGTTTCTGTAACTAACAAGTCATTTTATTATGTGTGTTTGCAAGCCATATATTTTGCAACATGTTCAAAACGCTTACAATTGTTTATATATAGGCTAGTTGTTTTTCAATATGTATGTAAGTCTTGTGTATATATAAAGAAATAGTATTTATTGGTTGGATGTCTGCAACATTTCATAAACATGTCAAACAGAAATCCCAAAATAATGGGTAAAGCGATCAGTAATATGCAATTAAGAGGCACCGGCATGCACCCACTATTACAAATGGCCAAACGAAAAGAGAAGATCCACCATATCTGATTATTAATCGTCGGCTGTGTTTTATTTCCTTCAAACGTTCAGACCTATATAATAGTTCTTTCTGCCAATAATAATCCAGGACTAGCAACTCGCATAATAACCCAACAGTTGCCATAAGGTCACGACTCAAAGTTTCACAGCCACTTAACAGTACCGTGATAAATAGTAACCCTAACCCTAACCCTAACCCACTTAATAGTACGGTGATAAATAGTATGGTAAGTTGACATGGAAGCATGAGCGTTAGTACAAGCTACAGTGTCTAATGGATCCCATGCTGCCCACTGGTACTGTGTCGTCTAGTAGAGGTGATACACCTTGTCCAGTAAATACATAGGTCGCTACATTTTCACAGATGAGAGATGATAATGAATAGTAGTCTTCTAATTTACTGCATTTTTCTGCCCTTATGTGCATTTTCTTAATATCAGTGTCATCTAAATGGAACATCTTCGAATGGAGGCATAGGTAGACACGAGTCTGGTAATCATATCTTTGGAGATCGTTAAAATACTAATCATCAGTTCTGAAATGTGCAATGTATTCCCCTCTGAAAATGATATTAAAATCACCTGATGTTTCATAAACTGTGTATTCTAAGTCTGATAATTTGATGATTACTTGATGATGACGATATAAAAAGTGTTTTCCGAAGTTGTCTCTTTGCAAAGAAATATGGACTGCTGATAATCTCTCTAATACGTATGTAAAGGATTCAGCATCTGGAATACCGACCTGTAAACAAAATAAATGAATTGAAAAAGGAAAGTGTAACTCTGATATTTCAATACATTTCAAAAGTATAATATTGTAATATGTTAATTGTGATAGTAAATAAATCGAGATAGATAGATAGATAGATAGATAGATAGATAGATAGATAGATAGATAGATAGATAGATAGATAGATAGATATATAAACATAGACATATAATTTAAAATAATAGAATGCAATGTACCTGATAAACGACTGATGAGTCTACTGGAAGATGAATTAGTTTTTCAAATTCTTGAATAAATTGTTTAGCAGTTTTACATTTGCTAAGATTTGTTAGGTATTCTGTAAGCATTTTAGAAATACAAAGTCTCGATCTCGGATCTGGATTTGATTTCTTGTCCTTTTCGATGGAGTTTTCTGAGAGGAGTTTTCGTGATACAATACCATCGTCACATGTTTGCTTAGAAAATACGAAAGTAACTGGTGTCACATGACTATGGCAGTAACAACAATGTACCACAGTGGCCATTCACGGATCCCTGAAATTCAGAGGTGAGACCAGGTGCCCGGGAGGAGTGAGCGTCCCCTGTTTGGCTAACCACACCCGCCGCGAATGTCCTTAAACACAGACAAAACAATAATTCAACACTGTATATATAAATGAATGTGAACAAACACTGTATAGAAAGTGTCAAAGCCACATAACATCAGGAAAAAGGTATAATAACACTTAAGTCAAACCCTCCGCGGGGAACTTTTTACAAGCTCCACACTGCAAAGGGAATAAGTGTGACATTCATGCAAAATACGAAAGTAACTGGTGTCACATGACTATGGCACTAACAACAATGTACCACAGTGGACATTCACGGACCCCTGAAATTCAGAGGTGAGACCAGGTGCCCGGGAGGAGTGAGAGTCCCCTGTTTGGCTAGCCACACCCGCCGCGAATGTCCTTAAACACAGACAAAACAATAATTCAACACTGTATATATAAATGAATGTGAACAAACACTGTATAGAAAGTGTCAAAGCCACATAACATCAGGGAAAAGGTATAATAACACTTAAGTCAAACCCTCCGCGGGGAACTTTTTACAAGCTCCACACTGCAAAGGGAATAAGTGTGACATTCATGCAAAATACGAAAGTAACTGGTGTCACATGACTATGGCACTAACAACAATGTACCACAGTGGACATTCACGGACCCCTGAAATTCAGAGGTGAGACCAGGTGCCCGGGAGGATTGAGCGTCCCCTGTTTGGCTAGCCACACCCGCCGCGAATGTCCTTAAACACAGACAAAACAATAATTCAACACTGTATATATAAATGAATGTGAACAAACACTGTATAGAAAGTGTCAAAGCCACATAACATCAGGGAAAAGGTATAATAACACTTAAGTCAAACCCTCCGCGGGGAACTTTTTACAAGCTCCACACTGCAAAGGGAATAAGTGTGACATTCATGCAAAATACGAAAGTAACTGGTGTCACATGACTATGGCACTAACAACAATGTACCACATTGGACATTCACGGTGCCCGGGAGTGAGCGTCCCCTGTTAGAAACAGTGAAAAGCAAATTTCAACTACTTTTGAGCACTAAGAAAGTCTGGCTATATATGACCTTTGAAATCAACTTGTAATATACCAGACACATATTGTCTTCGTATACCATCAAATATAACTAGTTGTAGAAAAGTATAGTATCTTAAAACTAAAATATTTTATCCAACTTTTAAGCCTAACCGTAACCCTACAAAAATAAAAGTTAACAAACGTTCATAATTAAGCGTTTAATTTTTATGTTTTGCAATTAGTAAAAATCTACATACTTCTCTTTTGCTTCTCGGATATTTATGTAAGTATTTGCTACAGGTACAGTACACCCTAGGTGTATAAGTTTTCGCTCAGTATCTGGCAAATCGTATACAATTCTGGTTCCACCAAGTGAAAGACGCTTCCCAACTGGAAAACAAAACCCTTTGAATTTAAAGACTAATGTTATCTCGGAATCTGTAGTAATCATGTTAATAATTCATTTACGATGTTATTAATTCAGGAATTGAATACAATAGATTTTTGGATTATTGAGTCTTATACAAAGCACTGGGCAATATGTGAGTTTTGTCTTAAAATGTTTTTTGCGTTCCGCTCCAAAACTTCAATGGGAAGAGCTAGTCTGATCTAAATCCAGTCCGCTAAATCCTTGTTTAGTTTTCATCTGTGAATTTTCATCATATTCCAGAAGATGTGAACTGTCCATTTTCTTTCTTTTCAATTCTTTTTATGGGCACTGCTATGATTTAAGTATATCTGCCGAATAGTACAGATATGGATTAGTTATTTACTTATCCACAGATATGTGAAAGTTCCCTTATATATTTTTAGATCTCGGGATTTTCCAATAATGTAGTTGTAACAAGTCATTATGTAAGTATATCAAAATCAAAGTAAACAACTTGACACTAAATGGTTGAATTTATGATAGTAAATTTGACATATCATATATCAACATGTGAATTTGTGCATGTAACACGAATAATTAAATAAATGAAAGGGAAATGTAAAGATTTGAAACTGTAATAAAGTTTTATCGCCAGAATTCTTATAGACGAAAAACAAATGAAGTTTCTTTCATTAAGCGCAACATTGCAGTACTTTATAATACTGCTGTTAAATTGGAAAGTAGGAGAAGAAAGATAACATTTGAACAGGAAGTTATATATAGGTTTATATGGGCTTTCAGTGAATTTTGGGAATCAATACATGTTATGGAAATCACATTTACCAATGCTTATATTGAAATCGGATTTAGCTTTGTGATGTTCAAGAAGGATGTTTTCTTGTAACAATTGCATTTTCATAGATTTACTTGTAGAGTTTAATTCATTTATAATAACTCCAGTATAGAATCTTTTTTTAAGTGATAATATCTTTGTTTGTCAGCAAGTAGAAACATGTAAGTATTTCGTACAGATGGGTGCAGTCCTAACATAACATGCACGTTAACGCAAAAAGCGGTCACGAGGCTTGCTTTAGCACACGTGCTAGGACTGCTCGACCGGACGCGCGTGCGCTCCTCGTGTTAACGCGGGAGGGAATTCGCGTTAACGCGATTTATTTCCCGCGTGCGCTCGGCCCAGTCGCACGTTCACATGTCTACATGTATGTTTGTAATTCTCTATGCAATACGGATGAAGAAAATAAAATGGATCTAATTAAATTACCGCGAATGCCGCCATAAAAACGTGTATTAAATGTAATGTTAAAATGTAAACCTACATTAAGGATTATATATGTTATACAACAAAGGAAATTATCGCGTAGACATGCAATAAGGTATTTATGAAAAAAAAAACTTCGTCAGTTTATACCAGCATGATTAGATTCTAATTCCATTTATTTACTTAATTTAATTAGTTTATTTATGTTTTATTTCTTATTTGGTTATTTATTTATACCTAATTTATTTATGTATTTACATTTATTTCTTATTTAAGTATTCATTATTATTATTTTTAATTAAGCTATTTTCTATCATATATGAAAATAATAATAATCATCATTATTATAATATTTATTAATTTTTATTTCATTATTATTATTATATTATCCTAAAAGAAGAATAAATTTCATTTAAGTCAATGTTCGCAAATTGCGTTAAATATTTTTAAAATTCATTCCCTAACTTGGAAGGGTTTTATTTAATTCTAAATATTTAACTTACACATTAGTATGTTTTTTTATATTTAAATATAACATGCATATATCGATTCTCCTTCAAACCCTTCTATATGAACCTGTTAATACACGTTTTAAGTTGTACGCAAGCGACATGGCTGTCAAACACGTTCACGCGGCAGTCAAGCGCGTTAACGCGGCGGTCAAGCGCGTTAACGCGGTCTCGAAATTAAGTTCACGTGGAAATCTGCGTTAACGCAGACGCGTGTGCTAAGCAGTCCTGAGCGCACGAGGAAAGCAAACTTCAGGTTAACGCGACGTTAACATAATGTTATGTTAGGACTGCACCTCACTGTAGATCGGTCAATCTTGCTGGTCAAATGACTAGACATGCTGTTGCTTAAATTAATGTAAAGTAAGTGTGTCACTAAAGGCATGTACAGTACCTCCATTTCTTAACACCATTGTTTACAGTAGGTTTGTAGTTCCTCATCAACAATATCAATTTATGCCTTGTGTGTGTCATAATGTTATAAGAGCGACACGCAGTTTCTGAACTTGTGTAATAAATATTAGAAGATATATACGTTATAATCTCGTGTAGCAGATGCTCATTTCGACAACTTATGTCTTTTCAGTGATTTTCATGGCCTAAGGATAGGAATTCTAATGATATATAAATATTTGAAGAGCGATGATTAGAAAAATATTTCCAAGAAAAATATAAGACGATAGAGCATTTAAATCAGCAGAATGGAAATACAGAGAGAATGAAAACAAAGAGATGTTAGTACTTATCAAGGAAATTTTATTATCGATATTGTCAGTTGAGTTATATATTATTTAACTTGTACTAATGCCCGGTAAGATTTATAACATTTTAATAAACCGGCAAAGCATTGCGTATTGGGTGCTGGACTCGTGCACGAATTCAAGTTCGAAAAACACCATGGAAAGACCGGCATCCTGTCTTCCGGATGAGGCATCGAAACCGCAGTTTCCAAGTGACGGAAAGCGTGACTAGTAAACTTTCCTTTAATTCTTTGGGCTAGTATTTTGCATTTATACAAACTTTGAGCGATAGATCAGGTAGATATTGTGGAGTGACAACCATTTAGCGGAGTTTATGTTAGAAATAAGAATATGAGATGTGGCTGTTTCTTGTTGTTCAAAGCATGCATGTTAGAATTGTGTTAGAAGTGAATGTATGTAGTGCGAATGTTTCCTTTGGTCGCATTATTTGAGACGTAATTCGACGAAATGCGCATCTGATGCACAAAAATTATAATCTATAAATATTCTAATAGTTATTTATATGATGTTGTGAGTTTGTCAGTTATGAGTTTATGCGGTAAAATGTTTGTTGTGGTCGATTTACATGATGTTTTGTATATGACATTAGTAATGTAGTGGGAATGTTCGTATTGTTGGCTTGATGATTTGACAATGTCTGTGTGAATGTAGTGTATGTTTGTTAATGGCTAATTCAACGGATGCTTATATCAATTAATTTTCTTTGTGTTGATGTTCCTGCGGTGACTCTGATGGGTTGATTTCTGCATCAACAAAATCTTGGAGTGCAGATTGGTCAGAATTGCCAGAAATACTTTCCCTTGGAATGCGAAACCTCGTTCTATTTATGGAACAGTGATTCACATGTTGCTAATCGATACATACGATTATGTTTCGTTATATATAAAAGATTTTAAGTGTTTGTTCACATTTATGTATATATACAGTGCTGAATTATATTGTTTCTTGTGTATGCCAGGGCATTCATGATGGGCGTGGCTAGCCAAACAGGAGACGCTCACTCTTCTCGGGCACCTGGTCTCACCTCTGAATTTCAGGAGTCCGTGAATGTTCACTGTGGCACATTATTGTTAGTGCCATAGTAATGTGTCCCCAGTTATTTTCGTATTTTACATTATGCTATAATAAATATAGAATATATATGCCATTTAATTTTGTGCACCATATGCGCATTTAAACAAGTTATGTTTCTTCAGTGATGCCCGTGGCCGAATGATTGGAATTCTCAAAATATAGGAAAATATGAAGAGCAGTGTTGAAGCCAAACCGACCGAAAAGTGATCCAAATAATCTGTCTAAGGACAGAGCTATGCATGAAGGAAATACTCCTTAGTTTAAGACTGATTTACCCAATTTGATGACTGAAAATTTGAAGTACATATATTTAATGTCGGCACAAAAGCACTGAAAACTAGACTTATGATGCCCTCGGGAACTATCAGTCCACCAGCAGTGACACCGGTCTAGTGGTTATAATAAATATAGAATATATTTACCATTTTATTTTTGCACCATATGCGCATTTCGACAAGTTATGTCTCCTCAGTGCTGCTTGTGGCCGAATGATTGGAATTCTCAAAATATATGAAAATATGAAGAGCATGCTATATATCATTACAAAAAACTTTTTTGTAAATTTGTATTTCAAACTTTCAGCCAGAAATAATGAAACGTTTCGACAAGTAAACAATTGAACATCCCGGTTGATATTTTTAGATCTCGGAACGTCCCTGTATATACAATACACTATATATACTTGTTGTAAGTAAAAAACCGAGGATGTAACGAAGGGTAAGCCATATCTCATAGTTGGTTGGTTGGTTGATTGGTGTTTTACGTCGCTTTCAACAATTATATATATATATATATATATAATATATCTCATCATCCATGGAATAAAAGGACAATTTAGCGTCATATTCAGATAAATATAGAACATATATACCTTTTAATTTGTGCACCATATGCGCATTTCGACAAGTTATGTCTCGTCAGTGATGCTCGTAGCCGAATGGTTGGAATTCTCAAAATATATAAATATTTGAAGAGCAAATGTGAACACCAATAAAATCGAGGTAAACAAGTCTTTATATATTACTATGTCAATAGCAAAAATATGTGTATTGGTTCAGTAACAGTTTCCGGACGATTTTTTGTTTTAGATTTTCGCCAAACAACTTTATTATACTAAACCAAAATAGACGAAGTTTGGTACAGCGCCTGGTTTACCCTTTACAAATAGAACAATGCTAAACTCATGATAAAACTCATACATTAACCAAACATTCTATGCAGTTTTATGACTCCCCTTTTCGGCCATTTTTATTGTCGTCACTGTAATAGTTCCCGGACGCCGTAGTCTACTAACATTATAAGTTGATAAAAAACCACAATATTTGATAAAATGAAAGATCAATTTCTTCTAGAAATGCTTATGATGAAAATATTGCATCAATAGACCATAAAATCAGATTTTAAATTCATTTATCAAGAGCATCTTTCCCCTGCATATGGATATCTGAAGTAGGTCAGAATGTTCTAAATAGTAAAAGACAGAAGACATAATCAAACTTTGAAAAACCGTAAAAATCTTATTTTTCTTTAAATATGGCACAGCCTGAGTGTATATATGTGTATTTTTTACCAGGGCTGCGCAATAATTTTTACTTTACTTTGTATGATCTTTTAAGGCAAATGTCATTCACATAGCATAGAACATGTACGGCGTTTACGTTGACGCAAGTGTGTGTGCTTATCAGTTCTTTTCAATTTAGAAATAGTTGAATCAGGAAAATGACAGATATAGATGTCAAGTTCGGTGTTAAAAATGGACTGAATAGGTCTCAAACCTGTGTATCATTCAATATTCCGAATAACATGATTTCATTTTGTATGACCAGAGCCTCGTACCAACCATACACCTTTTTAGTAACATTTTACGTCTTACCATGTTTATACTCCTGGCTGAAGAGTTATGTAAAAATTGCGATCTCCTACAAAACAGTAGTACAAAGTTATCAAATTTAAGTCGCTTTGGCATAGCTTATTTACTGAGATCTGAATATGCATTGGGTCGGTGATGATTAGAAATCATTAAATATAAAGATAAAATTTGTGATTTGAAATGGTAACGCAAGATTGCATGATATCGAGAAACGAAGTAAAATTGTTGCTTTCTGTTGTTTCTTTAATTGAAAACACCTACAGTTTCTAAAATAAATGATGTGCTATCGCAAAAAAGTCGCTGAGCTACCTCTATGGACTGTGAAAATGTTTTTCAGTTAATATTCACTCACCGTGACCCCGCTCGACGCTGCATCCTTTCTGCAGGTTTTTCAAGACAGTGTGCATGCGGGGTACTTCTGCACCATATGTGCTGGTAGATCATTATAAATCGAACATTGGAACAGTTTAGATCATCTACACAGCATTGTTTTCGAAACGAAATGCTGCGATTGACTGAAGTCGATATGTGATCATACAAAAGAAAAAAGAGGAGTTACTGGCTCAGTTATGTGGCAGAAGTCACCATGGAGGTATACAATACATGAATATAAATAATATACTAGAACATATAACACATTACAAAAATATTTGATTGTAGTGCCATTACGATACCGACTTAGGACGGTCATTTAATTTGACAAAAGTCAAACAAATGGTGTGGTTAACCGGTTTACGGGACATCTGATAAAGCTGTATGACACAAATGACCTGCACACAAAAAGTGATAATGGTAGAATACACACGGAAGGACATTACAAAAACATTCGATTGTGCTGCGGTTACGATACCGACTTAGGACAGTCAATTGAAGTAACAAGCGTCACTCAATTGGTGTGGTAAACTAGTTTACAGGCGCCCACCTTCCCACTCACCACAACAGCAGCACAATCAAAGAACACACATATAAAGATTTATAACTAATCCTCCATAGAGAGAACAAGGATCAACAGGTTTCTCAAGGAGAGAAGTCATAAAAACACACGAAAAAATAATAGAATAATATGTTGCTATCAGAAATATGTAAGGAGTAATCAAAATAAGCAAACCGTGCTCTGCCCGTCTGTGAGCAAGCTAAGATCCTTGATTAATAGGAGTCCCGACTAACAGTGAGAGCAACCATTCCTTTCAGTTTGGCATCTCAGAGCCAAAGGAAGATAAGGACGGAAGCGGGTTAAATCAAGACGTCTAGATAGAAACAAACGACGTCTCTCATACCACCATAACCGAATTGAGTGTTGTTAAGTGACGAGACTTTTGGTGGGCGATATTGTGAGGGTTGCGTTATGAATAGCTACACATTTGAAAGAGGGCCTGTTTAGGAATGGACAGGGATATCTTAAGGCGTGAAAACTCAATGGCGTTCTTTTCATTCCTCAACGTTACCTTGCGTTGCAGCCACATGTTGCTAGGGTTGTCGCGACTTTCATACACATCAGATTTGTCCCGAGTCCGGCATTTGTGGGACGAGCTGGACAGGAGGGATTGGAAGTTCTTCAACGTCCCATATTCACGTGATAGGACAACGACACCATCAAAATATATTTAGCTGTTAGAAAAGGGTTTGATCTAAGTTTTATTATACTTTTGTCTTGATGTTATGTGGCAATGCCACCTTCTACACAGTGTTTATTTACAATCATTTATGTATACAGTGCAGAGTTATTTCATTTCCTCTTTATGTAAAAGCATTCATGACGGGTATATCTGGCCATTCAGAAGACCCTCACTCCCCATACACCTGGTCTTATCTATGAATTTCAGGGGTTCGTGAATATCTGCTGCGTTACATTTTTTTGTGAGTGCCATAGTCACTAGACACCAGTTACATTCGCATTTTACAGTAATTATGAAATAATCGAGAAACCGAAATAATGAACTAATAGTCAATGAATCATGTAAAGTAACAACTATTGAAAATGAACTGCGGTAGTGTACTATAAATATTTTCTGCGAACAGCAAGTCATAATGGTCGTCATAAATTTTTAAATATCCTATCGTGTATTCCTTTGACCAAAATTAAACTTAGCCTACATGAAGCTAGATTTAATAGTCAAATCATGGTAGATTCTGCAATTGATGACCAACTATATAATCCACACTACTCAATCCCTACCGATGTATTTAAAACGAGGTATTTCTATCTAAAGGTTTTTCCATTTTCGTGTCAAAGGAATCGCGTATGATATCAGCTTGTCTGCTTTAAGTTTGTGGTGAACAGATATGGCGTGTCTAAAAATCAAAAGACTTGATCCCTGTGATAAGAATGAATGATGTAACTGATATTGCTACCTGTATACTAAGAAATGTATTTATAACATATTCAATTCAAAAGTTAAAATAACTTCACATTTTTAATGTTGTGATAACGTAACGTTATCGTCAATAACAACTAGTGTACATGTTCCGCCAAATGTTGTGCACGCGCTGGAGAAGCATTCTTAGAATACGAAAGCTTCTACTCCCTTTTTGTTCATTGAAAGAAAGATGTAAATAATGAAAATATATGGCATTGTTACAACATTCTTTATCGTCTTTTTCCGTCAGGAAATAATCACTCACTTCAGACAATACAAATTCAGATTTCATTGTATTTCCCCAAGGAGGTCTACGTTAATACAAGGAAGTAAGGTATGTAATATTCATCTTGACGTATTGTGAAGTTTTCAAACGGAAGTAACTCTATCTAAATTTCTGCTAATAAAGCTTCGTTATTGTGAGGGTTTTAAATATGAATATATGACTGCACTATTCCTGTAGGTATTGGTGATGGCAATGAACACGCTATTGTCCTTCGATTGTTTAAGTTCATCTATCAATGATGAGAAGGCATTATTTTCCTTTATCGTCCATGCTCATTTAGGAAAAAATTATTTACTTCAGACGGATGAAAGACTTTCGTTTGTCATGACATTACCATCATAAGAGGAGCTGCTATATTTCTACGTGATACATTTATATATATTTCTTGCGTTGTGTAAAATCGAAAAAGACAATATACGTAATGATTAAGGAGTTGCGTGGACGTAAATTATCCAGCATGCTTATTTATATAATTTTGTCAAAATTATTAATATTTTGTATTGGACATGGTTGTCCTAAATAAAATTGCCTACACACATAGAGCTGTTGGTTAACCCGGTTTCAACATTACAGTTATTCTTACATATCTGTATGTGTTATATCGAATTGAATTGTTAAGGGGAGGCACGGAAATCTGTCATCAAATGTTTCCTCATTTATGTTTCTGTCTAATACATCAGCTCTTTGAATACTAAAAGGTTATTCTGACAAATTTTATGCAAGAGCGTGTGGATGATTCTATATTATATCAGTCACATACGGGTTCTTCTGTCTCCTATAATGTTATTTACTCTTAGAACCTTTATCATTGATATGGGTTTTTTCTTTAGAATAATCATTTTCTTTCCTTTTAAAGATTTATTACTTTATTCGGAATCTTATTTGCTGTGACTTCGGTTTGTCATTATAAGGCTAGACGTATTCCCTGTGACATCGGTTTGTCATAGGTTAATAAGACATTAACCAACATGATTTGTTTATTCAAATCCTTGACCGAAAGTACTAAGATACTGAGCGGCAGTCAATAAGGAACATCCTTTACACTGGACAAAATAGAGATATAGACTATGGGATATTTCCGAGGAGTGATATACAAGATATCTATCAATGTTGAGGTAATGGTCATTATTAAAATGCTGACATCTGTCATAGGACCATGTCAGATACTTTTATATCGCGTTTCTGCATCACTTCCTGCATTAAACACGAATGTAGAAATATACTAAAAGAGGAAAATGCGTCACTACTTAATGAAGTGATGTGAACGAAGAGACAAAAACCCAATCAAATTTAGAGGAAATAAGTAAGGGTGTCAACTTATACATAAAAAAATGATGTTTTCCCACACCATCAGCTGATTTTGATCGCCAGTTATATGCTATGTATACATTTTGTTATGGTTTGTGTGGAAAGCCACAATCAGGGGCTTACATCTTCCTTACAAATTCCACCTTGGTTTAATGTTTGTGAGTATCGCAGACAAATAATAACAGTAACTTCCTTTTTCACTTTAGATTTGCTTAGCTATTAATCATCGTACGTATGCATACGTGAAATAGTTTGTTTCTTTGGATTATTTTGAATAATTGAAATGAAAAACCAAACCCGCCAAGATATCACTTTTTATTTTCAGTGTCCAAAGTATAAACGGATTTACGGTGATGTGAGTACCAGAAAAATGAGTAAAAGAAAGCATAAAAACTCAACCGTACGATATATATAGATCAAAGATTAACAGGCTACCAATTTTCAAAGTCTTAAACACAGACACAAGAAATGTATACTCGACAGATACTTAAAATATAAAAGTGAAGTCAGTGTAAGCTTATAGTGTTCTGATTTTCTGAAAGCGAGCTAAGGTCATTGTTCTATCAGAGACCCGATAGAGGGGTTCAGTACAAGACTTAATCTTTTAGCGAAGATCTTAGTTTTATATTGCCGATGGCAAGAGTAGAACGTTTGCTTTTCTAAATACTATTTAGAGATATGGCAAAACTTGAAAAATGAAAGGATAAACATATTTGTATTTAAGTTTGTGAGCTTGTGTTGAATGTTATGATTTCATTTATTTTAATAATTTAATGTGGTTTCATATAGGTCTAAATATCTTATCATTCTATTAATACTAACAGATCATCTTTTATATGCACATGCTACCGAGATGTAGTCATCGAGAAATGACTATAATACTAGACAAAATGGAGATATAAATTATCACAGGCCACAAGAAGAACGAGATGTGGGATCAGATGCCATAGATGAGTAAGCAGCCCCTGCTGATCAGTAACATGCGCCGTTATGCCATAAGAATATTTGTGCTGATTAGCAAGTAGTCAAGTGAGGTGGTTACTGTATCAGTCTAAATCGGTAAAAATTCATGAGAAAAATGTGTCATGTAACGACGTTTACCTACTTTCGCTTGACATACATAATGTATCAGAATAAAAAAAAGGTGTGATATCCCATAATCTTAGCGCCAGTCTGGGTGTCAATTATTCGAAAGTCGTGTTTCTATTTTAGATGGTCATATAACACTAACTTTTTTAAAATCGAAAAGCATGAAATTCTCATAGTGTTTCGGCATACAGTTGTAATTTTAATGTGATGACCTTATCCATTCTACGAATAAGAATGATTTGTGGTCTACAAGATAATTATTTGATAAGATAGTGGATAAAACAACTCCGTGGCTTCAATACCATGACATTGTAAAAATAAAATCTTGATGATTAACTAAATGCATTGAAATTCTCATCGTAGAATACGATATATTTTGGTGCTGTTCTTATACCTAAAACCTTATTGTCATCGAAAACAATACCACAGTAACAATCATGAAGACTAGACTATAGTCAGAACTGAAAGAGATTCTGGAAAAAAATATTGCCTCGATGTGTGGGTGTGTGTGTGTGGGGGGGGGGGGGGGGGGGTTATTGTGATAAAGTTACAAGTTTTTCAAAGTTGTTTCTGCGACACTTATTCATTAATCTCTAAATAAATGATATTGAATATGTATATAATACATATTTAGCTCATAGGGACGATTGTCCAGAGAGCTATTGTCATATCCCCGGCATCGTTGGAGTCGTTGTCGTAGTCCTGAGACAAAAACTTTAGCATTGATCATGACTTTAGAACAATTCAAGATAGGGCTTTAATATTTCTCATGTGTATTTCTTATGGCATACCCTCTCATTGGATTTTAAAATTGTTGACATTGTGACCTTGACCTTGAAGTTTGACCTACTTTTAAAAAGCTAAATCTTGATGATAACTTATGGACAGTAAGAGATAGAGTTTGAATATTTCATGTGTGTATTCCTTGTGACTTTCCACCCTGTACATGCTCCACATCAAAGTATCTTTACCCTCCATGTGGCTATGTGGTAACCTCAATATAGTCCATACCAGGAAATTACGAGAGCTCCTGAAGAAAGGTCCTAAATATAGAGAGTCCCGTTCGTTCACATGGCGTGAAAATTTCAAAATTATTATGGATGCATGCGAGGAATATGCCAGGAGATGGTCAAAAAGGGAAGAACTGGAGCCTGACACTCTCTCCGAGTGGATGAAATCCTTCGCAGAACTATTCAAAAGAAGAATAGGGCGTCTCAGGCATTTGGTAAGAACCAAACACGAGTCTATATGTAATGACCCTGATGTAGCCAGAGCATTGTCTGAACTCCACGAACAATTTATTATTGTCCCAGCTGACAAAGCAGCAAACAATTATACCTTCGTTTGCAAAAGATTTTACATTAATTGTCTGTTAGAGGAACTTAGCTTACACTCTGCACCTGGAAATCCAACATACACACAAACAAATTTATCTATTTCTGAAATACTTCAAAACCACACATCTGTCCTGGAGTCTTTTGGAATTACCACAAAAACTCTGACCTTGAATTACCTTATATTTATTGGATTCCAGAAATGCACAAAACCCCTTACAGACATCGTTTCATTGCTGGTTCTTCCAAGTGTACCACCAGACCTCTATCCATATTGCTAACGAAGATATTGACACACATCAAGCATGGTCTTCAAATTTACTGTGATACTGCATACTCCAGCAGCGGAATAAATCAGATGTGGATCTTCAAGAATTCTAAAGAACTTTTAGAGAATCTAAAATCTCCGAAATTTAATAATATTTTCAGCATCAAATCTTTTGACTTCTCCACGCTCTACACTACAATTCCGCATCAAAAGCTCAAAAACAGACTTGCTAAAATTATTCGCAATTCTTTTTTCCATAAAAATGGACATCGTAGATATAAATATCTTCTCATGGGGCGAGAAGATACATATTTTGAAAAAGAACACTCTGATGCAAAACACAAGTATATCGAAGATCAAATCATCATAATGCTGGAATTTTTAATAAACAATATTTTCGTGGTGTTTGGAGGGAACATTTTTCAGCAAATCATTGGCATTCCCATGGGAACTAACTGCGCCCCTCTTCTTGCTGACATTTTCTTATATTCGTATGAGGCAGAATTTATTCAAAACATGCTCTCCACAGGCAGAAAAAGCCTTACATCTCAGTTTAATTTTACGTATAGATATATAGATATAGACGTATTGTCAATCAATAATCCTAACTTTAAGGATTACATACATGAAAACTATCCCCATGCACTTGACATGAAAGAGACAACCGAGAGCAATAATTCCGCGTCGTATCTGGATATATTTCTAACTTTCGACAAAAATGGTCATTTAAACATCTCTATGTATGACAAACGTGACGATTTTAATTTCCAAATAACTTACTTTCCCTTTCTTTGCAGCAATATCCCGTCCTCATCTGCCTGGCAGTTTTTATATCTCAACTTATAAGGTACGCAAGAGCCTGTTCTCTATACGACGGTTTTATTCCAAGGACCAAACGACTGGCCACTAAGTTGCTCATGCAGGGATATGTTAAAGAACGTCTGAAATCGTCACTGAGGAAGTTCTACGGTCGCTATGGAGATTTTGTACGAAAATATGATGTGCCTCTTTTTAGAATGATTGATAATATTCTGGAATGCGACTAAATGACCTGTTCAGTGAACACCAAATATGACTTTGTATACCAGGTTTCTACTTTCGTATGTACAATTAGGAAACCAAAACTCTTGATTTTGACATGTTTCTTAAGAATTGCTGTGACGGGTGATGCATGCAAACAGGAGACGCTCACTCTTCCCGGGCACCTGGTCTCACCTCGGAATTTTTCAGTATTTCGGGGTTCACAACAGTTTCTTTTTGAAACTTACACGATTTTGTATCTATAAATTCTTACAAAGCTGTCAATTCTATACGCAGAGGGTATTCTAAGATTAATAAGTGCAACGCCAAGAAATGTCTTACTTGCCATCATTTAAGCTGCAAGTCCAATATTGAATCTTCGGTTAATGGAAATACATTTAACACCAAATTAGACAAAGACATAGATTGAAATACTGCCAATGTTATATATGTCATCACTTGAGAAGCTAGAGGATGTGTGCTCAATATGTCGGGGAAACTTCTCAAACTTTGAAACAACGTTTTTGGAATCATTCCTATAAAATTCGTAATAATTCACGACGTAAATACCAGAATTTTCTTTATAACCACTTTAATAAATACCAACATAATATTAACAATGTGAAAATAACTCCAGTAAAAAATATCTCTAAATTACCAGGTGATACGAAATCAGATGTTAAAAAACGACTTTTGGAAACCGAGCTCTACTAGATTAAACAACTACAAACCTCATACCCTCTCGGTCTCAACGACCAAATATATCGACAAGGTAATATTTCTTCTCGTCAGAATAAGATCAATATTTTTACATTAAGACATAAAACTATTAGAAAACGTAGGTCACATGGTCGTCGCCGTAATCGTTACATCAGAAAACGTAATCGTTTAAATAGGTCATTAAAAGATCATCTATTTATCGCAAAAAATAATGGCCGTCATGAACTTGCATGCACTATCCTCTATTCCGGTAAATAAATTGAAACCTATCCTGGACGAAGCTGATCTTCGAAGTTTACGCAATTCTGATTGATATAAACTCAATTTGATTATTTTATTTTCATATAATAAACCCTTTCCTCGTATTCCGTCTCTTTCACCCAAGCAGAAATTTCTCAAAATTACATTTATTAATAAAGGCTTCGATCTACTTAACATTTCTAATATTTTCCGTGATCATAGAGTCACATCTAAAATCCCCCAATATTTGGAGAATTGAGAACCTCCACTTATTTGTTACCAGTACAAAAAGCCTATAAAAGAAAAAAGAGGAGTTACCGGCTCAGTTATGTGGCAGAAGTCACCATGGAGCTATACAATAAGAAATCTTATTTTTATTTACAATAAAGTTACATCTAACCCTGATGTTTCAGACTCTATTCCTTCGTCGTATTCTTGTGAAAATTCTAAATATGTTTATAAACCGGCAGGTCATGTTATTACTGGTGACCTAAACTGTATTTCGGACAAGAAATTGCGCACCCTTTTTGGAAAAGGACCTAAATATAGGTTACCGTCCAGGATAGATTTCAATAGATGCCGTGATGTTATAAAAGATGCTTTAACTACATATTGTAAACTTTGTTGTAAAAAAGAACAGGTAAAGGTTCATGCTCTTAATGATTGGAAATACGAGATTTTAAGAATTGTCGATATCCTTATTAAGAACTTTACGGAAAATCCGCATTTATTTCAACAGCCTAATACATTGACGGCAAATTCTATTAAATAAAGATAGCTGACTTACATGCTAAATATGTCTTTGTTCCTGCTGATAAAGCAGGTAATAACATAATAGATGTTTGAAATGTAAAGATGATGGATAAATCCAAACCACAAGTCCAAAAATCATGAAACCATAGGACATACAAAATCAGTGAAAATGAAAAACAAATGGAAAATAACAAAATATGTCTACTTGAAGAGCATATAAACTATACTATATTGAAGTACTTAAAAACGAATTAAACTCCACTCATACATATGTGGAAAGCCCTACCTCAAAAGACAGCACCTTGCACGATCACCTCATGACCATGTCCGACTTCAAAATTAAAACTGATAAATCTGATCTACCAACCATATATTGGCTCCCAAAACTACATAAAAGTCCATATAAATCACGTTTCATATCTAATTCTAGCCACTGCTCTACTACGGTACTATCGAAGCATATTACGTCTGCTGTAACTGCTATGAAAGATCATATTATCAAATATTGTGATGTCGCATTTCATAATAGTAACATCAATTACCTTTGATCGATTAAAAATTCTTATGAAATTATAGACAAACTTCTTTCGCTAAATGTCAAAGCGACTCAAATTTCTACATTTGATTTTTCTACACTTTATACATCTCTGCCTCATGATTTGATTAAAAGCAAGTTGCTGTCTCTCATACAATGGTGTTTTCACAGAGAATCTAAAACGTACATATGTACTTCCAATAACTCCGGATTTTTTTCCAACAAACAATATACTGCATATAAATACTGGACTTGCAAGGAATTATGCAAAGCACTAGATTTTCTCATGAATAATATTTTTGTGCAATTTGATTGCAAGATATATCAACAAGTAGTTGGGATTCCTATGGGTACTAACTGCGCGCCTCTGATAGTAGGTTTATTTCTTTAATGTTACGAGAGGGATTTTATGGTTTCTTTTCAAAAATCAAAACGTTTTGACCTCATTGACAAATTTAATAATACTTGCAGATATCTGGATGACATTTTGGTTATCGACAACCCTGAATTCGAACAATTTATATCAGAAATATATCCACCAGAGCTCACATTGAATAAAACTAATACTTGAGATAAATTTACACCTTTCTTAGATTTAAACATCAAAATTATCAACCACCTAATATATACCAATATTTATGATAAACGTGAGGATTTTGGATTTCCTATTGTAAATTTTCCTTACTTGGATGGCGATGTCCCTCGACTCCCATCATATGGTATCTATACATCTCAATTAGTTCGATTTGTCAGAGGCTGCACCGATGTTTTGGACTTTCATAAACGAAATTTACAAATTACTACTAAACTTTTAACTCAGGGTTACAGATATCACAAGCTAAGAAAAACATTCGGCAAATTCTTCAGATCTTATTCAGAACTTCTATCTAATATTTGGAAATATTTCTTTTGAACAGTATGTATCCAATGGAATTTCCCATCCTAATTTTTACGGTGATCTCGTATATAAACTAAGGAAAGTAAAAGGCTCCGATAACGTTATTTTATCATGTAATAAAATAGTAAAACGTCTTCTAAATAGACAATATGATATTGAGATCATCAAAAAGACTATAGGTCTTGTATTTGGCCCCTCTACAGCCTTATGCAGACTTTTACTTAAACGTTGCACGCTGACTAACAGGGCGGTGGGGACTATATGACGGGCCTTGTCCAAACCTCTTTCAGAGGAGACATGGTCCTGAACCTCGTCCCCTCTGACTGTTAGTCGGGACTCCTACAGATCTAGGGTCTTAGCTCGCTTTCAGACTGGCAGAGCACGGTTTATCATGTTGATGTCGCATATATGTTTATACCATTATGTGTTTTACAATACCTTACGTGTTTATATTTTTATGACCTCTCAATATGCGATACCTGTTGACCCTTGTTCTTTACATGGAGGATTATTTATAAATTTTCAAATGTACGTCCTTTGATTGTTCTGCTGTTACGGTGAGTGGAAAGGTGGGCCCGTAAACCGGTTAACCACACCGTTTGTTTGGTTTTTGTCAAATTAAATGACCGTCCTAAGTCGGTATCGTAATTGCACTACAATCAAATATTTTTGTAATGTGTTATATGTGCTAGTATATTATTTATATTCATGTATTGTATAGCTCCATGGTGACTTCTGCCACATAACTGAGCCAGTAACTCCTCTTTTTTCTTGAATAATCATGTGATCAAATGATATCGGCCTAGTATACCCTAGATGTACTTGTTTTCCCGCGGGTTCTGGCAAATCGAGTACCACTCTTGTTCCGCTAGTTTGAAGATGCTCCTTGTCTTTAAAACAATACCAAATTAAATGCAACATACACCTTATATTGAAATAGTCAACACATTTATACCTTTTAGACGTAATTTTCATTCAATAAGAGAAAAGCTACATAAAATCTGTTAAATGCTGAAGTAAGTATCGAAACCGGAATGATACAGGTAAGTATTTTAAGTAAATGTTTATTTATTTTAAGTAAATAATTATAAATTCCCTTGAATTTTGGGAATGTGTGTTGTTTCAATAGTTGAAGTCAATATTTTATTCACACATACTTTTAACAAACTGATATAAAGAAGACTATTTTAAGATTATCCACGATAATATAAAACTAACCGATATCAATGTGCACGCGGCAACAAATGAGTTCTGTCTTTGCATTTCACTCCAAACCTTCGACGGGAAGAGCTATGGTCTGATCCAGACTCTGTTCCTTAAACAACTGTTTAGTTTTCATCTGTGTATTTAATTCACATTCAGGAAGATGTGTTCTCTACATTTTCTTTCTTTTCAATTGCTTTTTTAACACTTCTTTTCAATATTTCTGCCGAAAACCATACGTGTGGGAAAGGTATGAATAAAAACATAAACATGAAAATATTTTTGAATTTTGGGATTTCTCTATATATAGTTGTACAAAAGTCCGTTTGCATGAGTATGCCAAACGCAAAAAAAGTATTTCTCTTTATAAATTTTAAACAGTGGATAATAGTATGGATAGCGATACTTTTGGTTGTATTTCTGGATCTGTTGACCAAATACAGTACGGTCATATTCACCAGATCTGTTGACCAGATACAGTACGGTCATATTCACCAAATCTGTTGACCAAATACAGTAAGGTCATATTCACCAGATCTGAGCCTTTAAGTAAATATCATACACGTTAATTATTACCTTACATCTCGCTTAACACATATAAATATAAATACTTATATGATATTCTTACGGTTTACCCTTCGGTACTTCTTCGTTTTTTACTTTGGTTTGAAAATGGAAAATGGACTTCATGGTAAAATGAACATTGTTATTTTCGATGATAAGAACCACACCATTGTGATATCAGTATCGGTATATGTCTATGGGATCGCGTTAGACCAGTGGCATCGTATTGGGCGTCAATCTGACGACCCAGGATGACCAGATTGTCAGTGCGTTCCAGTAATCTATCATCGTTTACATCGTAAACAGAAACCCTGTGTCACTATATACGCTTGCACATGCCTCACTGCTTTGAGCTGTTCAGTCACTTAGGAGAAAAGTATGGTTAGAGTTAGGATCTAATTTTTACCATTTTTAGATATGCGGTTTTTGATTGAACTGCATTTGAGATGAGTGGTAATATTATGTTGGTCGGTAAACCGGTTAACTACACCAATTGAGGAGGACCGTTTCTTACTAAATTGACCGTCCTAAGTCGACATCGCATCTGTTGTACAATCAATATTTTTGTAATGTCATTTCATGTATTTCATTACTTGTCATTAAGTTTTATTGTACATCTCCTTAGTGACTTCTGCTATACAGCTATGTCAGATGCCTTTCCCTTTCTATTTTAAAACAAATAGCAAGAAACAGCTGTGCAGTAAATGTAGCAGTCGGTTATTTCAAATCAAAATATCATTATTTAGGAGGATTTACCAGACCTTTTAGTACATTAGACCACTCCCTCTCCCCCTAAGAAAAATGTATAAAACAAACACGCTTTACTTTACTAACCCTAACCCTAATCCTATTGGTGCCGTCTTTATATGTAAAATAATCTTAGTGTGGTGTTAAACAAAAGTAACTATATGAAGGACATCTTGTCTCTAGCTTGGTTAGGGTGAGCATAAATCGTTTAACAATAACCAAAATAATGTAACCAGGGTTGTATTTAGGTATTTATATCTATGCCTTGCGTATATTTATCAATTTCAATTAAATGTATATAGCTGCGCGCGTCTCTTTCTATCTGTCCGAGTTAAGTATTTGTCCATTGAATCGTTCTATATTCTGTCCTTATGTATACGCCACTTGTCCATGTCCATGTGCATTTGTCTATGTTTTTCATGCTTGAGTGAATGAATGAATATGACAGGGGTATTGGGTACGAGTACTAACCAATTGAATGCATGTTTAACTAACCTTGCGCACTAACTTTTTTATCTAACTGCACTTTTCAGAATATCCTCGCAAGAGATAGCTGTTTATAAAATTCGTTGTCTCAAGATGACCATTTATGTTATTCACGCTACATAGCTATTGGTAAGCATTTCAATTTAATTATTCAATTCATTTCCTTAGGTTGTATTTTCCTAAATCATCGTTACCTACCGATGCATCGTATAATTCGCGTGAATTCTCATTATATCTTATTTGTATTGTGAATATCGTTTTATGTCCTAACTTGTATTGCGACGGTTTCTTTTGATTATGTTTGTTGTTTGTAGATTCTTCTTCTATTACAATAAATGTAATATACAGTCCAGAGAGTGTTAACGTTGCTATTATCCATTGTGCTATCCAGAATTACAATACCAAGGAAAGTTATCGATAGCTCTTTTAGGGTTAGGATAAATCGCTTCTACGGAGCCCCTAAAGGGACATAAAATGACAGGTTAAAAAAATTATTAACCTGAGGTCTCAGATTACTAAACTGAGATCTCAGATTACTAAACTGAGATCTCAGATTACTAAACTGAGATCTCAGATTACTAATCTGTTATCTCAGATTACTAAACTGATATCTCAGATTACTAATCTGTTATCTCAGATTACTAAAGTGAGATCTCAGATTACTAATATGTTATCCTAGATTATTAAACTGAGATCTCAGATTACTAATCTGTTATCTCAGATTACTAATCTGTTATCTCAGATTACTAATCTGTTATCTCAGATTACTAAACTGAGATCTCAGATTACTAAACTGAGATCTCAGATTACTAATCTGTTATCTCAGATTACTAAACTGATATCTCAGATTACTAATCTGTTATCTCAGATTACTAAACTGAGATCTCAGATTACTAATATGTTATCCTAGATTATTAAACTGAGATCTCAGATTACTAATCTGTTATCTCAGATTACTAATCTGTTATCTCAGATTACTAAACTGAGATCTCAGATTACTAAACTGAGATCTCAGATTACTAATCTGTTATCTCAGATTACTAAACTGATATCTCAGATTACTAATCTGTTATCTCAGATTACTAAACTGAGATCTCAGATTACTAATATGTTATCCTAGATTATTAAACTGAGATCTCAGATTACTAATCTGTTATCTCAGATTACTAATCTGTTATCTCAGATTACTAATCTGTTATCTCAGATTACTAAACTGAGATCTCAGATTACTAATCTGTTATCTCAGATTACTAAAACTATTAGAGTTGATGGTGAGATTCTTTTCTCTGTTGACTCAATGTCAAATCTTCAACATTTTGAAATACCATTTTCAGAGATTGTAAAGGTTCATCAAGGGGACATATTCATTGAGTTGTTGAACCTTTACAGTGAATAAGAGATGACACTTAAAGATAGATATCTTAAAAGAATATTACTTAGTGGAGAGGAGGAGAGGGCTGAAGGAGTCGGGCTAATAAGGGATGTTTTCACTGAATTCTGGGACACTTTTTATTTAAAGTGTTGCGAAGGATGCGAGATAAAAATACCTATACTATGCATTACATGGGACAAACTGAATGGGAGGCAGTAGGGAGAATAATATGTGATGGTTATAAATGTGTTGGCTATTAAGCTGTTAAAATAGCCAAATCAGTATTTGAAGATGCATGTTTTGGAACACATCAAGCCGACTACAGCAAAGAAGTTCTCCAATTTCTCCCTTAATCAGAAAGGAAGACCTTGGAAACAGCTCTGGTGAATGTTGACGAAACTGATTTAGAGGAGATACTTGATGTTCTTTATTCCCATGGTTGTAAAAAGGCTGCAACAGCAGAGAAACTTGCTACAATAGTTCGTGAAATAGCGCATAAGGAGATCATTCAAGAGCCAAAGTATATAATAGAGTGTTGGAGATCTGTTTTCGGAGATAAATTACAAGTTGATCATGCTCTTCTTACCAAAATATATAAAGATAAAGAGCCCTCCGTGAAGAAAGTTCTGCAACATATCATTTTTCCAGAGGTTATGTCAGCAAAGCAGCAGTCAACAGCTGACTTTTTAAAACGTTTTATAAAAGGACTTGATGAGGAAGGCTTACAAAGCTTCTTGCGTTTCTGCACAGGCTCTAACTTAATTGGAGCAGAGAAGATAACAATAGAATTTACCACATTAAGTGGATGTGAAAGACGACCCCTATCACATATATGTGGCTCCATTCTAAAAGTTCCTACTACCTATGAATCTTATGCAGACCTTAAAGAGGAGTTTCATAATATCCTAACAAGCAATGTTGGGAAATGGGATATGTCTGAAGGTGAAATGTGGTATTGATGCAAAATGATTTGGTTTTTTCCATAGATGAAAAGGGTAGGAGGTACCTGCATGTTGTTTGAAGCAAAGATTATGATTCTTGTATATTTTTATTTCATTTGTTGATGTTCTCAGTTCGCCAGGAAACTATTTGTGTTTTATTATGATAGTTCTTTAATGAAGAAGTGTAACCAAGTGTTCGATTGTTATATTGCAGTTTACATAGCGCAATGCGGCACTCATGTTTTACTCTCACCTGTATACGTATTGTCTTGTTGCGCGGTTCACTTGTCCATGTATACGTCACATTGTCCATGTCTAAGTACGTATGGTGTATGTATGAGTTGTAATCAAAGGAATGACCAATCGGACGAATGCGCATGATTTTACTAAAAACTAACCCGGCTGCCGCCAAAACTCCATTATTCTAACTCTAGTTCTCCTTAGAGTAAGACGTAACATTTATTTAAAACAATTATATTCTGTGACTGCAAAGTCTTTATGGAATTATTATCCCGACGCCTGGTATGTCAAATTACTTTTATTTATAGTCTATACAATATAAAATCTGTGATTTGTAATTTGACAAATTTGTAATTTTTGATATAAATTAATATATTGAAATTTATTTAACTTTACCGCGAAATTGTATATCTAAATTGTTATTATAATATTGTTATACAATTTCACAGGTTTTCCTTTGATATTAAATAATCAAAACTGTTCAAATGGAGTCTTAATTATCCATCACCCGACCCCAGTGACATAAGTTACTATGAAGCATTTATGAGTGTGACATATTTTGTTGTTGCTTCACTTACGAAGCATATATAGCATCACTTGGTGAGCAATATAGGCCCATTTGGGCCTCATGTTTTAAACAGCAGATTTGATATCAAGGTTTAATGTCGTTGAGTTCATGCTTTGCCAGAAAAAACTGGAAGATGACCAAGTTTGTTTTCTATTTTAAACAACAGATTTTATGTCAAGTTTTAATGTCATTGAGTTCATGTTTTGCAAGGAAAATTTGAAGATGACCAATTTTGTTTCCTATTTTAAACAGCAGATTTTATATCAAATTTTAATGTTGTCATGATTGAGTTCATGTTTTTGCCAGGAAAAAAAACTGGAAGATTACCAATTTTGTTATTCATTTTAAACTACAGAATTTAAATAAAGTTTTAATGTCATTTAATTCATGTTTGCCAGGAAAAATGGGAAGATGGCCAATTTTGTTTTTCATTTTAACTGCAGATTTTATATTAAGTTTTAATGTTGTCATGATTGAGTTCATGTTTTGCCAGGAAAAAACTGGAAGATTACCAATTTTGTTTTTTATTTTAAACTACAGAATATATATAAAGTTTTAATGTCATGGAGTTTATGTTGGTGGTACTCTTGTTTAAGGTTGCCAATTGAAGGTCTGCACCTGCAAGTCATGTTTTCAGGTGAGCGATATAGATCAACTTGGACCTCTTGTTTTTAGAATAATCTACAAGTTTTTGATTCTTAAATTTAAAAAATTACAAATGTACATGTACTTGAATTTCAATCAAAATTCTTGGAATGCTATATGAGATGGGTAATCTTCAGTAAGTTCATCAATTAAATTTTATTTTGGTATTATTATGGTTAATTTAACTGGATTTTATGATTAAAGGACAATGTCATATAAAGAGTCAAAACTTTCAAAACTATGGAAATTTATCTATAATTTCCGTGGAGAAAATCAAGAGTTTGAATTTCCGGGCTACATTTTTGGCTTGAATTTTACAAAAACTGAATATAATTTAAATATTTTGAGAGGTTCTGTATTTATCAAAACATTGCCAATTGGGTGTGTATGCTTAAAGTCAATGGGAAAATAAATGGTATGCTTAATTTTTGACCGGATTGCAAATCAATTCCTGTCTATAGATTGGCGTCTGTCCCTCTGTCTGTCCGTCAACATTTTTGTTGAAGTTTCTGGTTGAGGCAAAATCTCAGCAACTAAGAGGACTATAATCATAATACTTCACACATAAGGTCCTTATGACTAAAGCTTTCCAATTATGCCATGACTTTTGACCTAGTGACCTTGACCTTGGACTTTGACCTACTTTTCTAAAACTTTGATTTCGGCTATATCTTTTTGTTCAGTAGAAATTGTGCTTTGATACTTCACACATACATTATTCATGGTGAGTGTATTCCATTGATACCATGACTTTTGACCTTGACCTTGGATTTTGACCTACTTTTAAAGAACTTTAATTTTGGCTTTATCTTTTGAATCAATTGGAGTAGGGCTTTGATACTTCCCACATATGTTAATTGTGATAAGCACTTTCAATTGATACCATAACTTTTGACCTAGTGACTTTGACCTTGGACTTTGACCTACTTTTAAAAAACTTTCATTTTGGCTATATCCTTTGAATCAATAGGAATAGGACTTTCATATTTCACACATAGTTTCTTAATAGCGAATGTTTTCAATTGATACAATTACTTGTGACCTTGACATTGTTTGAATTTGCTTTGCAATCCGGCCATACTGTCTTTAGCGGTTTCTTGTTTTATTTTCAAGAGTATATATATACATAAATAGGTATCTTATCAATTATTCATTTATCGGTAGCAACACTGAAAGACCCACTTATTCACACAATTTTGCATGACTTTTGATTGATGTTGAAAGATTTTGTTAAAAGTTTAATTAAAGAGAATATCAAAAAGGTTGTTAACTTGTATTTGTTATGTGTATAGAGTATTGAAAAACCCGGTGAAGTCCATTCCATTGTAAAATATTTGTTTTAAAGGTAATGTACCTCTGCTTATATATTTTTTTTCGTGAAACTTATGTCAAATATTGAACATGTTGAAACTATAACGATACAAATTACTTAAGTTTTGATATATATATCCAGTGAAATTTCACAAGAATCAGCTGCTTAAGCAATGGAAGAAAACTCTAAATAAAATGGACTCATGCATGACCTGCTAAGCACGAGGGGTTAGAGCATTCTGACAAAACAGTTCCGTTTAAAGCACAATTGCTAGACATTCAGATTAGAAATTTTTGTACCCCTCCACAGAAAACGTATGTAGGAATCGCCTTGTCTGTCCGCTTGTAACCCCATGTATCATCTTGTCTGTTCGTCCGTCCGCCCCCCTCATATATGAAATGTTTAACAAAACATGTCGATTTAAAGCGCCTTTTATAATAACTACGGTCTTTTGAGATGGCATTATTTTGATAAATAAACAGACCCCCTAGCTAGCTAGATGTCCAATAAGTCGTGCTTAGACAGTCAAATGCGTATGAATTGCGGAGAGTGCGTATGAACTCCGTACAATCCGTACAAGTTAATAATAAACGTATGAACTGCTTACAAGTGTGAAAGAACTGCAGAAAAAAATTTTGTATGCAATTTGGGGTCTGAGCGCTACGTATAAGACCGGGTGCCCTGGAATTATCGCTCCATGCTTAATGTTAAACAACATACTGATCTATGAATAATTAAATTCAGGTAATTTTTCTCGTAACTCAATATTTTTATACGCCCGACGAATGTGTTATGTTAAGGTATTGTCTACTGCCGTGGGTGAGTTCGTCCGTCCGAGGTCATGCCATCTATGGCCTGGGGCATATAGTACGTGTTGCCCCCTGTCATTCCAAAATCTTGTCATCACAACTCCTCTTGAACTTGTATCCCGAATTCCATGAAACTTAAGAGACACGAAGATCAACATCTCAGGATGTGCATGAAGGAAAAAAAAAAGAGGGGGGGGGGGCGCTCTGCTTGAGTTTTAGCTCACCTGTAACTTAAGTGAGCTCTTGTTAGATTGGTTCATCCGTCGTTAACTATTACATTATCGACTTCTTCTCCAGCACGGCAGCACAGAATTTCACCAAACCTCATAGGAAGTACTCAAGGTCCTCTGCCAAGTTTGTTTTTCGTGCCGATCCGTGATCCAAGATGGCCGCCATTGACTCTGATTGGTTGACACATGTACGACTTCTTCTCCAGAACGGCTGCACAGAATTTCACCAAACCTCCTAGGACGTAAGTACTCAAGGTCCTCTACCAAGTTTGTGTTTTTCGAGCCCATTCCTCATCCAAGATGGCCGACTTGGCCCTGATTAGTTGACACATTTTCGACTCCTCCAGCACGACTGCACGTATATCACCAAACCTTATAGAAAGTATCTTAGAAAATATGCACAATTTCCTACTGAAATGAGCTAACATTTGCTTGTAAATAAGAAATTTGTGCTCAGGTGAGCGATATAGGTCCATTTGGGCCTCTTGTTTTTCAAAAGTTATGTAACTAATATGCGATACCTGTTGACCCTTGTTCTTTACATGGAGGATTATTTATAAATTTTTAAATGTACGTCTTTTGATTGTTCTGCTGTTACGGTGAGTGGGAAGGTGGGCCCGTAAACCGGTTAACCACACCATTTGTTTGGCTTTTGTCAAATTTAATGACCGTCCTAAGTCGGTATCGTAATTGCACTACAATCAAATATTTTTGTAATGTGTTAAATGTTCTATTATATTATTTATATTCATGTATTGTATAGCTCCATGGTGACTTCTGCCACATAACTGAGCCGGTAACTCCTCTTTTTTCTTCCATATGGCAAAAGCTTGTCATCGCAACTTCTCCTTTACCGTTCATCGGAATTTCGTGAAACTTTATAGGGTTGTAGAAAACATAGAAAGATGTACAGATAGGTAGGATTATCTGCTCAAAATATTAAAAAGAAGTTATTGGGAATTGAACTTTGAAAAAATACTTTTAGCTCACCAGAGCCAAAGGCTCAAATTGCAATTGACTTGGCATTGAAGATCCTGAGGATTTCAAAGACGTGTAGAAATCAATGGCATTTATTCGTCCTATTACATTAATTCTACATTTGATATGCTTTGACTGAATAATGAATTAAACAAATGTTCGTATTCAAATAAAGATGCAAAGTAAATACTTGAAGATAATAATATACATAGATAGACAGATGTTGAAATTATATATGACTGTATTTGCTTTAAATCAGTTCACATTGAATTAGCTGTCTGAGTCTTGTGTACAACTGCTTAGCTTCAACGAAATTCTCAGGCGGATGTAAGTCTTCTTCTAACATGTACTCGCAATATATTTCAAACAATTCTTCTTCGCACGGTTTTTCATCCTCCAGTGAACATCCTGTGCGACAAATTTCTATTTCATCCTCTGCAACTTCGTAAATGTAATCTTCGACATTTTGAAGTTCAGGAAGTTCATGCCAAACGTCATGATCAGGTCTTCCCCCTGGAGAATTGATAGCAGATTTCCTCATTCTATGTGAATTCCATATAGATTTAACATTGTCCAGCTCGTCCTGGAAAACAAACACACAAAAAGACTGTTAAAAGTCATGGTCTCAAATAAATAGTCTTGTTAAAAGAATTCTACATGTGAAATATCAGCCCTACATTAAAGTGTTCGTAACAGACGGACAGACAGACCACCCTTTCTCCAGCCACATTATTACATCTCTAACGCACTTACTAATGCTTTCTCGCGAAAGTTAATGGTTAAGTAAAAAAGAAAATGATTCCTTGCATATAGTACTGAATAAATTACCTCTAATATTCTTGTAAAACAAAACCGTACAAGGTTAAGATCCAGTTCGTCTCCAGAAAATAAGAAATTGTCTCTGAGTGTACGTAATTCGTTTATCCATGTTTGGCAATACTGCTTCCTCAGAATGTTCCACCAAGATTCTATCCTTGTATTCATCGTGCTTTTGCCATATATAAAAGCCGATTCTCTCTCCTCTTCGCCATTGGGTCTGCGAAGGAACCTCTGGATGGCAGCGACTCTACAATTTTCAGTTCCCATGTCACCTCTTACAAATAATGGACAACCCCTGTGCGCTTCCACTGCATCAACAAAGTATTTGGCAACGACTCGTGGATCACTGGATGTTTTCCCAAGTCTCAACCAGATGATTCTTCGAGAAAACCCATCAATACAACCGTTGATACACAATCCATATGGTTTTAACTTATCATAGGAATCAAGATGTCAGCAGAAATTTGGCCCCTTTGAAAATTAATTACGTCGCTGTAGCCGCCCTCGCTGTCTTTGTTGAACTCCCACAGGATCTATAATTGACAAAAGCAGTCTTACATGCTCTTTTCCTACTTTCAGTCCGTTTGAAATGCATTTCTCATACATCCAGCGATACCCCTGCAAACAACCATTCCCATTCATCTGATCTTCGATGAAATTAACAATATCGTCGAAAGTTGCGTAGTGTTTTCCTCTAGAAAAATTCAGTTTCTTTAATATCCTCTTCAGTTGTCTAACTGATATAGATTTATTATGCTTCAACTGCAACATGCTGACAATTTCACCATACGTAAGTCTAATTTCAAAACATATCCTGATAAGATCAATAACTCCGAGCTGCAAAAGATAATAAATAAATATACAATAATACAATGAAACGCCCGGGAGCACTATGGATCTTGGATCTCCATAGTAAATATGGAATACATGAAGAAATAAACAGTCAAACATATAAACATATAAAGCAAAAACATACTACATATAACAAGGCACCTTATAATTTCACTGAAATCCGTTCCCGGTCTGGGAATCGAACCCCCGACCCTCGATACCGAATCACCTGGCCGCCATACATCCAGCGCTCTAACCAACTGAGCTCGGCCTATAAATATATATCCTACCCCATACATTTACTTCTTGAATAAAAAAGACGGCTTTGTATCCTATAGTTACAGAGAAAATCGCTGTACATATAACAGGATTCGTGGAAAAATGATATGAAAAAGAATATGGAAAAGATTAACAAATAACAGAAGGTCTTTCATCTGGAAGCGAAAGACCTAAATAACCTGATAAGAATATGGAAAAGACAAAAACATTAATTATGTTTTCTGAGAATAATTATAAAGTTTGAGAGGGGATAAAAGCTAGCCTCCGTCTCGCCAAAATTACATTATTCTTCAAGGATCCAATATATTCGGTATACCAACTCACACATGCTAGATTACTTATATAGTACACTATATACATTTGTAGTATACGATCTATGATGTAAATCCTGCATAGGAGAAAAAGACCGATCGAAACGTTACATATTTAGGCATGCTGCATAAAATCTAGGATTGCTAATATCATGAGTGTCTCATTTTCTTGCAAATATCAATCCCAAATTCAAGAATATGTTGTTAGAACCCTATTTACATGTTAAAAGAACAAAAATTTACCTCTTCTTCCATCTTTGACAAACTTGATGAACTAGAAAAGGAGTCCTGTCCTCGATGAAATACTTCAAATCATTAAAAACACATCTATTATAAGAACAGTTTAGTAATCTTAGATAACAGATTAGTAATCTGAGATCTCAGTTTAGTAATCTGAGATAACAGATTAGTAATCTGAGATAACAGATTAGTAATCTGAGATCTCAGTTTAGTAATCTGAGATAACAGATTAGTAATCTGAGATAACAGATTAGTAATCTGAGATCACAGTTTAGTAATCTGAGATAACAGATTAGTAATCTGAGATCACAGATTAGTAATCTGAGATCTCAGTTTAGTAATCTGAGATAACAGATAAGTAATCTGAGATAACAGATTAGTAATCTGTGATAACAGATTAGTAGTCTGAGATCTCAGTTAAGTAATCTGGGATAACAGATTAGTAATCTGAGATAACAGATTAGTAATCTGAGATCTCAGTTTAGTAATCTGAGATAACAGATTATTATTCTGAGATAACAGATTAGTAATCTGAGATCTCAGTTTAGTAATCTGAGATAACAGATTAGTAATCTGAGATCACAGTTTAGTAATCTGTGATCACAGTTTAGTAATCTGAGATCTCAGTTTAATATTTTTTTTCACCATATCTTTTTATGTCCCTTAAGGGGCTCCGTACGTTTCAGATTTCAGATATTTAATGGTTTATTTGATCTACTTTCTGATACATTTATTAACAGGGAGATGCGTTTGTAACACGATCATCAATATAAACGGCTAACCAAGTGCTAAATGTTTAATTTAAGAATTCAATGAATGTAAGAAAGCATACGGAATGTGTAAATCCTTATTAATGTGAAAAAGAAAGACGAAATCTGACTCTGCCGTATGAGAAAAATCGCCACGTGATGATCATCCACAGTCTAGTAAACAGATAATGAAAGAAACACACGTCAAAAACACTCGATGACACGGCAGTTGCTATGTCAATTTAAGTGACAAAATAACGTATATATACAATTGTATAAATTCCTCCAATATTCCCCACTTCAGTAGTACATTATTTATGTGCTGGCACATACATAGAATATTAGGTATATTGTTTTGGCACCCATATACATTCATCTACCTTCGGAGTTTCCAGTTATAAATAGCAATAATTATAAATAATTTCCATGAAACTGGAAATCAAACTGAATATCTGTTTTACCTCATAAACTATATCTGGCATCAGTCTAATTAGCTTTTTACCTAGACTATGATACTAATGAAGTGCTTGCTTTATACGCCGCAAGTAACTTTTTGAAAGCTAACAACGGAGTTTAGAATAGACATATATATTTTGTTTCCTAGAGGGCAATATTAAAATTCTTTTTACGTGGAAAAATGTTTTTGAAAGGATATGTGCGCATTATAGCATCGTGGAGTTTTACACATCTCGATAAGATTTGTTTATTTGTTTATTTTTGTTTTTTGTGTTTTTTTTTGTTTTGTTTTGTTTTTTTCTGAAATTCGAAAACTAACTTTCTCTACCCCCCAAATCTACCATGACTTACAAAGTGAGAGGGGTCAAATGTTCTTATTTGTAGAGCTACGTGGTTTTTGGTGGATGTTACAGGTCAAAATCTTATTTTGTATTCGCGAATACATTTCACGGGATTTACCGTATCCACAATCGATTCAAAAGGACAAAAAGGACATATAAACTATTTTAAAAATGCTGTTCACTGCATGTTTTGACAATCCAGGAATTAGATTACCCAATACGTTTATTACCGAATAAATTTCCTGCATACATCTTTAGCCAGAGATCTGTGTGGGAATATTACTACGCAGTTTATGTACCACATCCGTTCTATACACATTGTGAAGTGTAAAAACCTGAAAATGCGTCCTTGAAGATCATGATCATGTATCAACACAACATATTATGTAGTTATGATATGACATACAATATCTGGGTCAGTACTTATATGTCATAGTGATTCTCAAAGGATAAAATTATAACTCAAAGCTGAACGTATGAAATGAAAGTGGAACAACAGTGTCACAGCAATAAAGCATCAAACAGGACTATATTAATCTTAATGTTAAATGCTCCGCAGTGAATTACTCTTGAAGTCTTCACAGCAATGGGAATAAGTGTGAAATAATCTGGAATATCAAGATGACTGTCGATATGACATTCATATCATAATGTCCAAAAAAAAAAAAAAAAAAAAAAAAAAAACAGACAAACAACACACCAAGAAAAATAGTGCAACACTTAGTATAAAAATCATTATTATAAAACATCAGGACAAAGGCATTATATGCTTAAGTCAAACCGTGATGAACTCTTTTAACCCCACACAAAAAGAGGATATGAGTTGCAATGTAAAAACATCTGATGATGGACCAAACTGGTGCTTCGTTAGCAAAAATAACCCTAACCCTAATGTAAACAAAGACATTGTGCATTCGGTGCGAAACATTGCTTTGTAAACAAAGATATTGTTCATTTGGAGAGAAGTATGCTTTCTAAACGATGATATTGTGTATTTGAATTTCCTCGTAGCGTTAGGCGCGAGATATATTTATACCGCCATTAACATGTGAATTGCTCATTAAATAGATTAAACTGTAAATATGCAATATCATTTTATTAGAAATTATTTAAGACAATGTGAAAAGAAAAATAAACGAGTATACAAATATTGTTTTAGGTATGTTGTGTCAGTGACGTAGTTAAATTACTAAACTGAATTATCTATTTCTGAGCATACCACAAGTAAACTACGTGCAGGAGATGGTTTAGTGGGTGAATTTACATATAGGGTTAGGGTTAGGATTAAGTTAGTGAATTTATATATAGATTAAATCAGAAATATTACTACGAAGCTTCCGCTTCACTTCCGTTCTATACACAGTTATATAGTGTGAAAACCTAAATCTTCGTTGTCAAAGGTACATGTGAATACGGTATGTTTGGCGTTATTTTATCAACAGATGAATAAGTATATGGCACACGAATAAATAAATAAATAAATAAATAAATAAATAAATAAATAAAACAACAACAACAACAATAATAATAAAATAATAATAATAATAATAATAATAATAATAATGATAATAATAATAATAATAATAATAATAATAATAATGAATACATAAATAAATAAATAAATATTTAATTAATTATGCATCATTGTGATAGTCAAACTGGTCCAAAAGTCATGAGACGAAAACAAACACAAATGCAGAAAGAAACCCATATATCAAAACAAATACAAAACAGCAAATTAAAGAAGATATACTCGTGAACTCTTTTTACAGTCGAGGCATAAACAATTTTACTGGGAAAAAATATGACCTTTCTTCTTGAGAAACCTCTTGAGTCTTCTTTCTATATGGAGGATTATTTATATATTTTTAAATATGTGTCCTTTGATTGTGCTGCTTTTGCGGTGAGTGGAAGGTGGGCACACGTAAACCGGTTAACCACGCCAATTGAATGGCATTTGTTACTTCCATGGTGACCTCTGCCACATAACTGAGCCAGTAACTCTTCTTTTCTCTTCATTTGACCGTCCTAAGTCGGTATGGTAACCGCAGCACAATCGAATGTTTTTGTAGTGTCGTTTTTCGGTGTATATTCTATTGCTGTCATTTTTTGTGTGCATGTCCTTGGTTTTTTTTTTTCCATTCAGCTTTGTCAGATGTCTTCAGCTTTCTCCTTTATTATCAAATATCAAGCTGAACCGACGTACCCTGCCCTTCTGATAGCAAGCTTATGTCCGAGTATCGACATCCAAAAAGATTTAGATTAAGTCGGTAATATGGTCCCATCGCTTTGCGATTAAGTGCAACGCTCAAAGAAAAGTCTGCATAAGGTAGCAGAGTGAACCAATAAATCAATGTGATAGTCTCAGGGTCATATCGTAGGGACTTTACTATTTTTAAAGCGACAAAATGAAATTATTCAGACCTTTGACCTTCTTTACTCTGTATATAAATTTATCGTGGAAAATAGTTGACAGCAATAAGGTAGAAATTATGATGAAAACATTGGCTTTTTAAAATAACCCAATTCAACCAACAATCCCAATCTTCTAATAAAAATAAAAACAAAAACAGACCTCTTTTTCTCAGAAACACGAATCCCAAAGTTTTAAATTTTTGTTCATATGAATATTAAATACGAAAGTAACTGGCGTCGCATGACTATGACACTAATAACAATGTACCACAGTAATATATAAGTATATCTTATCTATCATTTATATATAAAACATTCCCATGGAATTAGAATTTTATTGATCAAAAACATGCACACTTGTAGATCTCTAGAAATAGCTTCATAGCACGAAGAGGAAGATATTCTAATGTATCATTTCCTAACATGAACTAAATCATTGTGTGCATGGTCTATACTACTTCCTAAAGCGGGTATTTCCTTTCCATGGTCCATGCCATTTACTTACCTGTCATTATTTTTGGTTACCTACAATGCAAGCAGTTGCAAAATTAACATCTTAATATTTACATGCTTGCTTTCCGGCATACGCATTTTAAGATGTAAATTTCACAACTGTTGCATCACAAGAAAGTAAACGAAATAGCATATCTACGCGCAGTTAAAAAGCACTTAATTCAAAAAAGGCAAAGAAAAGAATGTTTATAAATTTGATTCACAAAATACTATTTAACACTTCTGTCAAGTAAAATTTGTTGATAGAGTCACGTGACGGTTCTATTGAATGGTGGCTTTTGGGAGCTCCGTGTTTTGACACATTTTTCGTGGATTAAATCCAAGGATTACAAACTTTCCCTCCAATCTTTTCAAAGGCATGAAATAGGGCTGTTACTGAAGAAAACATACAAAACGGGTTCTCTTTATGTGGAATATACAGTCTATTCAAAAGCACGAAATAGGGCTGTTACTGAAGAAAACATATTAAACGGGTTCTCTTAAGGTGGAATATACCCTTTTTGTCCTGCTGCTGTATCTAAATTATTTTCTTCTTCAAACCTGAAAAGGAAAAGAAAGTGTAACTATTGTGGTTTGAAAACAAAAACGTATCACATCACATATGATTCTTACAAGTGATGAAATACTGATGGAAAAGAGGGAAATCGAGCAGAGGAGAATGGGCCGGGAATTCGTAAAGGAGAAACGAAAAACCAAAAAAGAGGTGTTTCAAAAGTCTAAAACGTAATTGAATAATGAGTACCTAGTGCAACACTGGGCAACGTTCGTTACTCTAAATGAAAACAAAAATCTTTGAAATATTTCATTGTAATTTCTATCCACGTTCCATGGATCCTACCATATAGTAAAGCAGCTCCCATGACAGGCTGAATACAGACGAAGTCAAGATCTCACTCAGCTGTATAATGAAGTTCACAATCAAATATAAACAAGTGGAGTTTTACGCATCTTGATAAGATTCTTTTTATTTGTTTGTTTGGTGGTTCTTGTCTTTTGTTTTGTTTTGTTTTTGTTTGGTGGTTTGTTTTGTTTTTGGTTTTTTTTTTTTTTTTTTTTGGTTTTTTTTTTTTGTTTGTTTTTTGTTTTTGTTTTTGTTTTTGTTTTTGTTTTTTTTTTTTTTTTTTTTTTTATTCTATTTTTGTTTTGTTTTGTATTGTTTTTCTGAAATTCAAAAACACTTTCTCTAACCCTCAATTTCACCATGAGGTACAAAGTAAGGGGGGTCATAGGTTCTTATTTGTAGAGCTACGAGGTTTTTGGCGGATGTTACAGGCCAAAATCCTAATTTGGATTCGCGGTTACAATTTACCGGATTTACCGTATCCACAACCGATTAAAAAGAAAAACTAACAGATGAATAAACTATTAAACAAATAGTACCAATTGCATGTTTTGACAATTCAGGAATAAATTATCCAATACGTTTATTTCCGAATAAATTTCCGGCATACATCTTTAGCAAGAGAATTGTGTGGGAATATTACTACGCAATTTATGTACCACGTCGGTTCTATACACATTGTAAAGTGTAAAAACCTGAAACTGCGTGCTTGAAAATCATGAGTAATGTAATATGAATAAATAAATACATAGATAGATACATCTTTAATCAACCGAAAGTTTGGTTTTTCATAAATATATATCATACTGAATTGAGCAAGCCAGTCAAGATAATTTGGATGTATAATGCAAACGAACTTTTCGTAAGTGCTTAATATTACATAAATATGAAGAAATGACTAGAAATGAATAATATTTTGGGAATTTAACAATTATCTGGGTCAGTACTTATATGTCATAGTGATTCACAGAGGATAAAACTATAACTCACAGGTTTGAAATGAAAGTGGAATGATACTGTCTCAGTAGTGAAGCATCAAAACAGGATTACACTCATTTTAAAGTTAAATCATCCGTGGTAAACACTTTTAAGCCAACACAACAAGAGAATATGTATTGCAATGTAAAAGATCTGATGATGGACAAAACTGGTGGAACTATGCCTCGTTAACAACAATAATGTGTATTCGGTGAGATACATGCTGTGCAACCAAAGACATTGTGCATTCGGTGAAAAATATTGCTTTTTAAACAAAGATATTGCAATGTGTGCATTATAGCATAGTAAATTTTTACACATCTCGATAAGATTTGTTTGTCTGGTTTTTGATTTTATCTATTTACTTATTTATTCATTTTATTTATTTATCTTTTTAATTTCGAAAGCTAACTTTTTCTAATCCCCAAGTTCACCATGACTTACAAAGTAAGAGGAGTCAAAGGTTCTGAAATGTAGAAATGCGTGGTTTATTGCGGGTGTTACAGGCCAAAACCTTATTTTGTATTGGCGGATACATTTACCGTATCCACAATCGATTAAAAAGGAAAAACAGATGATAAAACTATTTTAAAAATGCTGTTCACTGCATTTTTTGACAATCCAGGAATTAAATTACCAAATACATTTATTTCCGAATAAATTTCCAATATACATCGTTAGCCAGAGAGCTGTGTGGGAATATAAATGCGAAGTTTAGGTACCACATCCATTTTATTTACATTTTACAAGTGTTAAAACCAGGAACTGCATGGTTGAAGACAATAAATGCATCAACATATAATGTAATAATGTAATATGAATACATAGATAAATACATCTTTAATCAACCGAAATTATGGTATTTGACGTTATTTTATCATGTAATAAAATAGTCAAACGTCTCCTAAATAGACAATATGATATTGAGATCATCAAAAAGACTATAGGTCTTGTATTTGGCCCCTCTACAGCCTTATGCAGACTTTTACTTGAACATTGCACGCTGACTAACAGGGCGGTGGGGACTATATGACGGGCCTTGTCCAAACCTCTTTCAGAGGAGACATGGTCCTGAACCTCGTCCCCTCTGACTGTTAGTCGGGACTCCTACAGATCTAGGGTCTTAGCTCGCTTTCAGACTGGCAGAGCACGGTTTATCATGTTGATGTCGCATATATTTTTATACCATTATGTGTTTACAATACCTTACGTGTTTATATTTTTATGACCTCTCAATATGCGATACCTGTTGACCCTTGTTCTTTACATGGAGGATTATTTATAAATTTTTAAATGTACATCCCTTGGTTGTTCTGCTGTTACGGTGAGTGGGAAGGTGGGCCCGTAAACCGGTTAACCACACCATTTGTTTGGCTTTTGTCAAATTAGATGACCGTCCTAAGTCGGTATCGTAATTGCACTACAATCAAATATTTTTTTAATGTATTAAATGTTCTATTATATTATCTATATTCATGTATTGTATAGCTCCATGGTGACTTCTGCCACATAACTGAGCCGGTAACTCCTCTTTTTTCTTTGATAGTTATATTTTATACTGAATTGCACAACCCAGTCAAGATAATTTTGATGTATAATGCAAACGAGCTTTTCGTAAAAGCTTATTATTACATAAATATAAAGATATGAATAGAAATGGATAATAGCTGGACGTATGAAATGAAAGTGGAACAACACTGTCTCAGCAGTAAAGCATCAAAACAGGATTATTCTCAAAGTTAAATCCTCCGTGGTGAACACTTTTCAGTTCACACAGCAAGAGAATATGTATTGCAATGCAATAAGATCTGATGATGGACAAAGCTCGTCTAAATATGCTTCGTTAACAAAAATAATGTGTATTTGGTGAGATACATTATGTGCAACCACAGAGATTGTGCATTCGGTGAGAAATATTGCTTTGTGAACAAAGATATTGTGCATTTGGGGATAAACATGCTTTCTACACGAATATATTGAGTATTTGAGTTTCCTCGTAGCGTTTAGAGCGAATGTATACTGCCATTATCATTGCTCATTAAGTATAATAAATTAAACTGTAAATATGCAATAAGATTTCATTTAAAATTACTTAAGATAATGTGAAAAGAAAATTAGTAAACAAATACTGTTTTATGTATGTAGTGTCAGTCACGATGTTAAATTACCACACTGGATTATCTATTTCTGAGCATACTATCTGTTTACTTCATGAGGTAGAGGATTAAGTGGGTGAATTTGCATATAGATTAAATATCTTTCCTACAAAGCTTCCGCACCACATCCGTCTATAGACATTTGTACAGAGTGAAAACCTAAAGCTATATGGTTAAATGTAATTATAATATGTTTGTCGTCTATGTATGCACATGAAAATAATTGTATGGAACATGAATAAATACTATTAATAAAAATAATACCAGAAATTACGACAATAGGAAATATGAACATATTAATATATGAATATAAGAAGAGATACTAATTAAGATATTTTATTTTGGATCAATGTGATACTCAAACTGGTCCAAAAGTCTCGAGACGAAAACGAACACAAATGCCGAGAGAAACACATATATCAAAAATAAATATAGAACAATTATGTGCACCAGATGCGCATTTCGACAACGTATGTCTCTTCAGTGATGCTCATGGTCAAATGATTGGCAATCTCATAAGATATAAATATTTAAAGAGCACTGTTGAAACCAAAAAGACCGAAAAGTCCACCAGAGAATCAATCTAAGGATAGAGCTATGCACGACGAAGATACTCCTTAGTTTTAAAGTGATTAACTTATTTGATGACTAAGAATTTGAAGTATATATTATATATTTAGAACAGAGATTTATCTACTAGAATTTCATTCGAGATATTCATTCGAGATATCTTTATTTAATCCGAGAAATCTCTCTATATACAAATGCAAAAAAGAAAAACAAGTTCGCTTTTATGCCCCCGGAATGAAATTCTGGGGCACCTAGTTTTTTACCTGTCTGTGACTCTTATCCTGTGGCGTCATATTGCAGGGAAAAACACGATACTTCAGGATCTTGGATCCCGTTAATGGTAAAATATTTTCAAAGGACTGTTTGTTAATCTTCAAAGCAGTGTCCAAAAAAATACACGTTTGCATTTAAAAGTTTCAAAAATTATACATTCGCTGGTGGAATGTTTTTTTTTTTTTTTCGCCTCTTTATACAACCATTCCTCATTAAAAAAAACTAAAGAACAGAATAACATCAATGATTCAAAACGCTTTCTTTAACAAAAAAGGAATTCGCAGATATAAATATCTCGTTTTAGGCCACAACGACACATATTTTGTAAAGGAACAGTCTGATTCCAACAGCAAGTATACAGAAAAAGAGATTATCCAAATGTTAGAAATTCTTATAGATAATATTTTTGCGATTTTGTGGGAATGTGTTCGAACAGATTATTGGCATTCGTATGGGTACTAATTGCGCGCCTCTTCTGGCCGACATATTTTTGTACTCTTACGATGCAGAATTCATACAGTCTCTGCTCTCTAAAGGCAATAAACAATTAGCATCTCGGTTCAACTTTACATACACATACATCGATGATGTTTTGTCGATTAACAACCCTGTATTTGAGGATCACCTCGACATCATATATCCAAAGGAACTCGAGATAAAAGATACTGCAGAGAGCGCATCTCTTGCTTCATACCTCGATATACTGCTATCAATTGGTGACGATGGTTCATTAGTAACCTCTCTCTGTGACAAAGGTGACGATTTCAATTTCATTATTACCAACTTCCCTTTTCTGAGTAGCAACATACCTTCCTCTCCCGCATCTCGCGTCTTCATTTCACAACTTTATACGCTATGCCAGAGAATGCTCTAAATACAAAACTTTCGCCCTGAGAGCGAGGGTTCTTGCCACGAAATTACTCTCAAAAGGATATATTGAGAAACGTTTGAAATGAGGAAGTTCTATGGTCGTTTTGGGGATCTATTGCAATTTCAGTTTCCTCTTTCAAGAATGTTTACAGATATTGTGGGACCTGACCATAGTAAAATAACCATCTTAACTTTTTGACTATACTTGATTTGACATAATACGTGTATACATGTATATACAGATATTTGTTCACCTGCGTTTCCGACACCTGAATTTCAGGCAGGCAGCATTTCTTGCATTGATTGGGAAATTTTACTTCGTGTTCCTGTCTACTTCGTATGTTCATGCGTGTATATTTATGTATTTACCTTCTCGATTTGAAAAGTTATTGCAGGACTTTTGCATGCAACCAGGGGACGCTTGCTACTCCCGGCACCTGGTCTCACCTCGATTTTATTGGGGTTCGCATTTTTCTGAATATGACACTAAACACGATATTGTCCCCTTTATTTCATGGACTATGAGATATGGTTAACCCTTCGGTACTTCTTCGTTTTTTACTTTAAGACTTTTAATTCAGCTATAGACAGCAACAAAACATAAACATTGTGAAATCAACAATGAAATAATATATAATATCAGTCTACTGATCAATAACCTTAATTCTTTGATAAAGAGTTTTTATGCCCGTAGATCAATAGAGCGTTGTTGCTAACGGAGGCATTCGTGTTTCACAAATATATTCTGTCGATAAACGTTCAATAAATATTCAACTATAATGTTATGAGATGTTGTTAATTTCAACTGTTTTAGATGACGATGTCCCTAGCCTCCCATCATATGGTATTTACATGTATAATAGTCAGTCGGTTAGAATTACTAGAGTCTGTAATAGCTTTTTGGATTTTCATGCATAAAAATGTTCAAATCAATTTCCAACTGCCAACTCAGGGTTATAGATATCATTTATTTCGAAAAGCGTTAGCTAAACTTTACATATCTTATTCAGAAATTTTATATACATTCCGAAATCTGACTGTTCAAAAATACATATCTCATGGAATTTCTCATCCCAATTTCTACTTTGATCTAGTGTACAAAATAAGGAGGGTTTAAGGTTCCGATAATTTAATATCTAGTAGTTCTAGTCCTTCGACATCTACAGTATGTCTCCAAGATCATCGCAAAGATCATAGATCTTTTAATAGGTCACTTTTCAGACTAAAAATGACTTTTATTTGAGCGTTGCACACTGACTAATGGGCGGTGGGGACTCTATAATCGGCTGTGTCTAAACCTTTTAGTGGAGACAAGGTCCTGAGCCTTGTCCCCCTCTAATTGTTACCTGGGACTCCTACAGATCAAAGATTGGAGCTCGCTTACAGAAGAGAAGGACACGGTGTACTTATGTTGATGTCGCTTAACATATTTTTGATACTAGCATATAGTTTCATATTACTTTTCTTGTGCTGAAATTTTATCTCCCGTCTTGTCAAACCTGCTGATCTTTGTTCTCTATAGGATGATTATTTATATATTTTAAATGTGTGTCCTTTGACTGTGCTGCATTTCGGTGAGTGGGAGGGCGAGGGCTTTAACTGGCCGTTCTAAGTCGGTATCGTAACCGCAGCACAATCGAATATTTGTGTTATATCGTTTTCTGTGTTGTTTACTCTTATCAACTTTATGTGCATGTCCTTGGTGGTTTTTGTCATGCAGCTTGGACGTCAATGTGAGCCTATGGTGTTCTGCTCATCTGAAAGCGAGCTATGGTCATTGTTTTGTCGGAGACTAAAAACCTTTTCTCATCTGAGAAGGCTTAGATTATGTCCCACTACCCTGTTAATCGAGAGCAATTCTCTAGAAAAGGTCTTAATATATTTGCGATGTTCGTAGTGTTATATTGCCGGTGACAATAACAGAGCTTTTTTTAGTTATTAAGAGATATCCGAAAAACTTAAATATGAAAGATTAAACATATATTTAATTAAGCCTGTTATTTTGTGTAGTCTGTTTGGTTTCATTTATTTTGAAAATTTAATACGGTTTCATTCAGGTCTAAGTACCTTAGAAGTCTAATACCTACAACAACACATCTTTTATTTGCACATACTATGATAAATATAGAACATATATACCTATTAATTTAGTGCACCATATGCGCATTTCGAAAACTTAAGTCTCTTCAGTGATGCTCGAGGCCAAATGAATGGAATTGTCAAAATATATAAATATTTGAAGAGCGGTGTTGAAACCAAAATGACCGAAAAGTGAACCAAAGAATCTATCTAAGGACAGAGCTATGCATGAGGGAGATACTCCTTAGTTTTAGAGTGATCTACTTAATTTGATGACTGAAAATTTGAAGTATATATTTCATGTCAGTAAAAAAGCACTGGAAACTAGACTTATGATGCCCTCGGGGACTATCAGTCCACCAGTAGTGACACCGGCCTAGTGGTTATAATAAATATAGAACTTACCTATTAATTTAGTGCACCATATGCGCATTTCGACAACGTATGTCTCTTCAGTGATGCTCGTGCCCAAATGAATGAAATAATGATATTGAGGTGTAGTCATCGCGGAATACCCATTATACTAGACAAAATGGAGATATAAAATATCACAGGCTACAAAAGAGAAAACAGAAGACATCTGACAAAGCTGCATGACACAAATCACCAAGGACCTGCACACAAAAAAATGACAATAACATAATATACACTGAACGACATTACAAAAATATTCGATTGTGCTGCAGTTACGATACCGACATAGGACGGTACATTGAAGTAACAAACGTCACTCAATTGGTGTGGTTAACCGGTTTACGGGCGCCCGCCTTCCCACTCACTGCAAAAGCAGCACAGTCAAAGGACACACATTTAAACATTTACAAATAATTCTCCATATAGAGGACAAGGATCAACAGGTTTCTCAAGGAGAGAGATCATAAACATTTATTACCCACGAAACAATTATATCATAATATGTTGCTATCAAAAATATGTAAGGAGACATCAACATAAGTAAACCCTGCTCTGCCCGTCTGTAAGCGAGCTCAGATTCTTGATCAATAGGAGTCCCGACTAGCAGTCAGAGGGGACGAGGATCAGGACTTTGTCTCCTCTGAAAAGATTCAGAGATGTTTTACCTTCTTTTGCTTCACATATATACTGTATCAAATGGAAACGGTGTGATATTCTAATACGCCAGCACTTATGGAGGGTATTCTTTGTCAAAAATCCAGAAAAAAATCCAAAAAATGTAGAGATGTAAATTTACTTTGAAGATGTGTCTTTTACACATGTACTTTGTACAAATGTATTATTTACACTTGTATTTATTGCAGTTGTATGTTTTATATATGCACTTTCATGGGCAATTCTAACTGTGCAATACCACTCCGGGGAAAGATTAAGTTTGTATTTATGCATATTTGAATGTACATTTTACTATAACACAAGGGTAGTTTGCAGTTCTAGATACTTCCATTTGACGCTTTGTAGAATATACACGTTACAATTCTACGGCTGTAGTAAGGCTCATCGCAAATGACTAAGTTTAAATTCATCAAAATGAGGGGTTTTTTTTGCAATTTTCACATCAATAATTTATCGAGAAATATTCAAAATCATATCATTACAATATTCATTTTATTTCCTTCTTTTTTCTTATATTTCATCTCAGTTGGAGTAGAAATAAAGAAATTACGGCAATTTGAAAATAGCTAAAATCATCAAAATATCTAACGATACCACGGCGGTACATGGAGATGTTTAGAATCAATGAGCAAAAAAGCGATATGTTCACTGGCGTTGTGCAGGATCACGGTTGTATCAAATCCAGTCAAGTGAGATTTTTCAGGTAAATATGTCCATTACCTGTAAACAGCTTTTTTTAAATATACAGTTTTCAGTTTTTAATTTATTCCTACCGGCCCATGATATGCGATAAGTATGTTTCCACAATTTATTTGATACCTTTTAAATAAAAATATACCTAGAAATGACTGCAAACCATCCAAAAATAAAAAAGATAGCGTTATTCTCTTTGCCAAAACAACGGTCTGCCATATTGTTTTCACGAGTCATTAGATTACATTGATATATATATAGTAAATACTCGTGCATTATAAAGTTCTCAAATAAGAGAGCACATAACCATAACCAAAGACAATGTTTATAGAAGTAATTATGATTATCCTATTTTTGAAAAAAATTCCCGGTAACTAATATTTGCAAAGTTTTATTTCTTACAAGTTTCTATTCATTCATGATACATAAATTTTAAGAACGGCGTGGGCGTGTGGGTTAATACTTACCATGAACGATTTTTACATTCGATTTGATAGTTATTGGCGTTTACACTAATTTGATAATGTCATATAGTTTATTGTAATTTTGTAGCTCTTTTAATAACACTGTAGATTTTACAAGAGTTTCCTCTGACTCGGCGACTTCCACGTACATAATACACATTTCAATGTAATAAATACCAAGACTTACATATTGTGCGATAAAATAAGACATCACTTCATCACTTAGTTTACAATGATCCCCCTGTTTCCAGCTTCAGACTAACATTTTAAGTGCAGATAAGTCTAGATAACTGTGCGAAAGGAACTTGAGGGGGGGGGGGGGGGTGGCCTATATTGATTGAAATTATTCGGTTTTAATCCTCTTTAATTAATTTTGGTATTTCTATCAGTGGCGAATCCAGAATTTCCGAAATAGGGGAAAGGGGGGGGGGGAGGGCACAAGTGAAAGTCCAATATAAGCCAAAATACTCTGCCAATTTAGGTGCGAAATCTTAAGATTTACTCATACTAGTGGTCAAAAATAAGGGGGGGGGGGCTATAAATCCGCCAGTGTATATATTACAATGAGAGAACAATGCAGGAGATGCTCACTCTCCCCGGGCACCCGATCTCACTCCATCACAGGGGTTCACATATGCTCTTCAAGTAGACATATTTTATTTTCTATTTGTTTTTCATTTTCACTGATTTTGTATGTCCTCTGGTTTCATGATTTTTGGACTTGTGGTTTGCATTTATCCATCATCTTTACATTTACATTTTTTATCTATGAAGAGTTTATATTTGAGATTATAACACTTTTAATCAAAATTTTTGATTTTTTTAAAATAATGAATATGATACATATAGTAGATTAATATAAAAAATAAGCTATACTATGATAAATAAAAAGGTATGTGATATTTTTCACATTTTAAAGAGTTATCCGCCTCTGATTTAGATAAAAAGGTTTTTTACTTATACAAAGCTTATTTTTCGTCATACAATCAAAATTCCTTCAAATATCCTTATAAGTAGCCATTTTTAATAAGTGTTTACGTTGATATGAATCCTTGTATATGTCTTTAGCAAAATGACTTTGGACAATCAAAGTGAAAATACATTCTTCGTCAAGTGTAAAAGTATATACTTGAGATAATAAGACTTACAATCAATGTTTATATCTTTTTTCGTAATACCTGTAGTACGTAAAGTAAATTAATATAAATAAATCACAAATTTTATGCATAACTGAGTAAGTTATACACTCAGAAATAGCTAGGTCGTGCGCTTTTATTTGCTGGAAAATGGTGTGAAAATGCGATATTGTCCATTTTCAAATCCTCATATCTTGTAAAGTACTTGAGATAAACCGGTGAAATTTTCCGAGTTTGTTTACTATAAAGCGTACGTTGTAACTTATTTATTCTTTGGTATATTGTGATACAAATAAATTATTCATAGGTATCTAAAATGTGTATCTCATGTGTTTTTAATGAAAGAGTTTGGGCCTCCCTAACATCTGTAAAGTGTACAGGATTGAAGCATTGCACTGCCCATATTTGGAAAATCGCCGAAAACACGCGACATGACCCGATAAGCGAGTTCATGAAGTCTCCCTACTTTCAGTTTTAACGACAACACCATAGATTTAATATTGGTAATTCCTTCCATACCAGTCATGCTTACAGCAATAAACATTTGAGTCAAAAAATGCTTTACCGAGGACTTCCACAGCTTTTGACAAACGCACGAGTACATTAGGAAACATCTCTTTGAAATTTGTGGAAGGGGGGAGGGGTTGGGTTGGGTTTTCTTGAAGCCATTCTTACCCTGATTTTGACTAAAACCCTTACCTACTTTTTTCCCTGGCAAGCAATCTCGAACAAACCCGATTTTCATTCAGATCTTATTCAGAACTTCTATCTAAATTTGGAAATATTTCTTTTCAACACTATGTATCCAATGGAATTTCCCATCCTAATTTTTATGGTGATCTTGTTTATAAACTAAGGAAAGTAAAAGGCTCCGATAACGTCATTTTATCATGTATTAAAATAGTCAAACGTCTTCTAAATAGACAATATGACATTGAGATAATCAAAAAGACTATAAGTCTTGTACATGTATTTGGCCCCTCTACAACCTTATGCAGACTTTTACTTGAACGTTGCACGCTGACTAACAGGGCGGTGGGGACTATATGACGGACCTTGTCCAAACCTCTTCAGAGGAGACATGGTCCTGAACCTCGTCCCCTCTGACTGTTAGTCGGGACTCCTACAGATCTAGGGTCTTAGCTCGCTTTCAGATCGGCAGAGTACGGTTTATGATGTTGATGTCGCATATATTTTTATATCATTATGTGTTTTACAATACCTTACGTGTTTATATTTTTATGACCTCTCAATATGCGATACCTGTTGACCCTTGTTTTTACATGAAGGATTATTTATAAATTTTTAAATGTACGTCCTTTGGTTGTTCTGTTGTTACGGTGAGTGGGAAAGTTGGCCCGTAAACCGGTTAACCACACCATTTTTTTGGCTTTTGTCAAATTGAATGACCGTCCTAAGTCGGTATCGTAATTGAACTACCATCAAAAATTTTTGTAATGTGTTATTTGTGCTAGTACATTATTTATATTCATGTATTGTATAGCTCCATGGTGAATTCTGCCACATAACTGAGCCAGCAACTCCTCTTTTTACTTTAATGTTTCCAAATATTTGGTTTGGTTTTGTTTTTTGTTTTTATTTTGTCAGTTGTTTTAGTTTTTTTATTCATGTTATCATATTGTGATTTTTACATTCGTAAGTCAGAACATGAACAATGCATCAGTAAAATGAATATTAAGGAAATCGTTAAAATAATTTTACTACAACATATTGTACGAAGAAATTCGAGATACGTTTATCTATTTTCTTTTTCCTTTTTTCTAATTTACGCTAATTAACTCATCATATTTTATATACATTAATGCTTATAGGGATTATAGAAGGGGCCGCAAAGAAGTACCCGAGACCACGATCGCAGAGGGCATAGCGGTAGGTGTCAGTATATTTAAGAGTTTTTCAGTGTAGACTTCAGAGATTTTCAGTGTTTATCAGGGCTGTCAGAGTTTTCCTTTGTTTTCAGGTAGACTTCAGTGTTTTTTTTTTTCAGGGTTCTGCAGAGTTTATCAGAGGAAAACGGGATTCTCAGGGGGTTTTTTTTGGCCCAGTAGTGTTGGGAGTAATATATTATGCAAAATTATGCTTGTACTTACATATCATTTAAGATATATTGTTTGGATACCCATATATATTCGTTTATCTCTGAAGATATCAGTTATGATTTCCATGAAACTGGAAATCGAAGAGAATATCTATTTTACTTCATAATTCACAAAATGTATTTGACATTCCTTTTCTAATACTTTATCTATGATACTTATGAGGTACTTAGGTTATACACGGCACATAGATATACACCCACACAGATATGAGTATAAAAGTTTGAGGGCTTATTTCGTGAAGTACATGTAAAGTATTTCGAGAGATTTTGTTTCCTAGTGGGTGATATAATCAATTTCTTTTTACATGGGAACAATTGACGTCATTTGTACAAATTAAAGGAAATTTTCTTTTTCCATTAGATATACTCTGTGTGTATATTTAAGACATCTAAAATTGTGTTACCTGTGAGTATTTCAGCCGCTATGGTGAGTGGGCAATTGGGCCCGTGCATCGGTTAACCACACCAATTGTGTAACTTGCGGTATTTCCTGTCCGTTTTATGCCGGTCCCTCATTTGCGATAAAATTGGTTTCTTGTGATGACTGTCTGTGTCTTTGCGGGATTTAATTTTTTTTTTTTTGGTATATTTTTTTCTCCTTTTCTCTTTTGTTACGTCAGAGGTAATTTTACTTTCTTTCAATAACACTGCAATTATCATCATCCTTATCGCATACATATAATCTGATAATGTGAATCTATGCTGTTGCAGATAAATTGTATTCCTGCATAACTTCCTACATCTTTTAGTAATATTGTACAACATGAATTAACACTTAAATTACTGTCTTTTAAGATGACGTGAAAATACGGAATTGAAAAATATAGGATGAGTTAGATGTATGGTTTTGAGTCGGTACACCTCCCGGATACTTAATCCCGTGTCTGGTTTTCAGGGGTACATCAGTTTTCTCTTCTGTTCTTGTTTTGAATGCAATAGTCTAAAACAACAGTTACCTTCAAAAGTTTTACGTCACTATAATGTTTTTATGATATGCAGATCAAACATTAATTACATTTCTGTGTTTGTAAAATATGTTTGAGTTGTTTGGTTCTCTACGGAGAGTGCTGCTAAATCAAAGGAAATACTGCTTCCAAGAGCCACGATATCATTTAGAAAGATTCGCGGTTTCATGCATGCCTACACTGATTATTGATGTGCCATACAGAATGAATAAATGTTAATTTATCATTTTATTTAATTGCAATATGGAGACATGCAACAGTCAAAAAATTAATATATTTTTAAATTCATTTATTTCGATTTTGAGGACATTTGATTTATCTTATTTATTTTGTTGATTTATAAATAGTATGGCTTCATACAGAAACACGTTCTATTCACCTTGATCAGATTTCTACCGTTTATTATGTTTCGTTTGACGTCAATACTTCATTGGAATAAAAATATATGATGTACTACAATATCAGCCCGGATTCTATTTTATCCTGTAATTTATTTATTTATAATAAGTATTTGTTTTGGGAGAAAGGGAGGAAATTATTTAAGAAATGGAATGACGAAGAAATACAAACCTTACTCTTATTCTTACACAATGTTTTGTATTTATCCACGTTGAGCTAAAACGAAAAACATTTACAATCGCTCTTATTCTACATGTGTTTGGAAACCATACATATTGAAACATATTCAAAACACTTTCAATTGTTTTGTTTTTATTCACTATAACTTATAGTTTTACCAACTTAATAATAGTAAATACAGATGCTAATTTCTTTTTCAATATATGGTGTATATTTAAACAAATATTATCTCTTTATTTGATATCGGCAAAATTTCATAAAAATGTCAAATAGAAACCCAAAAACAATGGGTAAAGCGACCAGTAACAAGCAATTCAGAGGGACTGTCATGCAACTACTATTATGAATAGCAAAACGCAAAATGAAAGATCCACCATATCTGATCATCAACCGTCGGCTGTGTTTGATTTCCTTCATGCGTTCAGACGTAAATACTTGTTCTTTTTGCCAATAATACTCCAGCACTAGCAGTTCACATAATAACCCAACAGTTGCCATAAGGTCACGACTCAAAGTTTCCCAGCCACTTAATAATACGGTGATAAATAGTATAATAAAATTAATCATAAGTATGAAAACATTAGCGTTTGTATAAGCTACAGAGTCTAAAGAATCACACGCTGCCCATTGGTACTGAGTCATGTTGTCTAATTGGTGTGATACACCTCGTCCAGTAAATATATAGGTCGCTACATTTTCACAGTTAAGTGATGAAAATGAATAGTAGTCTTCTAATTTACTGCATTTTTCCGCCCTTATGTGCATTTTCTGAATATCAATGTCATCTGAATGGAACATCTTAGGATGGAGGCATAGGTAGACACCAGTATGGTAATCATATTTCTGGAGATCGGTAAAATACTTATCGTCAGTTCTGAAATGTGCAATGTACTCCCCTCTGAAAATGTTATTAAAATCACCCGAAGATTCATATATTCTGTATTGTAAGTTTGACAATTTGATGATTACTTGATGGTGGCGATATAAAAAGTGTTGTCCGAAGTTGTCTCTTTGCAAAGAAATGTGCACTGCTGATAATCTCTTTAATACGTATGTAAGCGATTCAGCATCTGGAATCCGGACCTGGAAATAAAATAAATGAATTATGAGAATGAAAGAGTAACCCACTGATATAATAATATTTTAAAAATTTAATATTGTAAAAAGTTTTACATCGATTTAGATAGATAGATAGATAGATAGATAGATAGATAGATAGATAGATAGATAGACAGATAAATAGATAGATAGATAAATAGATAGATGTAATCCTATAGAATAACGTGACATATACCTGATCTACTACGGGTAAGTCTAAGGGAAGATGAACTAGTTTTTCAAATTCTGGAATAAATTCTTCAGCAGTTTTACATTTGCTTAGATTTATTATGTATTCTGTCAACTTTTCAGAAATAGAGAGTCTCGATCTCGAATCTGTATTTGTTTTCTCGTCCTTCTGGTTGTACTTTTCTGAGAGGAGTGTTTTTGAAACAATATCATCGTCATATGTCTGCTTAGAAAGACTGAAAAGAAAATTAAATTTTATCCTGAGAACAGAACAATTATGACTATATATGACCATCCTATCCAAAAATACAAACTTCTAGTGTACAAGGAACACATTGTCTTTGCATTTATTTTTAATGTATATCATTAAATAAACCTGGTTGTAAAATATTATATTTTCTTAAAACTTGAAATGTAACACACATTCATGATTGATCTATTAATGATTATGTTTTGCAATATGTAAAAATACACATACTTCTCTTTTGCTTGTTGAATATTTATGTAATCATTAGATATGGGTTTAGTACATCCTAGATGTATGTGTTTTCGCTCAGTATCTGGCAAATCGCATACAACTCTCGTTCCGCCAAGTTGAAGACGCTTCCCAACTGAAAAACAAAGCCAGATTGAATGTAATATACTAATGTGTGATATCGTGAACTCAATAATGTACAACTCAAATGACATTTTTTGAAAGCAGTTTTCATTCGATTAGACAAAATGTGGGATAAAACAAGAATCTGTACATGATTTGAAACGGGTAAGTGTTTAACCGGCGTTTATTGTTCTTCGTCAGATCCCTCCAACACTGTGATGTATTTGGGGCTGTAGATATTTTAAACCGTCATGCACATTTAAAAATCACCTTTAATTTACGGGCTAATATTATTATGTTATTAATTCATATTTAAAAGAATGTATTTTAGGAATATTGAGAGAAATATAGGACTTACCGATATCGTTGTCGTCAGTACACTGGGCAATATGTGAGTTCTGTCTTAAAATGTTCTTTGCATTCCCTTCCAAACTTTCAATAGGAAGAGCTACAGTCTGATTTAAACTAGGCCCACTATATACTTGTTCAGTTTTCATCCCTGTATATACTTCATATTCCATTTTCTTTCTTTTCAATTCTTTTTTGTCAACACTGCTGTCAACTGCTGAATACCACAAACATGCGATATTTATTTATTCTATACATGGAAATGTGAAAGTCCCGCTGTATATTTAGATCTCAGGACTTCCCCATCCTTGTACGTAAGTCCTTATGTAAGTATGTCAAAAGCGATATAAACAAGGAAGAAGTACCAGTATATGTAAATTTTCTTAACCATAACAAGACCCGATGAGCCAACTGAAATAAAATGATACAATTTTAATGTTTATTGTTAAACTCATAAAATAATATGAATAATGATACAGTCTGATTTTATATTTTCTTAATTTAATCTAATTAGATGAAAGTTACACACTCTAAATAATCTAATACTGATGTTAAAGAAAAAAGAGGAGTTACTGGCTCAGTTATGTGGCAGAAGTCACCATGGAGCTATACATATATTTTTATATCATTATGTAGAGGGGCCAAATACAAGAAATATATTAATATAAGCCTTACCATAGCCACAAGCCTTATACTAACCCGTTTTGAGGTACATTGAAAACCGATATATATTTGTGTATGGGGAAGGGTTGACCATGTGGTTACGCAACGGCTTCAATCTGATTACCAAGATTTGATTCCGTTTGTCGATTGAGACAATATAAACCAATGTTCCGTGTCACCATACAAATTTCACGTACAATATTCCTCACAGTTTTAGGTTGGTCTGCCGCATAGGACACAATCATTGGACAAATGTTTAAATAGCAATAATAAGAAGCCATCTATGTTAATAACTCACCACGTACTAAATGAAATCTAAAGGAAGATATCAATGACTTTTAGCAAGTGTGAGCAAAAGTGTAAAATGAAATTAATCTGAAAGTGACAAAAAATGAGAGAGTAAGGGATGGTCATCCATGGTCTAAAAACAGATGAATTAAACTATATAACTTTACGATCTATCAAACAGATGATGAATGAAATTCCCAAAACATAAAACAACTATATATCAGTTGATGAAAAATCATTTTTTTATTTACAGTATTCCCTTATTTCAATAATATGCTATATATTTGTTGGTACATATACGTTATGTATTGAGTATTATGTAGACCGTTTATTATACTCCTTCGTGGGACTTTCAGCATAACCTAAATTAACAGTAATTTTGTAGAATATTCGCATTGACTAAAAAAGCCATAAAATAATAAATTAATAAATTATTAAACAGCAACAACAACAACAACAACAACAATAATAATAATAATAATAATAATAATAATAATAATAATAATAATAATAATAATAATAATAATAAAAGTAATGGTAAGGTCATTACACTAAAGGCTAAATGTCGCTTTAATGATTGCAGAGAAATATAACTGTAACATCTTCCTTCTTCCTTCTGTAATTTTATTATTAAGAACGATGAAGTAATGTTTAAATCTCCTTTGATATGGATTTTTACAGTTTATTGTATACCTATTTTGACATATTCTTGTCGAGGTTATTAAACTTTCTGTGAAGTAGTAATTTAGCGCGGTATCATATGAGCTTTGACGGATATACCTCATGAGATCTCCAATCAAAAACAAAAAATAAATAAAAATTATCTCATTTCAATTTAACATACATGGACACCATTTCATCCGTTCTTTCATATTGTAAATAACTCATACCATCGTCTGAGATATCAAGAAAGCATGTCATAACACAGGGGGTAACCTTGATATATCAATTGCCTACTTAAGTTAAATTTCTTTTCATGCTTAAACACTCCAATCGAGTGACGGGGTTTTCTTAAAGGATCTTGTGCTTAACCGGAACACTTTAGAGGCTTATCATTGAGTAATGAAATGAAATGAAAGTGTAAATTATGGCGGTCATCTTTCCTCTCCTAGGAACTGTAGTCAAGAAATGTTCCTTCAAAATGTATATGAGAATTAATTCTCGAATAATAAATAACCAAAATAATAATAATAATAATAATAATAATAATTAATATATAAATAAATGAATAAATTAAAAACGAAAAAAAAAAAAAAAACCAACCAAACAAACAAACAAACAAAAATAAATAAATATAAAAAAAAGTTTCATTTCATTTTCAATAACAAGTATTCAAAGATAACTAAGACATGTTTTGACAACCACATAGTAAAATTACTAAACTGGATTATCAACTTTTGGACAAATAACCAGTATATTTCGTAACGCAGTTGAGAATGTGGGTGAAATCATATGTAGGTCAAGTGTATTTAACACATGTGTTGACACTTACAAAGTAAAAATTATCAAACTGGATCATCTATTTCTGAACAAAATACCAGTATATGTCGTACCGGATATGAGTGAGTAAATTCATATGTAGGTCATTCTTTACTACGAAGCATCCGCACCACATCCGTTTGATACACATTTATATAGTGTGAAAACCTGACAGTATATGGTTGAGAGTAAAGATAGTATATTGGGCGTCAACTGTATCAATACATACATACATATATATATATATATATATATATATATATATATATATATAATATATATATATATATATATATATATATATATATATGAAGCACATATATTTCACTAGCTATATTTAACTTTTTTTCGTTCCCCATTGGGGAATTACCTAGCTGTCACGCATCCGACCCTCTAACCGACTGAGCTACCCGAGCTCCACAAAAACAGAGCTTTAATAGCCAGTCATTAGTTAATCGTATGCATGACAACACGGCCGCAGAAAGTGAAGGGATTCCTCTTTTTTCTTTACCCGACGTAAACGCAGGCGGATCCTCTGAAAGAATACATTAATTGAAAGACAAATAAACATACTCAGCAAAAGTAGAATCAGTGAAACATCTGGGAGTACTTTGGAACATGGATCTCCGAAAAAATACCTGTAGAAATAAAGATGGCACCGAATCACCTAGCTGTCACGCATTCGACCCTCTAACCGACTGAGCTACCCGAGCTCCAAACAAATAGAGCCTAAAAGCCAATCATAGATATCCTCTGAAGACGGCATTAGATTATTTAAGCTAGCATTAATTCTACTGATATGAAGCGGTAACTTTATTACTGTATTCACAAATCGATTAAAACTAAAAAAAGAACAAATGAAATTCCATGCATGTTTTAAATATCATGTATTAAATTAACCAATACCATTATTTCCAAAAAATGTCTGGCATACCTCGTTAGCAATGCAACTAAGTGTGGAAATAATACTTCGCAGATCCCGCATCATATCCGTTCGGTGAAAATTTATGAAAATCTGAAACAAGTCATACACGAAGAAGTGCCGAAGGGTAAACCATATCTTGTAGTCTCTGGAATAAAAGGACACTATCCTGTATAGTGTCATATTTAGACAAATGCGATCCCCCAAAAACCGATGTGAGACCAGGTGCCCGGGAGGAGTAAGCTATCCTGGTTGCATGCAACATCCGTTGCAATATTCCTGCAACAACACGAACAGACGAAGGAGACAAGAACGCGAAGACAAATTTTCCCATTCAAGGCAAGAAATCATGCCTGATTGAAATTCCGGTGTTGGAAACACACCTGAACACACACACACACACACACACACACACACACATATATATATATATATATATATATATATATATATATATATATATATATATATATATATATATATATATATATATATATATATATATATATATATATACGTATTATGCCAAATCAAGTATAGTCAAAAAGTTAAGATGGTTCTTTGTATGATCAGGTCCCAAAATAGTTGAAAGTCATGATGATATTCATTGTTAGGATGTATCAACATATACTAAAGTAATGTCATATGAATAAATAGACACATATATAAATACATCTTCAATCATCCTAAATTATGTATTTTCATCAATGTATTTACTTTTAAGTTCATCATTTGGCGATATACGGCCGATGCGATAGTAGGCATGTTAACAACTCTACGGATATTTTGGATTTTGATGCAATTTAAAAGTGTTCTATTTCTACAAAAATTAGATGACGAAAATGTGTATCAATTCAATGGCCAGTTTTAACTCCGAAAATTCTGTTATGGAAAAGAAAATCACGAATCAAAATATGGGCAGGCTTGGCGTAGTGGTTAAGCGCTAGGATTGCGGTGCAGACGATCCGGGTTCGATTCCCGGGTTACGCCACTATGTTTAAGAAGTTGGTTACCTCCTGCTTCCATGTCGCGATATAACTGAAAAATTGTTGAAAGCGACGTAAAACACCAATTAACGAATCAAAATAAACTCTCGTCAAAATACACAGGTGAAGTGAGAAGAAATCAGCTATTGGCTGTGTTATATCTTACCAACGACGTAAGATAAAATCCTGGACCTGCTGTTAATCGTGTATGTATTGGATGTGGATTAGATCAGAATGTGGCTCGGGAAGCCAAAGCAGAGGTTTCTGACTCGGTATGTGATACTTGTTTGAATTATTTGTCGAAGAACTATTCATTTAATCAGAATGTTAATGAAATCTTTAATTCGCTTCCCGGTGGATCTAAATTTGCGAATATAAAGCTATGTGGATTGATGAGTAAATTGGACCAGATTAAGATTCTATTACGTCAAAAACCGCTGGATGTTCTAGTCATTACGGAGAGTTAATTGGACTTCAATATTATGGATTCTGAAATACAAATCAGGGGGTTTGTTGTGATACATAGGGATCGAACCAGATATAGCGGGGGAGTACTCTTATATATTAAAGAAAAAAGAGGAGTTACTGGCTCAGTTATGTGGCAGAAGTCACCATGGAAGTCATCATTAAAGACAAATGGACCGTCACAAATGTATGTCAGAGTGAATCTTTTGAAATGATTACAGCTGATATGAAGTTGCTGAATTACCCTAAAACCACGGTAGCAGTCGTATGTAGACCGCCAGATTCGAACGCAAAGTGGCTACATGGCTTTATAGATCTCATGGAAAACGTAACAAATACCTGTAGTGAGCACTTGTAATGGGCGATTATAATTTTGACCAACTCAAAACTTCAACATTCAAGGACGCAATGTTGGCCTGGAGCAAATTATAACAGAGTCTACACAAGTAACAAAGGGTACGTGCACTTTAATTGATCACATATATATGTTCACAAACGTGAGTTATACGCATCATCAGGGTTTATACCAACTGGTCTCAGTGATCACCTCCTTATATATACTGTCCGCAAAAAGTTAAAAAGAGGCCCAAAAGCGGATCACGTGTACATCAAGTATAGGGACTAACACTACTGGGTCCAAAAACCCCTGAGAATCCCGTTTTTCACTGCAAAACTCTGCAACACCCTGAAAAACTCTGAAAAACACTGAAGTCTGCCTGAAAAACACTGAAAAACTCTGACAGCCCTGATAAACACTGAAAAACTCTGAAGTCTACCCTGAAAAACTCTGAAAAACACTGACGACCCTGAAAAACTCTGCAAAACTCTGAAAAACTCTGACGCCACTGAAAAACTCTGCAAAACTCTGAAAAACCCTGAAAAACACAGACACCTGCTGATATGCCCTCCGGCCGTGCGATCGCGGCCTCGCGTACTTCTATACGGTCCCTTTTATAATATAACTTATAAGCCCTTGAAATGCTTCGCTTTTATCTATATATGACCTTTAATAAGTATTAAATGTGATGAATTTATAAGCGGGTATAAGAAAAAAAAACCCGCATTTTTTTACCATTTGTCAAGGACTTATTTTAACGATTTTTATAGATAAAATTACTAAGACATTGTTCCTATTCTGACTTACGTTTGTAAGATGATCTTTACATTTGCAGTTTAATAAATCACATGAATTACGTACTTAGCAAAAACAATTTTATTGACACAGGACTTTCCAGCGCGATGTCACTTGTTTTATTGATCGACTTAAAGAAAAAAAAAAGAATGAAACAAACAAACAAACGGACGAACAAATAATCTAACTACAGCAGTAGCATGTTACTTAACATCGTTGTTTCATAGAGGTGCATTAAGGGAGGGGGAAATAAGTACAAAATATAGAACAAGACATTTAAAAATTTTATGTATTTATTTATTTATTTATTTATTTATAATAAAAGCACTATTTTTCCGTACTGTAACATTTCGGCCAGCGGCCTTCCTCGGCGGACTTCATTTATTTATTTATTTTCTTATTTATTTCTTATTTATCTATTTATTTAATTATTAATTCATCTATTTATTTATAATAAGAACATTAAACTTTTCCGTACGAAAAAAATACATCATGATAAATTTAATAAAAATAATAAGATTTAAAAAAAATCGATAGACGAAGTTTACAGAAAACGCATAGTTTTAATTGTAAACAGATAAATAAATACAGAAAAAAAAGAAATAATTAATTCTATATATCCCTATCAATCATTTTAATAACACATAATGATTGATGTTTATTTTTACATCTTTTCCAATCTGTGTAAAGAATCCACCCAAATATCGTTATGTTACGACCTTAAAACCGCTCCCCACTCTCTTTCGAGTTTAAAAGCATTCATGATTAATATGGATAAATCAATATTGCATTCTTCATAAATTAGCGGCCATTCACCGATAAAACGCTGTGAAGTTGCGTTAATTTAATTCTACCAACCCCCCCTCTTTTTTTTAAACGGTGTCCAACTTGAGTGAACGAGCATGGCTTTGGGTATGCGTATTTCCTTCTCGCTACAGGCCGTAACGCAGCTACTTATTTAATCCGTATGTAAATTAATGGAACAGAATAGCACTTTATATCACAGCTTTACAAATCTCACATTTCGCATGTATTCTATAATATTGCTATTATCAGAGGAAATGCGGAAGAAATTGAACTTAAATAATTGATGTAGTTTAGTTTATGACATAAAAATAAATAAATGATCGTGTGTAAAACAAATTATTTCACTTTTGAAGATTGAAAATCAGTTTTTGTCCTCAACTTTATAAGTCACTGTTAAAATGACACTTGCCAATAACACAAATTAAGATTGAAATGTGTCAACTGGATATGTTCAACCTGTTACTAAATATGTTTTGTCCCCTCATACATACCAAGGTACTGTTAATTACGATTCCCAATTTACAGCATGATAGGTAACAAACTATATGAGATTACGAGCGATATTTACCGGGTTAAACAACCGGATGTTTATTACGTAATAGAGATGACATGTAGAATAAAGGTAAAAAAAAAAAGACATGTCGGATTAAAATAAAACAATTTCAGATTCCATGTGTGTGCCGTTACTTTCTAATGAAGATATTCTAGTATAATATATATAAGAGAGAGAAGGTGCGTGTGTGTGTGTGTGTGGGGGGGGAGTGTATGGTCTCAATTTAAATATACTATATGATTTAAACATCCTACTCGACAATTTACGATTTGGATCCATAGGTTGGGGCAGATCGAGGTATCTGCTCTAAATATGACACCGTTAACTTGAATTTATATGTCATTTTGAAAATAAAGGTAAAATACTTTGCTAGTTTTGACTGGACAGGGTATTTTTATGTAAGACTTCTATGTCCCAGTCAACAGGGCGAGCGCCCTTGTATTCGCCATTGCTATACATGACCCTTACTGGATACATTGTTACAATACGTAATAAGGGAGATACTGTTCATAGGCGGATCTAGAAATTTTTGTAAGAAAAAAGGGGAGGGGGAGGGCACAGTCTCCCATTGAAAAGAGGGGGGGGGGTGCTGTTAGGCGAGCGCCCTTGTATTCGCCATTGCAATACATGACCCTTACTGGATACATTGTTACAATACGTAATAGGCGGGCGGATCTAGAAATTTTTGAAAGAAAAGGGGGGGGGGGGAGGGCACAGTCTCCCATTGAAAAGGGCGGCGGGGGAGGGGGGGGGGGCTGTTAGATAAAATCATTTTATTGTATAGAGTTAAATGAAGTAGATTAAGTAGGTAAGTGATATAACAAACGGCAGATACGTTGTTACACTGATATATTGAAACTTATTTGATGCTATTTCAAGCAACATTATTGAATACCGAGAGAATACTTAGTCACTGAAATATTTTATAGGAAAAAATTTACGTATGTCATTCGAATGAAAGAGCAACACGTAGACACGTAAAATTTTTAGTTAAAGAAAATTATTGTCCTCTGAACTTTGTTATATTACGCTGTTATAATAAGAACAAAGGTTAAATTTGTATATCTTAATTTTGTGTGAAAAGTATTGATAGAGAAAAAAGTATTGCGTGCGTGTGTGTGTGAGAAGGGGTGGGGGAGGGGGGGGGGTGTTTAAACCTAAAGGTCGTCACATGAAAATATATGGGTATAGTCTCTTTAAATGTTGCAACAGAATTGGAATAGAATGCATTGTGTTATTTAAAATGAATGACAAGCGATTTTCTTTGTGGTCGATTTGCTGTCAGTACTGGTGTATTAAATTCGCTTTTCGTATAAAGTTTATAGGTACTGGTCACATTCAAATATTATTTATTTATGTATTTATTTATTTATTTATTTATTTATTTATTTATTTATTTATTCATTTATTCATTTATTTATTCACTTTTTTATTTATTATTCAATAATTTATTATTTATTCACTAATTTATAGTTCTGGAGCTTCTTTTTTTATATATATATATTTATTTTTTCTTCACAATTAAAATACACAGTTATGAAACAGTGATATTTACCAGGAATATATGTACATACATTTTCATTTGGAAATACAAATGTATATATAAATCTCGGTAAGAAAAGCCTTTGTATTGTAGTGCGCCTCTGCTGGGTTTGTTTGGTTTTGAATAATGCATCAGTAAAATTAAATTTAGAGATACGTTAAAATAATTTCACTTCAAAACACCGTACAAAAAATGCAAGATATGTTTTATTTATTTTCTCTTCCCCCTTTTTTTCTAATTCACAACTCATCACATTTTATATACATTAATGCTAATAGGGCTTATAGAAGGGACCGTATAGAAGTACGCGAGGCCGCGATCGCACGGCCGGAGGGCATCGCAGCAGATGTCGGTGTTTTTCAGGGTTTTTCAGAGTTTTGCAGAGTTTTTCAGTGGCGTCAGAGTTTTTCAGAGTTTTGCAGAGTTTTTCAGGGTCGTCAGTGTTTTTCAGAGTTTTTCAGGGTAGACTTCAGAGTTTTTCAGTGATTATCAGGGCTGTCAGAGTTTTTCAGTGTTTTTCAGGCAGACTTCAGTGTTTTTCAGAGTTTTTCAGGGTGTTGCAGAGTTTTGCAGTGAAAAACGGGATTCTCAGGGGTTTTTGGTCCCAGTAGTGTAAAACACTTAAAGGAAAATGATTTCTTAAGTGACCTACGTGCAGTCGATTTGAACACCATTAAAGAATTCACTTACGTAAATGAAATGTGGGCATCATTCAAAACCATGTTTATGAAAATCGTAGACAAGCATATGCCAATAAAGGAACGCCGGATTCGAACCGACTCCGAAAAGTGGATCAGTGACGATATATTATCGGAAATGAGACAAAGAGATTACTTACTCCATGGTGACTTCTGCCACATAACTGAGCCAGTAACTCCTCTTTTTTTCTTTTACATCGCAATGCACTTAAATCGGACTTGAATTTGTACAAAGCAGCTAGAATTGAGTTTTATTAAAAATTAAAGAAGCAAAAAGAGAATTTGTAGAGAATGCCATAAATCAATGTAGTGAAAAGCCTCAAGATATGTGGGACCGTCTTAAAGAATTCTTACCATCAAGGACTACAGGGGTGTCAACATCATACCTAGAAATCGAAAGAGAATCTATTTTTGATGCGAACAAGGTTGCAGACTATTTTAATAGTTTCTTTTGTATAATAGGGCATAAGTTTGCTGAAAATTTTCATAACTCGATGCCAGTAGTTGAGCAATTAATGCCCGAAGGTTCTTTTTCAATTCCAGTTATTTCAAATGAATTTTTAAAAAACGAAATAAGAGCCAGATCAAATGCTAAAGCCACGGGTCTCGATGCAATATCTGTGAAATTTCTAAATTTTATTATTTATGATGAATTTCTCAATTATCTCTGGAGATGTGGCAAACGACTGGAAACAAGCCAGAGTTATTCCCATTGACAAAATGGGTGATGCATTTTTAGTGAATAATTACCGATCTGTGTCTGTTTTACCTGTAATTTGCAAATTTATTGAAAGACATGTCTTTAATTCTTTTTATGAATTTTTGAACGCACACAATCTTTTAACAGAGCATCAGTCAGGTTTTAGACCAAAACATTCATGTAAAACGGCTTTGCATAAAATGATTGATTATTGGCTTTGCAATAGCGATGCTGGAAAATTGACAGGAGTGCGTTTTATAGATCTTAGCAAAGCCTTTAATACTGTAAATCATGATGTACTGTTGAGAAAACTTTTATCGTTTAGAATTTCTCAGAATACTTTTAAGTGGTTTAAATCATACTTCGATTGCAGAACTCAATGTGTCAAATGGAGAGGGGTTTCTATCAAAAGGGAGAAATATTACTATCGATGTGCCTCAGGGGTCAATATTGGGGCTTCTATTTTTTATCCTTTTTGTTAATGGTTATCCTTTTGTTTGTTTGTTTGATTATTGTTTTACGTCACTCCACGAATATTTCACGTATATGGTGACGGCATCTGCCTGATGCATTGCATACAAATTTGGACCTTTGCAACGGACCCACCCGAAGCAGTGAGGGATCTTTTACGTGCCACGCCTACCGTGACACGGGACCTCGGTTTTTACTGTCTCATCCGAAAGACAGAACACCGGTGTGCCCCGGGCGGGAGTCGAACCCGCGACCTCTCGATCACGAGCCGAGCACCTTATCCACTAGGCCACACCGGCTTAATGGTTATCCTAAATGTTAGAAGCATTCTTATGTGGCTATAAATGCAAATGACACACCACAAGATGTCTGAATTGGATGTCTCAAAATAAGTTAACAAGGAATTTGAAAAAGACCCAATGCATGCTAAGGGAGCAACCATTTGATTTTTAGGGAGGGGGGGGAGGTTGCAGGAATACTTTGCAAAAAAAAAGTCCGGCTCAAATTTTGGAAAAAAGAAATTAATCCGGCCCGAATGACCGACAAAAAAGAAATAATAAAGAAAGAAAGAAAAAATAATCCGGCTCTGAAATTGGGCAAAAAATATTCAGGCCGGTGAAAGTCTTTCTGCCACCCCCCAATAAGAATCAAATGGTTGCTCCTTAATAGGGACTTCACAGTATTATCGAAATGTAGAAAACTGTTTGTTAAAGTTGGGGATGTTTTAATAGAGAATGTTAACAGTGCAAAATTACTTGGCGTCACTATTAATGAAAATCTTACCTGGTCTGTTCATATCGATGTTTTATGTGAAAAGCTTCCACAAAAATGTGTTTACGGCGGCTGAATAGTTTTATGTCAAATGCAGCTTTATTAAGAATTTTAAATTCAATTATTTCTCCACATTTTAACTATTGCTGTACTGTTTGGGGAGCTTCTAAAACAAATCAAATATTGATCGCCTTTTTAAATTACAGAAGAGAGCTGCAAGAATCATTTTACATATCAGACAATTTTATACTCCAGGTACGGGAATGTTTACAACCTTAACAGGGATGCCTATGCATGGCTATATTATATACAGAAAATTAACATTTGTTTTTATGGTGTGACTCAAGAATATTTTAATATTTTTAGATTTTAGCATCAAGTCAATACTAGAACAAGAAAATAAAGTGCTACAAATTTACCCTAACCCTATACCCAAATTACGCACAGAATGTTATAAAAGATCTTTTACTATATCAGCAGCATTTTTTTTACGAAATGATTTACCAAAATATATTAAAAATTGCAACAGCTTTTTATCTTTTAAATCGTCTTATGTAGAACATTACTTTGATTCATATGAATGCTTTATTTTCTTTCAGGAGCTAGATTTTATGAAAATGTGCTAGATTGTCCAATTCAAACAACTTCTCTTAATGTGATATAATTATGTAACATTTAAGATATATGTATATATTCATATGTATTTGTTATATTTTGTACATCATGTATTATTGTGATAACTTATATGTTGTATATATGTTTTACAGACAGGACCACAATATGAACTACTTCTTGTAACTAATTGTGCCATCCTGTATAAATAAAGGATATTATTATTATTATTATTATTATTATTATTATTATTATTATTATTATTATTTAAGTTGAGCAACCAATTCATATAATCTGAATGTAAAATGCACATGAACTTTTTTGAAAATGGTTAAAATTAGATAAGTATGAAATATGAATATAATTAATGAAAATTAAGGATATTTAACAAAATATTTGTTTCACTCGTTATGTGACATTGTGATCCTCAAACGATATAAATCATACCTCCATGCTGCACGTATAAGATGAAATTGGAACAGGACTGTCACAGCAATAAAGCATCCAAAAAAAGACAATCCAAACATTACAGTTTAGCCCTCTGTTAATGAGGTCATTAACCTGAAATACGAAGATAATTGCTGATATGGAAATGTGACTCTCTTAAAACACAACGATCAGTATCAGACTTAAACAGCCGAGAAGAGAAAGAACGATAAACATCTTACTCAGTCGTATTACAGAAGTCACCATGGATATAGACCTAACCCTTAACCTATAGTCAAAGAACACGCATTTAAAAATCTGTTAATTATCTTTACAAAAATCTATCAATACTAGATACTGTAAGGTATAAAATAGATAACTTTATTATTTATAGATTTATTACAGCTTGAAATAATAAAAGCTATTTAGTGAATTTTGTATTTTATAGATGAATTGTTAATGTTGCGATGTTGCGCAATGTCAATACGCACGTTTCATCAATTCCGCAACGTCGCACTTGATGTTTTAATTTATGATGTTAAGCATTGTTTACATGTTTTTGTTCCATACTTAACTTTGGAGAAGACATAAATTTCGAGTTACAGGCATTTGTAAGACAAAACTTCAGTTCGTATTATTTTCACGCTGTTTATCGATAATTGTTCAGTAATGTTATTAATATAATCGTTAAATTATCAAACTTAACTTGATTCCCTGATTCTTAAATTATTGCTGATGGGAGGAGATGTGGCTACAAATCCAGGTTCCACAAAGAATCCCTGCATCGGATGCAATAAAACGATGTAACCAACATGGTATACAACGAGGTTTTGTGAAAATTGGGCGCAACGAAAATGCATAAACAAGCCAGTAAATGTGTATAAACAACTAGGAAAGTCAGATGACAGATATTTTTGTATCAATTGTTTTGACCGTCTACCAGATTTTAATAACAGCAGAACCTCTTACTAAGTCGCCACAGATCTCAATGTCAATGTAAATTCCTCACATAACAATATACTGACTGACAACTATAAGCATATCAATAAATCCCTGCTGCATCATACATCAACGGACCATGACATCTCCAGTGACACCCAAACCTTGTGTCTTAAGCACTCCAATAACTTTCTTTGTTGTCATCTCAACATTAACAACATTCTATATAAGTTTGACGAGATAAACTATCTGCTTGTTGACAGTGTGATTGATTGGTTTGTTTTACCGGATACTAAGCTTGACAAATTATTTCTAGACCACATATTTAATGTCACTGTGTACAAACGTTTTAGACGAGACCGAATATCTAGTGTCGGAGGCATCGCATTATTCATGAGATGGGACATTCCAACCTGGAGACATACAGACATTGAAAGTCCAGATATGGAAATAATAGCGTTAGAGTAGTCTTGGGTACCACCGAATGGTCATATCTTTGTGTGAACAGACCACTTTACTATGAGCACAATTTTACTGATATCTTATCAAAAACGTTGGACAAATGTTATATGTCATATGAAAATATTGTCCTGTTAGATTACCTTAACTTTGGTCTTTTGCAAAAACTTGCAGACATCTGTGATATATATAATTTGTCAAATATTGTAAAATTTCCAACATGATTTAAGAACAATTCTCATCTCTCATTAGTCGATGTCATACTGACCCAATAAATCAAATTCATGTTTAAACACAATTAATCTATTAATTTCAATAGAGGTATAAGTGACTGTCATCATCTCATTGGCACATTTTTCAAGTCTCATATTAAACCTGTATCGATATCCATCAAGATATGTCGTAGTTACAAGAATTTTGATTCTGCATCATTTAATAATTCTCTTAGAAACATTGTTTTAAACGACAGCACATCTATATCTACTGTAAAACAGTAAATGAAAACTATCTTTATTTTGAATCTGAATTTGGAAGGATCTGTGACAAGCATGCACCACTAAAAAGGGAGAAATCAGAAGAAAAAAATTACGTGCCTTACATGAATTCAGAACTAAGAAAAGCCATTTAAAAAAAACCCCAAAAATACAAAAAAAAAACTAATTATTGAGGGTGAACTTTGAGAAATGGAAGACTGATAAGAACTGGGGAAAATATATATATAAAAAGAAATCTGGTCACCAAACTACAAAAGAAATCGTTGAAAGCATATTTTCTAGAGCCTTGTGTAGGCGGACAAAAAAAATTACAGATGTTTGGCATACCATTAAGCTTTTTTTATCGACAGAATGTAAATCTAGTAATAATACCATTATATTATGTGAAAACAACAAAAGCGTAAACAAGCAAGCTGAGAATTGCAACATTTTAATGACTTTCATGTAAATGTGGCAAATGAAATTGGAAAAAAATGTAGTTTTCGATAAAGAGAATTACTGCAGTTTAGATGCCATCAAACAGAATAGTTTCAGCAGATTCAAATTTTGTTTTAAGACTGCAAGACTTAGTCAGATTAATAAAATTATAAATAGTATTGGTATAAAAAACATATAGAGTAGACAACATCCCAGCTAAACTTCTCAAAGCTGGAGCCCCTTCTGTCTGCGAACAAATTTGTAGTCTCGTTATCCAATCCATTTCATCTGGTATTTTACCTGACAGCCTGGAACAGGCTTAGGTCAGTCCATTCTGCAAATAAAATAATAATAATAATAATAATAATCTTCTATCAAAGAAAAATTACCTATTATTTCTAAGATGTATAAGAAAGTTTTGTCGACACAGCTGACAGACCATTTTGATAACATCTTCCATAGTTTTATGCACATTTTGCAAAGGTCATGGATGCCAGACCACTCTACTACGACTGCTAGAGGACTGGAAATAAGTACTTGATCAAAATTAACATGTAGCAACTATTTTAATGGATCTTTCTAAAGCTTTTGATTGTCTGCCTCATGACACTTTACTTAGCAAACTGCACGCCTATGGGCTATCAAAACATTCAGTAGAACTTTAACGTAATTAATTACTTTAAGGTACTCCTACAGATCTAGGGTCTTAGCTCGCCTTCAGACTGGCAGAGCACGGTTTATCATGTTGATGTCGCATATATTTTTAGACCATTATGTGTTTTACAATACCTTACGTGTTTATATTTTCATGACCTCTCAATATACGATACCTGTTGACCCTTGTTCTTTACATGGAGGATTATTTATAAATTTTAAAACGTACGTCCCTTGATTGTTCTGCTGTTACGGTGAGTGGGAAGGTGGGCCCGTAAACCTGTTAACCACACCTTTTGTTTGTCTTCTGTCAAATTAAATGACCGTCCTAAGTCGATATCGTAATTGCACTACAATCAAATATTTTTGTAATGTGTTATATGTTCTAGTATATTATTTATATTCATGTATTGTATAGTGTAACGATGATGGATAAATCCAAACCACAAGTCCAAAAATCATGAAACTATAGGACATACAAAATCAGTGAAAATGAAAAACAAATGGAAAATAACAAAATATCTCTACTTGAAGAGCATATGTGAACCCCTGTGATGGAGTGAGATCAGGTGCCCGGGGAGAGTGAGCATCTCCTGCTTGCTAGCAACACCCGTCACATATACCCCGTAGAAAGAGTCAAATCGTGTGAATTCCATATGTATCTATATATGGAGAAGTCGAAGCAGGTAACCTTCTAGTACAGAAGGTGTCAAATCTGTGTAAAGTGATCGGAATCGGTCTCAGTCCAGAATATCATTTAAAAGTCTGGATAACGAGATATCATTTGGAGTAATAAGAGTCTCGTAACGACCGTAGAACTTCCTCAGTGACGATGCTAGTCTAGCACATATATAACCCTGGTTGAGCAGCTTAACTGAAAGTCGCCTAGCCCTCAGAACAAAGTCATTGTAATTTGAACATGCTCTGGAATAACGTATTAACTGAGATATGAATACGCCGTATGCGGGCGATGATGGAATGTTGCTACTTATGAAAGGAAAGTTTGTGATAGCGAAATTGAAATCGTCACGTTTGTCATAGAGTGAGGTGTTCAATTGACCATTAATGTCGAAAGACAACATAATATCTAAATACGAAGTAGAATTAATAGTTTCTGTGGTTTCTTTGACCTCCGGTTCACTTGGATAGATGATGCTAAGGTAATCCGCGAATGAAGGATTATTAATTGAAAGCAAGTCATCTATATATCTGTAAGTAAAATTGAAGCCAAGAGCCAATTGTTTTTTTCCTTGCGAAAGCAAAGACTGAATGAACTCAGCTTCGTATGAATAAAGGAATATGTCAGCCAGAAGCGGAGCACAGTTAGTGCCCATTGGAATGCCGACAATTTGTTGAAAAACCTTACCTCCAAACACCACAAAAATGTTATCGATAAGAAAGTTCAACATCTGAATGACAGCTGTTTCAGTGTATTTATTTTTGGAATCAGAATTTTCCCTAACAAAGTAAGTTTTATCGTGGCCTATTACTATATATTTGAATTTGCGGCTTCCGTTTTTACTAGTAAATGCATTTTGAATAATTTCCGCTAATCTGTCTTTTAATTTCTGATGAGGGATCGTTGTGTACAGAGTCGAAAAGTCAAAAGACTTGATGGAGTGAATTTTAGTAAATTTTTTTGATTTTAGATGTTCTAACAACTCTTTTGAATTTTTAAGGATCCACATTTGATTAATTTGACTTCTGGAATATACTGTTTCGCAATATCTATGAAGGCCAGATTTAATTTCTGATAATATTTTTGTGAGTAGCATCGATACAGATTTTGTGGAACACTTCGAGGAACCAGCGATAAAGCGTTGTTTGTACGGAGTTTTGTGCATTTTTGGAATACAGTACAAATATGGAAGTTCTAAATTCAATTTATTTGAGTCAATACCAAACGTATTGAGGACAGATTTATGATTCTCGAGTATTTCTGAAACCGAAAAGTTCGTGAGAGTATAAGTAGGATTTCCTGGAGCTGAATTTAATCCTAATTCTTTCACTAGGCTGTCAAAGTAATATTTCTTACAAGTAAATGTATAATTATTAGATGCTTTATCTGCTGGTGTAATGATATAATGTTCTTGGAGGAGGGTAAGTTCTCTGACAACATCAGGATCTTTAAAAATAGATTCGAATCTTGTGTTTACAGAACCTTGTAATTTTTTAATTTTTGATCTCAGCAGTACTGCAATAGATTTTATCCATTCCGAAAGAGTGTCGACTTGTACTTCCTCTCTTTTTGCCCATCGTGTGGCATATTCCTCGCAGCAGTTCATAATATTCTCAAAATTTTGGCTCCATGTGAATGATCTGGGTTCTCTGTATTTTGGACCTTTAAGTAAAAGTTCTCTTAATTTAGTGTTTTAACTATATCGAGATCACCAGTAATGACATGGCCACAAGGAGAATATACGAAATTAGATGAGGAACATGCACACGATTGAGAATGGCATGCAGAGTTGCTAAGATCAAGACACTGTAGAAACCCTTTGTAATTATAAATTTTGGATGCAACTGATGGCGTGTAGCTATAGGAAATACATGGCGGATCTTTGTTTTTGAAATATGGAGGTATTTTCTCTAAAACTGACTTATGATTTAAAATTTGGCCGAAATTTAAATAATCAATGCCTTTATTTGCAAATTTAATTTCGATGAAAGGGCGATTAGATTTTTCCATTGAAATATCGGACTTGACGGGGGAAAAAAATTTAGCGGTCGATATGTCCATAATAATGCCATCTAGTCTATACTCTGCAGAGCTTATATCAGTAAATATACGGTGTCTGGACGATACGTACAACTCGTGTAATTTTCTGAGTGAAATAGAATAAATAATAGCTCCATGGTGACTTCTGCCACATAACTGAGCCAGTAGCTCCTCTTTTTTCTTACTTGACTGGTTGTTCTAAGCAGGTGAATCATAATTGGGTCGTTCGTATATAGGCCGGTATAAAAAGGGAGTTCCTTAATGGTTTATACTTTGACACTTTTATTCAAAGTTTTTATATATGGTATCTTTTATTTTATTGGTGAAGGCACTCTCTATGATTATGCAGATGACAATACACTGTCTTTCAGCTATGCGAATTATGAGAAACCTGTATCTGTACTTCAGTTGGAGAGTGGCATCATACTTGATTGGTTGAAAGATATTTGTATGCAGGCTAATCCTAACAAGTTTCAAGCTATTTGGAAGAAGACTCACGATATATTACCTACTTTTGATATGAACTCTGTAGACATTTTATGTGAAGATTCTGTTCAACTTTTAGGTATTGATATTGATTTTAAATTAATTTTAATATTTATGTATTTACCTCCTCGATTTGAAAGGTTGTTTCAGGACTTTTGTGACGGGTGTTGTATAAAACCAGGGGACACTTACTCCTCCCGGTCACCTGGTCTCACCTTGGTTTTATTTGGGTTTGCATTTATCTGAATATGACACTATCCGCGATATTGTCCTTTTATTCCATGGACTATGAGATATGGCTTAGGTTAGGGTTGGGTTGGGTTACTGGTACTGCGTCATCTTCTAATTTACTGAATTTTCCCGCCCTTGGCTGCATTTTCTGAATATCAATGTCATCTGAATGGAACATCTCAGGATGGAGGCATAGGAAGACACTTTTCTGGAAATCATATTCTTGGAGATCTTTAAAACACTTATCATAGTTTCTAAAATGTGCAATGCAGTCACCTCTGAAAATGTTATTAAAATCACCCGAAGATTCATAAACTTTGTATTTAGAGTCTGATAACTTGATGATTACTTGATGATGGCGATATAAAAAGTGTTTCCCAAAGTTGTCTCTTTGCAAAGAAATATGGACTGCTGATAATCTCTCTAATATTGAGATATAAACCGAGGAGTTTATTTATTGTATAACTTGAAAATTTAATGTTTCGATAAATAAATAAATAATTATATCAAAACTATATTAAACATAAACAAAACGAAACATTTAAGATAATACAATAGCATAATATCATAATATGCCTGATCCATGAAAGGTATATCTACTGCCAAGTTATAAGTGGCTTAAAATCTGGAATAAATTCTTTGGCAGTTTTACATTTACTCAGATTTGTTAGGTATTTTTTCATCTTTTTAGGAATACAAAGTCTCGATTTCAGATCAACATTTTCTCTCTCATCCCTTGTTTCAAAATTTTCAGAGGAGAGTTTTCTTGATATATTAACATCGTCATATGTGTGCTTGAAATTTCTGAAAGATATAAATTACCTCTTAATGTGAGAACAATGGAATGATTATTGTAACCAACCCTGCAAAACAAGAATGCGTGTAAAATTCTAGAAACACATGTTCTCGGAATTTATTGAGTGTGTAAACACAAAAACACTTAATTGTAAAATACTTAATGAATTCAATTTGAAATTTGTATTCTGGAAGATGGGTATTTAACATTAAATATTAGTGGCTAACCAAGTGCTAAATGATGTTTAATTATAGAATTATAGAAAGGTGTCAATTAAATTAATTTAAAAGGCAAAGACGAAATCTGACTGAATTGTATGATAAAATTCGCCATGTGCATGCTGAAATAAGAAAAAAACATGATAATCTACGGTCTAGTATACAAATAATGAGTGAAACACACATATCACAAAACACTCTGTAATACAGCAGTTGCCATATCAATTTAAGTGACAAAAATAATGTACATATACAATTACAAAATTACTCTCAAAATATCCCATTTGTAGTTATTTATTACTAGAGTGCTAGTACATGTACAGAACATAAGGTATATTGTTTGGACACCCATATATATACGTCTAACTTCGGAGTTTCCAGTTATAGATAACAATAATTGTAAATAATTTTCATGCAACTGGAAATCAAACACAATATCTGTTTTATATCATTATTTAGTCTATATTTGGCATTCGTCCCCTAGTTGTATGTCACTTATGAAGTACGTAACTTGTACGCAGTAAATAACTTTTTGAAGGCTTAGATCTTAAAGTGGACTGAAAAAATTTATTTCCTAGTGGATGATATAATAAAATTCTTTTTACGTGGGAAAAATTAAATAAAAGGTTATGGAGTATTAAAGCGTAGTGGATTTTTACAGATCTCGTTAAGATAACGAACTCTGCTGCAATATGTTTCAAGGAATCTCTAACCCCAACTTTATCGATGATCATACTTACAATGTAAGAAGGGTCATAGGTTTTCAAAATTTTAAATGCTTCGATATCGACTTTATGAGTCTGAAATCATAGAAAAAGCCTGTAGTATTTTATTAGGTCGTTCTTAAAACTTATAAATTGTACAATAAGCCCCTCTTAATCCTTACAAAACTATTTCCTCGGCATTGTAATCTGCAGGGCGTTAGGAACTCTATAGAGGGTTCCTACATATTATGGACTCTAAAGAGCAAAGCTGGTGCATGTCGATATCACTGGATGTTTCGCTAATAACATTTATGCCTTATTAGTACTCGTGTTTCTGTTATTTATACGTCCTCAACGTTAGTAACCTGTTGATTCTTCTTCTGTGTATGTGGAAGCATTTATAAATTTTTCTGTGAGTGATATTTGATTGTACTGCGTTTGTGGTGAGTAAAATGCTGGGCTCAGAAACCGGTTAATAACACTGTATGAAGGGGGATTGTCTTGGTACTGCGACTTTATCGCAATCTGGTTTTTTTTAATGTCTTTATATGAACTCGTTCCTCATTCCTATGCTGGGGTGTTAGTATATTTGACAAAACTTTTGGGTCACTTCTTATATGTAATATAAAACATATCTTGAAGTTGCACGTATGAGATGACAAGGTAAACAACACTGTCACAGCAATAAAGCATCATAACAGGAATACATTGATTTTTAAAACTCTCTGTAATAAACTATTTATGAAGTCTTGACATCAAAGGGAATGTGTGAATTAACCTGGAAAACGACGATAACTGCCAAAATGACATTCATGTCGTAATGCCCAACACAGACAAACTATACACAGAAAAGTAGTGTAACAGTATATTGGTAAAATAGATTTGGAAAAAAACCTCTTAATTATACAACATCAGGACATCGGCATGATACGCCGAAGTCAAACTTTTGTGGTAAACAGTTTTAGCCTCACACTGCAAAAGAATATGTATTAGAATGCAAAAAGCTATGATGGTGAACAAAACTGGTCGAAATAAGCTTTTTTAACAAACATATTGTGTGCTTGGGGCAAATGGTTTGTAAACAAAGACATTGTCCCTTCGTGAGAAATATTACTTTGTAAACAAAGAGATTGTGCATTCGGTGATAAACATGCTTTGTAAACAAAAATATTGTGCATTCGAGGAGAAACATGTTTTGTACATGAAGACATTTTTTGTTAGCGAAGAAACATGCTTTGTACACGAAGATATTGTGTATTTGAGTTTCCTTGTAGCATTTAGTGTGAGATATATCTATACTGCCATTATCATGCAAATTGCTCTTTAAACATAATAAATCCTACTGTAAACATGCAATAATATTTTTTTGAAAATTATTTAAGATAATGTGAAAAGAACAGTAAATTAGTAAACAAATACTGTTCCAGTTGTGTTGTGTCAGTCACGTAGTTAAAGTACCAAACTGCATTATCTATTTCTGAGCATACTATCAGTATACTTCGTGAAGGAGATGATAAAGAGGGTGAATTTACATATAGGTGATATCGGAATTAGCTTTACTACGAAGCTTCCGCACCACGTCCGTTCTATACACATTTATACAGGGTGAAACCTAAAGCTACATTGTCAATGGTACATGTAATTATGGTATGTTTCGCGTAATTGTATCAACAGATGAATACGTGTATGGAACATGAATAAATAGATAAATACATAAATAAATAGATAAATAAAAACAACAACAATAAAAATATCTAATTATGCAGCATTGTGATACTCAAACTGGTTCAAAAGTCATGAGACGAAAACGAACAGAAATGCAGACAGACACCCACATATCAAAACAATTAGAAAACAGCAAACCAAACAGCATACGCTCTTCAACTCCCTTTACGGTCGAATCATGCTCTTATACAGAGATATTGTGTATTCGGGACAAATACTTTCCTTACATTCATAAAATTGAAATATTATACCGAAGCGAACATGTTAATATAAGAGAGAACAAGGATCTAGATGTTATCGAAGTTATGAGTCACACTATCACGATAGCGATGTTTCTGGACATACGGTACCATAAACTTTTTTAAAATTTTACCGATAGCGCTATCGTAGCGTCAAGTACAATAATTGTCATCGTCCTCAAATTAAATCATCGAAAGAAATACACAATTAAAATTTCCAATATTATTACAACGGTCTTTCCTATAAAAATCATCATCATCGAGTCCCATTTCCGTCGGGAAATGGTCAGTCATCTCAGGATTTCCTATTTCCACTGTGAATATTTCCCGGATGCGGTTAAGGGCAATTACAGGAAGAGGAATACTATTGTTCCTGTAGTATAAACTGTATTAGAAATGGTAATATGATTCGGAAATCGTAGGAGTGCTTTTGTCTGTCACTTGTTTAAGATTATCAGATATAAGACGGTAACATGCTTTTCTCTCATTTAGAAATAGAGATCAGACCATATGTACGTGAATAAAGCTAGTGCACCACATGCGCATCTCGATACTTGTGTCTCGTCAGTGATGTTTGTGGCCTAAACTATGGTAATCTGAAGCATAACTATTAAACAGTAATCTGAAGCATAACTATTAAACAGCAGTATAATAACCACATTTAACGTAAAGTATGGTCCATAAAACCGATTAAATAATAAAGCAGTGCATAAAGGTGATACTCCTTAATGTAAAAATGACACTTTGTAAGTATATATGTCAGGTCAGAATAGAAGCACTGAAAACTGTTTTTTTGCAATTCCGCTAGGGGATGATTAGCCCCCAAGCAGTGACATCGATTACGCTAGTTGATTATCATCCCCAAGGCAGTGACATCGATTATCCTAGGGGATTATCAGCCCCAAGGCAGTGACATCGATTATCCTAGGGGATTATCAGCCCCCAAGCAGTGACATCGATTTTATGTTGATAATAACATTTAAAAAATGGTCAAATAGTTTAACGTCAGATTTTTTATATGTCAAGCAATTATCTTGAGAAAGTAATGCAGTTTTGAGCCATAAATCTATTATTAAGAAATCCCTTGTTTATATTAAAGCATCGAAGACGTCAGACATGATAATTCTGGTAGCACGAACACGTAAAGTATCCGGAACTCTAAGCTTTTTTATACATATAGTCTAAAACATGAAACTTTTTTATAGAACACATTTTATTTATATATATTTTAATCATGTCCTTTCATGCACAACCTCCGGCATCGGTATTTATATTTTATATCCTCACCCAGAGATGTATTAAAATAAGGAAATACGTCACTATGATATTTATCGACGTGAATGACATCCTGAATCAAAAAAAGGAAGATAAGCCCATAAGAATAGGTAAGGAAGTCAGCTAATTGCTTAACAGCTTAAATTGATGGATCCTTTTCACTAACACGAAGAGATACCTAAATCCAATATTATTCGGTATTTTTCTTTTACATTCATGGAACGTATATGTAACCATGAATGTGTCGCTTACTCTTCCTAGGTGGCAACTGTAAGCCTATTAGTTTGCTTTAGTTTTGCTTAGCTACCACGCTATAACATATTAATCACACATTTATCATAAGTGTGGGTTAATATACTTTGCTTGTTTTGATCACATTAATGTTTCATTTTATTTTGCTTTGTTTGGTGTGGTTAGTGCATGATGTATCTATATTCAACACAGTAAATTACATATACGATGATCTGAGATGTCAAGAGATTATGTAACATGACAAGTGATGACCTCCATCCTTCTGCAACAAGAGTATATTTATCGCTAAAATTGTTTTTCATACAATAGACCTATGAACACTAAGCGTCGCCATTTTGTTTTTGATCGTGAACATAAGCGGCCTTTCGGTTAAATAGAGTTGAGCGGAAAAGACGAAAGGCCATAATATTTAACTGCAAATTAGATATGTGAAGTATGTCATTCATTAAACATTGTATATATATATTAGTTATATGAGTAAAATAACACAACTGTGTTTGTTCACATTATATACATCAAATATCTTTAAACATGCTTGTACGTAAAGTAGGCGTGTCCAGCTGTCAATATACCGATTTATTTCGCTGAATTCCGACGCATAAATCGCTGAAGTGTTTATAACTGAAAACTGTGCTCAGCACTGCATTACATTGTGAGATGGAACAGTCCGTGCATTTCATCAAACAGGCCATTAAATGTCTTCCCGAATGAACGCAGAGTGAGAAATTTGGGGTGGGGTCGGGGGGTTGCTTTTTCCTCCACATAATTGGCTTTCTTTTACTTATGCATACTTTCATGATCTATATTTCAACGTATTGTTTATATCATCATTTCACAAGAAAAATGTGCAATAACAAAATGTAATCTCTTATTTCCTTTAGGCTAGAGATTACAAGCAAGATTCCTAATATAAGCCCCCCCCCCTTCCCAGCTGTCTCTCTAGCTTTCCTCTGTGTGTTCTGTGACTTTAGAGGCAGATTCAGGAGGTGTACATATGGTACATCTTTTTTCCCACAGTAACAATTTTCAAGTGTCTAATGGTCTAATTTGTCACTCTTTTTTCTGATGTCTCACTAATGTGTCCTCTTCAAACTGTTTAAGGTATTTTCATGAAAATTTCCATTTACTTTTAGTTACAACTCTGCATTTTACATGCATGTAATTTTACATAGCACAATTAAATGTTAATTCTATCAAATGAAATTTATCAGTGTTACATATTTTAGATGCCGTAACATTCAAATGCATTTTATAAAATCTTGAAACATAACTAGGCAATTGCAACATAAATATCACGTAAACAGATTAATATGTACATGTACACTGTTGTACATTATAGTGTTAGTCTGACTTCTGACTGTCAAGTAAAATATGTAACAGTATATGTAAATAATATACTTTATATAAAAGATGATATACGTGTAATTACAATATATAACATTACATACAATACATATATACAATTATAATGACTGTTTATGATAACACACTTACAGGTTTCGAAATGGCAAACTTTGGGATATCAAATTGGCAACTTTAAAGAAAATTCGGTTGACCTCTATTATATTTACTGGAATTTGTTGTTGTTGATGACTGCACGACTGCGGATTTTGAACCCTGCACTTAATACAATAATATAGATACTATATGTGCATACATATTCAATCACAATGACTCTGTACAACAAACTTACGGTCAGTGTTGTATGCAACTCTCTTCCCCTATGGTCATCTGTGTGTTTGAGCCAAATGTCTTAATTGGTTGCATCAACACATAGGAAATTAACACTAGTGAGCCAGTAAGCGCTACCATCTTATATTTGGTAGGTATGTTAGTTTTAAAATCGTATTATAGGAGGATTCAAATGGAGTTATCATTTGAAACCCAAAATCTATATTTATCAAGTGACTTAAATAATTGACCTTCTGATCCCAACAAAATCCCACTCTAGAAGTCTATATAAACTGATATTAAGTATAAACATAATTGGTTATTCCTAACTCTGGTTATCATCTGGAAACCCTGAGAACTATTTTAGAAACAGTGGCCTACATATTTGACCTTTTGACCCCAACTACAATCCCATGCAACACTCTCAATAATCTATCACTGTGTACAGTTGCATCAATGTTGGTTTATCCTATCTCAAGTTAAAATATGTAAACCATCCGGACAGACAGACGCATAGACGGACAGACATACAACAACAAGCACTATAGTCCCTGCAGGTGAAACCGGCAGGGAAAAAATAACTCAGACAATCACATGGGGTAACTACAGTATAATCATACCTTGAAAGTACTTATCATTATTAATCCCTCTTTAATGATTAATTTCATTTCTAATTCTTGGGAGGAAGAACTAGTGACAGCTATGTCACAGAAAGCTCTGGAACACTATTTTTATACATTTGTACTAAAATATAATCATTATTACGTTGCGCTAAAATCAATACACATAGAAACTTATAACTTAATGCCCACAAACAATTCATGTCCACAAAATATTAAGCAATCATATTAATTAAAATAATTGACATCCGTCTATCTCTGTAAACAACCAACCAAAGAATCAATCTAAGGACAGAGCTATGCATGAGGGAGATACTCCTTAGTTTTAGAGTGATTTGCATAATTTCATGACGGAAAGTTTTATGTATATATTTCATGTCAGTACAAAAGCACTGAAATGTAGACCGTCAGTACAAAAGCACTGAAATGTAAAGATGATGGAGAAATCCAAAGCACAAGTCCAAAAATCATAAAACCAGAGAACATACAAAATCAGTGAAAATGAAAAACAAATGGAAAATAACAAAATATGTCTACTTGAAGAGCATATGTGAACCCCTGTGATGGAGTGAGATCAGGTGCCCGGGGAGAGTGAGCATCTCCTGCTTGCTAGCAACACCCGTCACATATACCCAGTAGAAAGAGTCAGATCGTGTAAATTCCATATGTATTTATTTATGGAGAAGTCGAAGTAGGTAACCTTCTAGTATAGAAGGTGTCAAATATGTGTAAAATGATCGGAATCGGTCTCAGTCCAGAATGTCATTTAAAGGTCTGGATAACGAGATACCATATGGAGTAATAAGAGTCTCGTAACGACCATAGAATTTTCTCAGTGACGTTGCTAGTCTAGCAGATATATAACCCTGGTTGAGCAGCTTAACTCAAAGTCGCCTAGCCCTCAGAACAAAGTCACTGTAATTTGAACATGCTCTGGAATAACGTATTAACTGAGATATGAATACGCCGTATGCGGGCGATGATGGAATGTTGCTACTTATGAAAGGAAAGTTTGTGATAGCGAAATTGAAATCGTTACGTTTGTCATAGAGTGAGGTGTTCAATTGACCATAAATGTCGAAAGACAACATAATATCTAAATACGAAGTAGAATTACTAGCTTCTGTGGTTTCTTTGACCTCAAGTTCACTTGGATAGATGATGCTAAGGTAATCCGCGAATGAAGGATTATTAATTGAAAGCAAGTCATCTATATATCTGTAAGTAAAATTGAAGCCAAGAGCCAATTGTTTTAGTTAATGGAAATATATTTAACACCAAATTAGACAAAGACATAGATTGAAATACTGCCAATGTTATATATGTCATCACTTGAGAAGCTAGAGGATGTGGGGCTCAATATGTCGGGGAAACTTCTCAAACTTTGAAACGTTTTCGAAATCATTACTGTAAAATTCGTATGATTCACGACGTAAATACCAGAATTTTCTTTATAACCACTTTAATAAATACCAACATAATATTAACAATGTGAAAATAACTCCAGTAGAAAATATCTCTAAATTACCAGGTGATACGAAATCAGATGTTAAAAAACGACTTTTGGAAACCGAGCTGTACTGGATTAAACAACTACAAACCCCATACCCTCTTGGTCTCAACGACCAAATATATCGACAAGGTAATATTTCTTCTCGTCAGAATAAGATCAATATTGTTACATTAAGACATAAAACTATTAGAAAACGTAGGTCACATGGTCGTCGTCGTAATCGTAACATCAGAAAACGTAATCGTTTAAATAGGTCATTAAACGATCTTCTATTTATCGCAAAAAATAATGGCCGTCATGAACTTTTGCATGCACTATCCTCTATTCCGGTAAATAAATTGAACCCTATCCTGGACGAAGCTGATCTTCGAAGTTTACGGAATTTTGATTGATATAAACTCAATTTGATTATTTAATTTTCATATAATAAACTCTTTCCTCGTATTCCGTCTCTTCCACCCAAGCAGCAATTTCTCAAAATTAAATTTATTAATAAAGGCTTCGATCTACTTAACATTTCTAATATTTTCCGTGATCAAAGAGTCACATCTAAAATCCCCCAATATTTACGGAAAATCCGCATTTATTTCAACAGCCTAATACATTGACGACAAATTCTATTAAAAAGAAGATAGCTGACGTACATGCTAAATATGTCTTTGTTCCCGCTGATAAAGCAGGTAATAACATAATAGTTGTTTGAAAACTATATTATATTGAAGTACTTAAAAACGAATTAAACTCCACTCATACATATGTTGAAAGCCCTACCTCAAAAGAGAGCACCTTGCACGATCTCCTCATGACCATGTCCGACTTCAAAATTAAAACTGATAAATCTGATCTACCAACCATGTATTGGCTCCCAAAACTACATAAAAGTCCATATAAATCACGTTTCATATCTAATTCTAGCCACTGCTCTACTACGGTACTATCGAAACATATTACATCTGCTCTAACTGCTATAAAAGATCATATTATCAAATATTGTGATGTTGCATTTCATAATAGTAACATCAATTACTTTTGTTCGATTAAAAATTCTCATGAAGTTATAGACAAACTTCTTTCGCTAAATTTCAAAGCGACTCAAATTTCTACATTTGATTTTTCTACACTTTATACATCTCTGCCTCATGATTTGATTAAAAGCAAGTTGCTGTCTCTTATACAATGGTGTTTTCACAGAGAATCTAAAACGTACATATGTACTTCCAATAACTCTGGATTCTTTTCCAACAAACAATATACTTCATATAAATACTGGACTTGCAAGGAATTATGTAAAGCACTAGATTTTCTCATGAATCATATTTTTGTGCAATTTGATGGCAAGATATATCAACAAATAGTTGGGATTCCTATGGGTACTAACTGCGCGCCTCTGATAGCAGATTTATTTCTTTATTGTTATGAGAGGGATTTTATGGTTTCTATTCAAAAATCAAAACGTTTTGACCTCATTGACAAATTTAATAATACTTGCAGATATCTGAATGACATTTTGGTTATCGACAACCCTGAATTCGAACAATTTATATCAGAAATATATCCACCAGAGCTCACATTGAATAAAGCTAATATTTGAGATAAATCTACACCTTTCTTAGATTTAAACATCAAAATTATCAACCACCTAATATATACTAATATTTATGATAAACGTGAGGATTTTGGATTTCCTATTGTAAATTTCCCTTACTTGGATGGCGATGTCCCTCGACTCCCATCATATGGTATCTATATATCTCAATTAGTTCGATTTGTCAGAGGCTGCACCGATGTTTTGGACTTTCATAAACAAAATTTACAAATTACTACTAAACTTTTAACTCAGGGTTACAGATATCACAAGCTAAGAAAAACATTCGGCAAATTCTTCAGATCTTATTCAGAACGTCTATCTAAATTTGGAAATATTTCTTTTCAACAGTATGTATCCAATGGAATTTCCCATCCTAATTTTTACGGTGATCTCGTATATAAACTAATGAAAGTAAAAGGCTCCGATAACGTTATTTTATCATGTAATAAAATAGTCAAACGTCTCCTAAATAGACAATATGATATTGGGATCATCAAAAAGACTATCGGTCTTGTATTTGGCCCCTCTACAGCCTTATGCAGACTTTTACTTGAACGTTGCACGCTGACTAACAGGGCGGTGGGGACTATATGACGGGCCTTGTCCAAACCTCTTTCAGAGGAGACATGGTCCTGAACCTCGTCCCCTCTGACTGTTAGTCGGGACTCCTACAGATCTAGGGTCTTAGCTCGCTTTCAGACTGGCAGAGCACGGTTTATCATGTTGATGTCGCATATATTTTTAACCATTATGTGTTTTACAATACCTTACGTGTTTATATTTTTATGACCTCTCAATATGCGATACCTGTTGACCCTTGTTCTTTACATGGAGGATTATTTATAAATTTTTAAATGTACGTCTTTTGATTGTTCTGCTGTTACGTTGAGTGGGAAGGTGGGCCCGTAAACCGGTCAACCACACCATTTGTTTGGCTTTTGTCAAATTAAATGACCGTCTTAAGTCGGTATCGTAATTGCACTACAATCAAATATTTTTGTAATGTGTTAAATGTTCTATTATATTATTTATATTCATGTATTGTATAGCTCCATGGTGACCTCTGCCACATAACTGAGCCGGTAACTCCTCTTTTTTCTTTTCCTTGCGAAAGCAAAGACTGAATGAATTCAGCTTCGTATGAGTAAAGGAATATGTCAGCCAGAAGCGGAGCACAGTTAGTGCCCATTGGAATGCCGACAATTTGTTGAAAAACCTTACCTCCAAACACCACAAAAATATTATCGATAAGAAAGTTCAACATCTGGATGACAGCTGTTTCAGTGTATTTATTTTTGGAATCAGAATTTTCCCTAACAAAGTAAGTTTTATCGTGGCCTATTACTATATATTTGAATTTGCGGCTTCCGTTTTTACTAGTAAATGCATTTTGAATAATTTCCGCTAATCTGTCTTTTAATGTCTGATGAGGGATCGTTGTGTAAAGAGTCGAAAAGTCAAAAGACTTGATAGAGTGAATTTTAGTAAAACTTTTTGATTTTAGATTTTCTGACAACTCTTGAATTTTTAAGGATCCACATTTGATTAATTCCACTTCTGGAATATACTGTTTTGCAATATCTATGAAGGCCAGATTTAATTTCTGATAATATTTTTGTGAGTAGCATCGATACAGATTTTGTGGAACACTTCGAGGAACCAGCGATAAAGCGTTGTTTGTAAGGATTTTTGTGCATTTTTGGAATGCAGTACAAATATGGAAGTTCTAAATTTAATTTATTTGAGTCAATACCAAACGTATTGAGGACAGATTTATGGTTCTCGAGTACTTCCGAAACCGAAAAGTTCGTGAGAGTATAAGTAGGATTTCCTGGAGCTGAATTTAATCCTAATTCTAGAGTTAATCCTAATTCTAAAGCTAGAGTTATGATACCCTCGGGGCTATCAGTCCAGCAGCAGTGACACCGGCCTAGTGGATATAATAAACATAAAACATACTCATGCATTTTGAGACATATCGGAAACAATTTCAATATATGTTTTTGTACATGTATGTATTCCTTCTACATTCAACAAATACTTTGTTATATATATATTTTGAAAATGGCATAGTTAAGCATAATTCGATTATCTATTTCTGCTCAAATATACAGCATGCATCGTTATGCAGAGGAGAATGTGAATGAACGCTTCCGCATACATTGTACCATTCATAATTTTTTAGTGCGGGGACCGGACATTATGTGGTTGAAGTTTAAGATGCGTCAAGTGTGTAAAGGAAAGGAAAACCAATTTGCTTAAAGATGGATTTTATAATAGTGTTTTTGTGGATAATCACCCAATCACAAGTGAAAAGTTTGAAATAAAACAGTGTCATCAAATGTCCGTATGATGTTATAAAGACATTCCAAATTGGAAAAGATGTTAAATATAGCCTAGGAAATGCTCATATTTGAACTTTTCGTTAGAGTTAAACTCCTTTACTGTTTTGTTGACCTTTTGACGAACCGACAATCCGTCTTATTCTATGCGTGTTTGGAAGTGATACATTTTGAAACATATTCAAAATGCTTACAATTGTTTTGGTATTTATTCTCTCTATAACACATTGCTGAACTAACATAATATTAAATACATAGGCTAGTGTATATTTAAAAACACTATGTCTTGATTTGGTGTCTTCAACATTTCATGAAGATGTTAAACAGAAACCTCAAAATAATAGGTAAAGCGATCAGTAATATGCAATTTATTGGAACTAGCATGCACCCACAAATAAAATGAACGGGAAAAATTGTTCTTTTTGCCAATAATATTTCAGGACTAAGAATTCCTATAATAACCCAACAGTTGCCATTAGTGCACGAGTCAAATTTTCCCAGCTACTTAATAATATGGTGATAAATAGTATGGTAAAGTTCACCATTAATATGACAACATTAGCCTTGTATAAGCTACAGTGCCTAAAGAATCGCATGCTGCCCACTGGTATTGTGTCATGTCGTCTGGTTGAGGCGATTTACTTTTTCTGGTAAATATATTGGTCGCTCTATTTTCACAGTTCAGCAATGAAAATGAATAGTAGTCTTCTAATTTACTGCATTTTTACGTCCTTTTGTGCATTTTCTGAATCAAAATGGAACATCTTAGGATGAAGCCATAAGTACATGTAGACCCCCGCCTGGTAATCATATTTCTGGAGATCGTTAAAATACATATCACCAGTTCTGAAATGTGCAATGTTCTCCCCTCTGAAGATGTTATTAAAATCACCCGAAGATTCAGATACTACATATCACCAATTATGAAATGTGCAATGTTCTCCCCTCTGAAAATGTTATTAAAATCACCCGAAGATTCAGATACTTTGTATTGTAAGTCTGACAAATTGATGATTACTTGATGGTAGCGATATAAAAAGTACGAGGGATGTTCTGAAATTATTGTTACTTTGGCGATTTCTTTTTGATAGAAGTAATTGTAATCATTTTACTTTGCCCTGTCCTTCGAAGAACTCCCCATCTGCATTTATGCATCGTTTCAACCGATCAATCCACTTTTGGAAACAGTTTTTGTACTCTTGAATTGGTATACTCATTAGATACTGGTGAATGGCAGAGCCAAGGGCATTTCTTGATTTATATTTTTTTCCAGATAGGTGAAATTTTATTTTGGTGAACAAGAGAAAGTCACAGGGGGCCAAGTCTGGTGAAAATGCAGGGTGGGGGAGGACAGTGACATTTTCTGCCTTCAAAAACTCCGTTACAATACGCGCCTTGTGTGCTGGCGCATTGTCATGCAAGAGCCTGAGGTACTTCAAACCTGTATGTGGGCGGCGGCGTTTGTAGACTTTCTTCAGTTTTCGAAGTGCAACGTCTCTATAATACTTTGCTGTGACAGTTTTGCCTTTCGGAACAGGGATGTGCATGATTGGACCCTTGTTATCAAAGAATATGACATACAAAACCTTCCTCATGGTGCGTATTCTTTTAGCAATGCTAGGGCGCCTGGCGTTTTTGTTTGCCCAGATTCGATTAGAGCATTTTCTTTTGGGCTCGAAAAAATACACCCATGTTTCATCACCTGTGACCAAATTATCAAAAGCCTTTTTGCTGTATTTTGGGTATTTCTTTAATAAGGATTTGGCCTTGTCAACCCGGGACCTCTTTTGGTCGTCAGTTAGTAAATGGGGTATCCACCTGGCATTGATCTTGCCCAGCTTAAGATGTTTCTTTAAAATACAGTGAATACGTGCTAAAGACAAGCCTGTCATTTTAGCTAACTGCCTGACAGTGTACCTTGCATCTTTTTCAAGGATTTGCCGAATTCGTTCAATGTTATGCTTTGTTGTTGTTGTTGCAGGGCGACCTGTGTGAGCAGCATCTTTCAGCTGCTGGTGTCCCGACTTAAATCGAGCAACCCACCTACAAATAGTCATATATGACATTTGACCCTTCCCATAAATATCACACACCTCACGATGAATATCTACCGCCTTTAAGCCAAGTAGAGACCTACCTTTGATATAGGCCCTAATTTCAATTACGTTTTCAGCTCTCTTGCCCACCATATTTATATAGAGTGTAACGAGTACGCTACACAACAATGTACACAGCACCAAGGTCAGTGTAATTGTGAGCGAGAAATTTACCTATACCACGCTTCAGATATCACGCTATCGCCATGAGGCAGTTTTAAGCTCATTTAGCACTATTTCCACGAGATATTGCGCAAGTAACAATAATTTCGGAACACCCCTCGTATTTTCCCAAGTTGTATCTTTGCAAAGAAATGTGCACTGCTAATAATCTCTCTAATACGCTTGTGAATGATGCAGTATCTGGAATTCAGACCTGTAAATAAAATAACGGAATTAATAAAATGAAAGCGTAACTCTGATGTTTTAATATATTTAAAATAATTTAATTTTGCAATAAGTTAATTGTGATAAGTAAAAAACAAAATAGATATTTTATCCCATATTTATTATTTGAATTGTAACGTACATTCATAATTAATTTATTAATTATCATGTTTTGCAATGTGTAAAAATCCACATACTATTTTGTCTTTTGAATATTTATGTAATCAATAGCTATGAGCTTAGTACGCCCTAGATGTATGCGTGTTCGCTCAGTATCTGTGAAATCCTATACAACTCTCGATCCACCAGGTTGAAGACACTTCTCAACTGAAAAAAAACCAGACAGAATGTAGTGATATCGTGAACTCCATTATTTAAAACTCACTGAAGCGAATTTCATTAGATAAAAGAAAAATTAAAATAACTTTGTTTATGCAAAAACAAGTAGGCAATGATTTGATACAGGTAAGCGTTCTAACTTAAGTTTATTGTTCCCCTTCTGGTAACTTTAACATTCTGATGATTTGGAGCTAATCGTCATGGACCAGTATATATCCCCTTGAATTTACTAACTTATATTATCTAAAAAGCTGTAGTTATTATGTTATTAATTCATTAATTGAATACAAAATATGCAAGATTTGACCTAACTTTTCTTTGCATTCCGCTCTAAACCTTTAATTGGAATTGCTACAGTCTAATCTAAACTCGATCCACTAAATCCTTGTTTAGCCTAGAAAAGGATAATTTCACATCTTGTTTTTGTCTCCTTCATGTGTTTATACGTGTCTACTTACGTATTTACTTCCTCGACTTGAAAAGTTGTTGCGAGGCTTTTGCGACGGGTGTTACATGCAACCAGGGGACGCTTACTCCTCTCGGGCACCTGGTTTCGCGTCGATTTTATTGAGATTCGTATTTGTCTCTTGATGCTCTTAGTTTGAGTAACATTATGTACCATAGGTTAGTCAAGAATAAAATCCCTCCATATTTCAAACATCAGGAGTCACCTTGTATTTCTTACAGCTAAACATCTTCTGTGTCCTCTAAAATATTTAATTATAAAAGTGTTTTACAGTGTCTTGATTCACATAACATTACAAAAGACCTTCCACCCTGTACATGTTCCACATCAAAGTATCTTTACACTCCATGCGGCCATGTTGTAACTGGTGACCTCAATATGGTCCATAACAGGAAATTACGAAAGTAAAAAGAGGAGTTACTGGCTCAGTTATGTGGCAGAAGTCACCATGGAGCTATACAATACATGAATATAAATAATATACTAGAACATATAACTCATTACAAAAATATTTGATTGTAGTGCAATTACGATACCAACTTAGGACGGTCATTTAATTTGACAAAATCCAAACAAATGGTGTGGTTAACCGGTTTACGGGCCCACCTTCCCACTCACCGTAACAGCAGAACAATCAAAGGACGTACATTTAAAAATTTATAAATAATCCTCCATGTAAAGAACAAGGGTCAACAGGTATCGCATACTGAGAGGTCATAAAAATATAAACACGTAAGGTATTGTAAAACACATAATGGTATAGAAATATATGCGACATCAACATGATAAAGCGTGCTCTGCCAGTATGAAAGCGAGCTAAGACCCTAGATCTGTAGGAGTCCCGACTAACAGTCAGAGGGGACGAGGTTCAGGACCATGTCTCCTCTGAAAGAGGTTTGGACAAGGCCCGTCATATAGTCCCCACCGCCCTGTTAGTCAGCGTGCAACGTTCAAGTAAAAGTCTGCATAAGGCTGTAGAGGGGCCAAATGCAAGACCTATAGTCTTTTTGATGATCTCAATATCATATTGTCTATTTAGAAGACGTTTTACTATTTTATTACATGATAAAATAACGTTATCGGAGCCTTTTACTTTCCTTCGTTTATATACGAGATCACCGTAAAAATTAGGATGGGGAATTCCACTGGATACATACCGTTGAAAAGAAATATTTCCAAATTTAGATAGACGTTCTGAATAAGATCTGCAGAATTTGCTAAATGTTTTTCTTAACTGGTGATATCTGTAATCCTGAGTTAAAAGTTTAGTAGTAATGAAAGTCCAAAACATCGGTGCAGCCTCTGACAAATCGAACTAATTGAGATATATAGATACCATATGATTGGAGTCGAGGGACATCGCCATCCAAGTAAGGGAAATTTACAATAGGAAATCCAAAATCCTCACGATTATCATAAATATTAGTATATATTAGGTGGTTGATAATTTTGATGTTTAAATCTAAGAAAGGTGTAGATTTATCTCAAGTATTAGCTTTATTCAATGTGAGCTCTGGTAGATATATCTCTGATATAAATTGTTCGAATTCAGGGTTGTCGATAACAAAAATGTCATCCAGATATCTGCAAATATTATTAAATTTGTCAATGAGGTCGAAACGTTTTGATTTTTGAATAGAAACCATAAAATCCCTCTCATAACAATAAAGAAATAAATCTGCTATCAGAGGCCCGCAGTTCGTACCCATAGGAATCCCAACTATTTGTTGATATAGCTTACTATCAAATTGCACAAAAATATTACTCATGAGAAAATCATTCCTTATTTTTATTGTAGCTAAAATAAGCACCTCAGTATGTCAAAAGTCAACTATTGAGAAAATATTGATGAACGCTATGCTATTTTGCATGAAAATCCAAAAAGATATCAAAATTGCGTCAATAATTATTTATCCGTTTTAAGAGACCTAAAAACCATTGAAACAAACATCTTTCTAGATTACTATTGTTGGCATTCCTATGGGTACTAATTGCCCGCCTTTTCTGACCGACATAATTTTTGTACTCTTACGAAGCAGAATTCATAGTCTCTGCTCTTTATAGGCAATAAACAATTAGTATCACCTCAATATCATATATCCAAAGGAACTTGGGATAAAAGAGACTACCGAGAGCACATCTCCTGCTTCATACCTCGATATACTGCTATTATTTACTGACGGTGGTTTATTAGTAAACTCTCTCTATGACTAACGTGACGATTTCATTTTCATTATTACCAACTTCCTTTTTCTGAGTAGCAACATACCTTCCTCTCCCGCATATAGCGTCTTCATCTCACAACTTATATGCTATGCCAGGGCATGCTCTAAATACGAAAAATTCGTCCTGAGAGCGAGGATTCTTGCCACAAAACTACCCTCACAAAGATATAATGCGGAACGTTTGAAATTGTCATGAGGAAGTTTTAAGGTCGTTATAGGGATCTAATGCAATTTCAAATTCCTATTCAAGAATGTTAACCGATATTTTGGGACCTGACCATACAAAACAACCATCTTTTAGGGTTAACCAACCAAGTTTTTGACTATACTTGATTTGACAATATACGTATATACATGTATATACAGGTATCTGTTCACCTGCGTTTTCGACACCTGAATTTCAGGCAGGCAGCATATTTTGCCTTGAATGGGAAATTTGACTTCGTGTTCCTGTCTCTTTCGTATGTTCATGCGTGTATATTTATGTATTTACCTCCTCGACGTGAAAGGTTGTTGCAGGACTTTTGGGACGGGTGTTACATGCAACCAAGGGACGCTTACTTCTCCAGGGCACATGGTCTCACCTCGATTTTAGTGGGGTTCGCATTTCTCTGAATATGACGCTAAACACGATATTGTCCCCTTTATTCCATGGACTATGAGATATTGTTTACCCTTCGGTACTTGGTTTTTCACCTTGGATGCCATCACTTTTATTATTCATAAAGTAGTTCTGTAATTTATATCTTAACCACACAAAAAAGAACTGCATATAAAATGAAAATATATCATAATCCCATGAGTGCTTTTTGAGGTTTACAGGAGAAAAATGTCTGCCATTTTTGGGGGAATATCATTATGTTCAAATCCTTTATAGACTATTCTTTTATATTCTTAACAATTTTAATAAGGATTTGGTTAGGGTTAGGGTTAGGGCCACTTCGAAAACTAACCATTGGTCTATATGCCGGTGTCCTGTGTTTCGGATGAGACAGTAAAAACCGAGGCCCCGTGTCGTGGTATGCATGGCACGTTAAAGATCCCTCACTGCTTCGGGTGGGTCCGTTGCAAAGGTCAAAATTTGTATGCCCCGCATCAGGCAGATGCCGTCACCATATACGTGAAATATTCGTGGTGTGACGTAAAACAAAAATCAATCAATCAATCTAGCACATATATAACCCTTGTTTATTGAAAATACACCATGTCTATCACCATAGTCCCAGCCTCAACCTCCTATCTGACGGTTTTCTATTAAAAAGAGGCTGAAACAGAAAATTGCATCTCATTAGAAAAAAGGGAATTTTCATACTGATGGATACAAACAAAGGCATTGATGATGTTATTTTTAAATTGTTTTGTGAATGTGTGCATATATTCTAATGATATGTTAAGACACGTACATTGCTATTATATTTGATTCAGGTGCACCTGAGTTCACTATCTGTACTTCCAATTTGCCTTCTAATTTTTGTTCTATTGAAGCAATTGGTTTCTTATTAAATGAATAAATTTTAAAAAATGCTATAGAACGTACATGAATAATTCGACATGTAAACTAAGTTGCAGCAAAATCTTCTAAGCAGTTAAGAAGGAGTCGAAAAAGTTTGCAGACTGACGGACGGGCATACAATAGGTGATGAGAAAGGTGATGTGAGCTTTTAGCTCAGGCTGCTCAGGGAAGTTCACAAAAAATCTAAAGAAGTCAATAATAGAGCTATGCATGAGAGAAATGTTTCATAATTTTAGAATAATTTTCGAACTTTCTCATTGTACATTTCGTGTGTATATTCCCGGTCATTCCCAAAATATGGGTTTCGGACAGTATACAACAAGATGTCCTTATACAAAACTTTAAAATGCATCACTGTATTTGTAAGAGCGGGGGTTTTGCGGAAGGCGTGGCACGTAAATTATCCCTCATTGCTTCGGAAGGGTCTGCTGTAAATGTATAATATCTATGTGATGCACCAATCAAATGTAATATAATAATCAATCAATCAATTGATGTGATCCCGGACTTGCACATTTGTTAATTAATATGTACTTATAAATCTAACCGTAAGAATAATGTTATGATCGTTTAGCATGTACGTTTTCCATGTATAAAGGGATAGTTTGAAATTTCTCAGGTTCAGCCTTTTTTGTTCAAATTCTAATGTGTTAGGATAATTATGAGAGAATCGTAAGGAATTTCAAGACTTGCATATGTAAGCATTTATACGGTTGTTATATACATTTACTTATCTCTTAATATTTTCTATTCGTATTGATATATCATATACCTTAAACCCATTATATATATATATATATATATATATATATATATATATATATATATATATATATATATATATATATATATATATATATATATATATTTGGGGGGGGGGGGGTAATTTGTATTTCAAATTTTAGTTAGAAATGAAAAGTTACAACAAGTAAACAATTGAACATCCCGGTTGATATTTTTAGATCTCCAAACGTCCCCGTATATTCAGGGCACTATATATCGTTGTCTTTAAGAAGTCCTCACACACTACTATGTGAATGGAAGAAATATGTGTACTGGTTCAGTAACAATTCCTGGACAATATTTTAGATTTTCGGCAAACAACTTTTGTTTCACTAAACCAAAATACACGAAGTTTGGTACAGCGCATGGTTAACCTTTACATATAGAATTATGTCCAACGTATGACAAAACTCATACATCAACCAAACATTTTATGCAGTTTTAAGACTCTCTTTTTCGGCCACTTTTATTGCCGTCACTGTAATAGTTCTCGGACGCTGTAGTCTACTGATATTATAAGTGGATTAAAAAGCACAATCTATCAATCTCTTACAATGAAAATATTGCATTATTAGAACATAAAATCTTATTTTAGGCTAAAAGATAGAAGACAAATCTAACTTTTTATTGTACTGTAAAAATCTTATTCTTCTTTTCTTTAAATATGACACAGTGTAAGTGTATATATGTGTATTATTGACCAGGGTGCGCGTTGATATTCACCTGGTATGATCTTTTCATACACGTATGTCATACACGTAACATAGAACACGTACGACATTTACGTTAACGGGATTTTCATTTAAGGCCACGATGTCCCTATGTTGATACGGTACTTACGCAGTGACGTTGAATGCAGTGGCTGCTTGCATATGCACCTAATCTGTTTCTGTGGCCCATTGGAGATGGGTGTTGATCACTGACGAGGTTCGCCTCACGCATTACAGGTCAATTGGAAGACAATGTGTCTATCGACATCCTGGTGAGCGATATTCTGATGATTGCGTATTGAAAAGCTACACATTTGGAAGAGGGTCTTTTATGGAATGGGTAGGAAGATCTCAAGGCGTGGAAGCCCCTGTCGTGGTTATCCATGGCAATCTTACAAAAATAAGATATCGGAACCAGGTCTTGAGATCACCCGTCCTTTCTCTTATCTATCAACGTTACCTACGTTGCAGCAGAATAACGCCAGTAACTTTCCAATTTTACAGTAATTATGAAATAATCGAAACAATGAGATAATACTCAATGAATCATGTCAAATAATAGCTATCGAAAATGTACTCTTTTTGTGTACTATGAAAATTTAATGCGGATAGCATGTAATAATGGTCGGCATGAATTTTTAAATATCCTATCGTGTATTCTGTTCACAAAATTAAACCTATCCTAGATGAAGCTAGATTTAATAGTCAAACTATGTTAATTCTGAAATTGATGACCAGCTGTATAATCCATATTATATAATCTTTACCGATAGATTTAAAACGAGGTATTTTATCCATAGTTTCCATTGTCGTAAAAAAGAATCGTATATGATAGCAGCTTGTTTGCTTTAAGTTTCTTATGATGAACAGACATATAGCGGGTCTACAAGTCAAAAGACCTTTAAATGATCAGTAATGCCATTGATATTGCTTTCTGTATGCTAAGAAATATATTTATAATAGTTAATTTAATAAATAAAAATAACTTTACATTTCTAATGTTGTGATGACGTGACGTCATGTTCCACCAATCACTGTGCACGCACTGGAGTAGCATTCTTGTAATAGGAAAGATTCCGTTCCCTACAATGTTCCTTGAAAGAAAGATATAAGTGATGGAAATTAAGAATTCTTTATTCTTTATCTTCCTTTTTCCGCCAGGAAATGGCCACTCATTTCATACAATACAAATATCCCAAAAGAGGTTTACGTTAATACGAGGAAGTGAGTTATGTAATATTCTTCTTGACGTATTGTGAAGTTGTCAAGGTAACTCCAACTAAATTTCTATTAATAAAACCTCTCTACTGTGGAGTTTTAAAAATGAATATATGAATCGGCACTCGTATAAATATTGGTGATGACAATGAACATGCTATTTTCTGTCGATGGTTTAAGGTCATCTTAACAATGATAAGAAGACATTATTATCCTTTATCGTCCATCCTATTTCAGGAAATGATCACTTACTTGAGACAGATGAAAGACTTTCATATGTCATGACATTATCGTCATAAGAGGAACTGGTATATTTCTGAGTGGAACATTTATATATAAGATGGTACTTGAGTTGTGTAAAGGAAATAAATACACTATACGTAATGATTAAGGAGTTGCGTGGACGTAAATCATCCAGCATGCTTATTTATATAAATTTGTCAAAACTATCAATATTTGGTATTTGACAAGCTCTACCATGGTTGTCCAAACTAAAATGGTTTACACGCATAGAGCAATTGGTTAACCCGGTTTCAACATTACAGTTATTCTTACATATCTGTATGCGTGATATCGAATTGAATTGTTTAAAGTAAGCGTGGAAATCTGTTATTTAATGTTTCCTCGTTTACTTTTGTTTTCGTTTATTTCTGCCTACTACATCTGTTCTTTTAATATTAAAAGGTTATTCTGACAAGTTTTTATGCAAGAGCATGTAGGGTTAGGGTTAGGGTTAGCATGTAGTTGACTCAATTTTATATCACATATGATTCTCCTGTCTATAATGTTATTAACTCTTAGAACCTTTATCATTGATATGGGTTTTTTCTTTATTAGAATAATAATTTTCTTTCTTCCTTAAAACTTTTGTCTTTATATTGGAATCTTATTCCCTGTGACTTCGGTTTGTCATAGGTTAAAAGACATTAAGCGACATGATTCGTTTGTTTAACTCTATTTGACGACAAATATTAAGATACCGAGCGGCAGTCAACAAAGAACATCCTTTACACTAGACAAAATAGAGATATAGACTATGGGATATTTCCGAGTAGAGGGGTGATATACAAGATATCTATCAATGCTGCGGTAATGGTCATTATAAGATTTATTACTTCTGCTATAAGTCTATGTCAGATGCTTTTATCGTGAGTTTCTGCATCACTTCCTGGTTTAGACACGAATGTGAAATATAATAAAAGAGGAAAATGCGTCACTGCTTAATGAAGTGATGTGATTGAAGAGATAAAAAACCCAATCAAATTAAGAGGAAATAAGTAAGAAGGTCAATTTATAAATAAAAAAATGACATTTCCCCAGAAAACGTTTGTTTCTTTGGTTTGCATTGAATTAAGAAAGAAAGAAAGAAAAACAAAACTAACAAAACAAAACAAAAACCAAACAAACAAAAGCAAAACAAACCCCCCCCCCCCCATTAAAAATAAACAAAATGCTTAGATATCACTTGTTTATTCAGGGTTTCATGAGTTTAAACGGCGATACCTTGATGTGAGTACCACAAACATGAGTGAAAGAAAGCATAAAGACTCAACCGTACGATGAAAGTCATCACAGACAAAAAGACAAACAAAAAGATATTTAAGCGGTATATGAACCCACCTTCATACTCACCATAACGCCAGAACAATTAAATGACATTCATTTCAAAAGATATCTAAAATAAACTCTATATATATAGATCAGAGACCTAGAGCCTACCCAACTTGAAGGTCTTAAAGTAAAAACGATGAAGTACCGAAGGGTAAACCATATCTCATAATCCATTAAATGAAGGGTACAACATCGTGTTTAGTGGCATATTCAGACAAATGCAAACCCCAATAAAATCAAGGTGAGACCAGGTGCCCGAGAGGTGTAAGCGTCTCCTGGTTGCATAGAACACCCGTCGCAAAAGTCCTAAAAGACACAAGAAATGTATAATGGATAGAAATTAGTATTTGAAATATGAAAGTAACGTCAGTGTGCTTTGAAGTCGAGCTAGGGTCATTGTTCTACTGGGGACCAGATAGAAGGGTTTAGTAGAAAACTTAATGGAAAGGGTTAGGGATGTGTAAGTATCCCCTGCTGAATAGCAACACCTGCCGTTATGCATAACCCTAACTTAATCTTTTAGAGGTGATCTTGTCGATATATGGCCAATGGCAATCGTAGAACGTTTGTTGTTTATTTAAATGTTATTTAGAAATATATCAAAAATTGAAATATGAAGGATAAAGATATTTGTATTTAAGTTTGCGACCTTGTGTAGTATGTTTTGGTTTCATTTATTGTAATGATTTAATACGGTTTCATATAGGTCTAAGTAGTTTATCATTCTATTAGTACCAACAGATCATCTTTTATATGTTAAAATACCGAGATGTAATCATCAAGGAATGTCCATAATACTAGACAGAATGGAATATAGACTATCAGAGATCCCAAGAAGAACCAGAGGTGGGATTAGGTGTCATGGATGTGTAAGTATCCCCTGCTGAATAGCAACACCTGCCGTTATGCCATAAGATTACCGATAATGTTGTTGTCAAGTGAAGGGGTTACTGTATTAACGTACTCTAAATCGGTAAAAATTCATGATGAAATGTGTGACCGACGTTTACCTACTCTGGCTTGACATACATACCGTATCAAAATAAAAAAGGTGTGAAATCCTATGATATCAGCCCCTGTCCAGTTTTCATTTATTAGGAAGTGGTGATACTATTTTACTTTTTTTAATAGCCATATAACACTAACTCATTAAACTCAAAAAGAATGAAATTCTCATACTGTTTCGGGAATTATTTTGTAAATATAAGGTAATGACCTTATCCATTATATTAATAAGAATGATATTGTGTTCTAATTTCTTGATTTGATAAGATGGTGGATAAAACAACTTAGTGGCTTCAAGACCATGACATCGTAAAACAATATCTTGGTGATAAAGTAAATACATTGAAATTCTGATAGTAAAATACGATATCATTTAGTGCTATTCTTATACCTAAAACCTAATTGTCACCTAAAACAATGCACCAAAGTACACAATCATGGAGACTAAAAATTTGACGTCAAACCCTAAGAGATATTGCTCCTTTTACGTATAAGTTTTCTGTTTCTTTTATTTTGATAAAGTGATATCTTTTTCTAAGTTGTTTTTCCGACACTTATCCAATAAACTCCAAATGAATGGTATTGTTGAACTTCCTTATCGATAACATTTTTGTGGTGTTTGGAGAAAAGGTTTTTTCAACAAAATGTCGGCATTCCAATGGGCACTAACTGTGTCCCGCTTTTGGCTGACATATTCCTTTAATCATACGAAGCTGAATTCATTCAGTGTTTGCTTTCGCAAGGAAAGAAACAATTGGCTCCTGGCTTCAACTTTACTTACAGATATATAGATGACTTGCTTTCAATTAATAATCCTTCATTCATGGATTACCTTAGCAGCATCTATCCAAGTTAACTGGAGGTCAAAGAAACCACAGAAGGTAGTAATTCTACTTCGTATTTAGATATTATGTTGTCATTCGAAATTAATGGTCAGTTGAACACCTCACTCTATGACAAACTTTCCTTTCATAAATAGCAACATTCCAGTATTGCCCGCATACGGCGTATTCATATCACAGTTAATACGTTATTCCAGAGCATGTTCAAATTACAATGACTTTGCTCTGACGGCTAAGCGACTTTCAAATAAGCTAATCAACCATGGTTATGTATGTGCTAGTCTAGCAACGTCTTTGAGGAAGTTCTATGGTCGTTTTGAGACTCTTATTACTCCATATGAAATCTTGTTAACCAAACTTTTAAATGATATTCTGGACTGAGACTGATTCTGACCAATGTACACAGATTTGACACCTTCTATACTAGAAAGTTACCTACTTCGACTTCTACATATATAAGAATATATGGAATATACATGATTTGACTCTTTCTACTGGGTATGTGTGACGGGTGTTGCTAGCAAGCAGGAGATGCGCACTCTTCCCGGCACCTGATCTCACTCCATCATAGGGGTTTACATATGCTCTTCAAATAGACATATTTTGTTATTTTCCACTTTGTTTTCACTTTCACTGATTTTGTATGTCCTCTGGTTTTATGATTTTCGGACTTGTGATTTGGATTTATCCATCGTCTTTACATTGAATATGTATAAAATAGATAGGAGGAATAGCCAGAGAGCTAATGTCATATCCCCGGCATCGTTAGAGTCGTTGTTGTAGTCGTAGTTGTAGTCCTGAGACAAAAACTTTAACATGGATCATAACTTCAGAACCATTCAAGACAGGGCTTTAATATTTCACATGTGTGTTTCCTCTGGCAAGGCCTTTCATTGGGTACTAAAATTGTTGACTTTGTGACTTTGATTAATCTACTTACAAAACTTTTGCTTTTTCAAATTAGTTCCCGTCAACGAGATTTGTTGTCTTCTGTCAACTCTTGTTAACGTTTGGTAGTCAGTACATGTTTTATAACGTTATTGACAAACAGTATGAAATATTCCCAAGTGATGAGATCAATTATGTTTTCATAACCTTAAGTGCTGAGTTTATTGTATTTTTATTTCAAACGGCTTGGTCACGTGTCCTCTGTTTTCTCATTAGTAGAGTTTTATGGAGAAAGTAATACAGGGAAAAAAGATACGCTATCCCTTTAACCCGTATTCAAACATTGAATTTGGTTAGAGGTAGGGTTAGGGTTTCATTGTTTAGGGAAAAAGAATATACCTTCTACTTTTGACACACATCAAGAATGGTCTTCAAATTTACTGTGATACTGCATACTCCAGAAGCGGAATAAATCAGATGTGGATCCTTAAGAATTCTAAGGAACGTTTAGAGAATCTAAACTCTCCGAAATGAAATAATATTTTCAGCATCAAATCTTTCTCCACACTACAATTCCGAATCAAAAGCTCAAAAACAGATTAACTACAATTATTCGAAATTCTTTTTTTTCCATGAAAATGGAAATTGTAAATATAAATATCTTATCACTGGGCGGGAAGATACATATTTTGTAAAAGAACATTCTGATGCAAAACACAAGTATACCGAAGATCAAATCATCAAAATGATGGAATATTTAATAAACAATATTTTCGTGGTGTTTAGAGGGAACGTTTTTAGCTCATCATTGGTATTCCCATGGCAACTAACTGCGCCCCTCTTCTTGCGGACATCTTATATTCGTATGAGGCAGATTTTATTCAAAACATTTTACAGGCAGGAAAAACCTTGCATCTCAGTTTAATATTACGTACAGATATATAGACAACTAAATTTAAGGATTACATATATGAAATCTATCCCCATGAACTTGAGATAAAAGAAACAACAGAGAACAATAATTCCGCTTCGTATCTGGAAATATTTCTAACTTTCGACAATAATGGTCATTTGAACACCTCTCTGTATCACAAACGTGGCGATTTTAACTTCCAAATAACTAACTTTCCGTTTCGTTGAAGCAATATCCCGTCCTCATCTGCCAATGGAGTTTTAATATCGCAACTTATAAGATACGCAAGAGCCTGTTCTCTATACGACGGTTTTATTCCAAGGGCCAAATAACTGGTCACTAAGTTGCTCATGCAGGGATATGTTACAGAAAGTCCGAAACCGTCACTGAAGAAATTCTACGGTCGCTATGGGGATCTTGTACGAAAGTATGATATGCCTCTTTCTAGAATGATTGATAATATTCTGGAATGCGACTAAATGACCTGTTCAGTGAACACCAAATATCACATTGTACACCACTTTTGTACTTTCGTATGTACAATTAGGAAACCAAAACTCTTGCTTTTGACATGTTTCTTAAGAACTGCTGTGACGGGTGATGGTTGCAAACGGGAGACGCTTACTCTGCTCGGGCACCTGGTCTCAGTATTTCGGGGTTCACAACAGTTCCTTTTTGAAACTTACACGATTTTGTATCTGTCCTTGGACTTTGAGAATAATTAACGGTTTGGTACTTCTTCGATATTGATTTGTGCACCAGATGCGTATTCGACAACTTGTTTCTCTTCAGTGATGCTCGTGGCCGAATGGTTGGAATTCTCATATTATATAAATATTCGAAGAGCAGTATTAAAACCAAAATGACCGAAAAAGTGAACCAAATAATCAATCTAAGGACAAAGCTATGCATGAGGGAGATATTCCTTAGTTTTAGACATTGTATAAATACATGTAATTACACTTAACTGGAAATATTTCATAAATCTAATTTAAAATTTATATTAATGTTTCCCCAAATTTAAGTAGAAAGTGCTTATTGCTCAAGTCATTTCTTTTTATAACTGAAGAAAGTTTAATTTTATTATAATTAATGAATAGTCATGTTTACAATGAGTTAAACGCACATACTCTTCTTTTGTTTGTTGAATATTTATGTGATGAAAAGATATCGGTTTAGTACACCCTAGATGTACTTGTTTTCCCTCTGGTTCTGGCAAATCGAGTACCACTCTTGTTCCACCAAGTTGAAGACGCTCCTCGTCTGGAAAACAATACCAAATTAAATACAACATACACCTAATATTGAAATCGTCAACAGTATCTACATAAAATTTGTTAAATGCAAAATGAAGTATCCATCATCTTTACGTCCAAGCCGAAATTATGCAGATAAGTTTTTTAAGTAAATGTTTATTTGCCTATTTTAAGTAAATGTTTATACATTCCCTTCAATTTTGGGAATATGTGTTGTTTCAAAGGTAGAAGATAATATGTTATTAACTCATAGATTAACAAACTCAAATTAAAAAGAACATTTTAATATTATTGACGAAAATATAAAACTAACCGATATCATTGTCGTCAGTACACTGGGCAACATACGAGTTCTGTCTTAAAGTGTTCTTTGCATTCCATTCCAAACCTTCGACGGGAAGAGCTATGGTCTGGTCCACACTGGATTCTGTAAACAGTTGTTTAGTTTTCATCTGTGTATTTACTTCACATTCAGGAAGATGTGTTTTCTTCATTTTCTTTCTTTTCAATTCCTTTGTATGAAAACTAGTATCTTTTCTATACTTCTGTCGAATACCATATTATCTATGAATAAACACATAAGCGTGAAAACGTTTTTAATTTTTCGGACTCTCTATACATGTATGTAGTTGGAAACAAATCAGTTTGCATGAGTACGCCAAACGCAAAAAAAAAGTTTCTTCAAACATTTTCTTTACAGTAGAAAAAGAGGAGTTACTGGCTCGGTTATGTGGCAGAAGTCACCATGGAGCTATACAATACATTAATAGTCCCCACCGCCCTGTTAGTCAGCGTGCAACGTTAAAGTAAAAGTCTGCATAAGGCTGTAGAGGGGCCAAATACAAGACCTATAGTCTATAGTAGACAATAGTCAGAATGGTGAACAATTGGGGTTATTTCAGGATCTGTGGACCAAATACAGTACGGTAATATTCACCAGATCTGAACCTTTAAGTAAATGTCATACACGTTGAATTTTATTTTACATCTCGGTCAACACATATAAATATAAATACTTGTATGATATGCTTTCTTTGATTTGAAAATAGACTTCGTAAAAAAAGAACATTGTTATTGTCGGTTATAAGAACCTCACAATTGTCATATCAGTACCGGTATATATTTGTCTATGGGATCGCGTTGGACCAGTGGCATCGTATTGGGCGTCAATCTGGCGACCCAGTCTGACCCGATTGTCAGTGCGTTCAAGTAAGTTTTTATCGTTTGCTTCCCTATATGTTGGTCTATTGTGACAGTATAAACAGAAACCCTGTGTCACGATCCACGCTTGCACATATATTAGGCCTCACTGCCTTGAGTTGGTCAGTCAAATAAGACAAAAATATTAGGATTTTCACTAAACTGGTACCGCCTTTATATGTAAAATAATCTTAGTGGGGTGAAAAAGAAATACAATAATAAGAAGCAAAGTTTATCTCCAGTTTAGTTAGGGTAAGGATAAATCGTTTAACAATAAACAAAATAACAAGGAATGTTCTTCGGTAGCTTGGTAAGGGTTAGGAAAAATCGTTTTAGGAACTTTTTTAATGTTTTATTTGGTCTACATTGTAATACGTTGATTAACAGGAAGATGCGTATGTTACATTAAACGATCATCAATATAAACGGCTAACAAAGTGCTAAATGTTTTATAAAGAATTCAGTGTATGTTCGAAAGTTTAAGCAAATGTGTCAATCAAACTTATATTGAAAGAGAAAGACGAAATCAGATTCAACTGTATGACAAAAGTTGCCACGTGCAGAAAAAGAAAGGATCATCACCCACACTCTAGTAAACAGATAATGAATGAAACACACGTCAAAAACACTCGTTGATATGGCAGTTGCTATGTCAATTAAAGTGACAAAAATACGGTACATGTACAATTATATAAATAGTTACAATATTCCTCATTTCCAGTAATACATTATTCATGTGCTGGTACATACACATAATATAAGGTATAGTGTTTGGTGCGTCTTTGCGGGATGTAGGCTCGGTCTGGCCTCTTGTTTTTTCTTTAGACGTCAGATAATATCAACATTCAAGTTTTGACCGTCGGACTATTGAATCGTTGGACTGTCGGACTAACGGACCATCGGACTATTGGATCGTCGGACTATCTGACCGTCGGACTATCGGAGCGTCGGAATAAAGGAGTGTAACCCCCATAAAACCTAGATAGACATTATACGCAATGATGAAAGTATCCGGTATACTACATATTTATACAAATATAGTCAAAATTATAGATAGTTTATATTGGACAAATAATACTATGGGTGTCTAAAATAAAATGGCTTATAGGTATAGAACAGTTGTTTAACCTGATTTCAACATTACCGTTATTCTTACATATTTATATGTGTTATACCGAATTGAATTGTCAGTAATAGACATGGAAATTCTGTCAATAAATGTTTCCTAATTTATATTTCTGCTTAATGTGTTTGTTCTTTCAATATTTAAAGTTTTATTCTGACACATTTTTATGCAAGAGCATCTAGTTGACACTAGGTTATTTCGATCAAATACGTTTCTTCCGTTTACTAAAATGTTATTTACCCTTTGAACTTCTATGACTCCTATGGGTAGTTTCTTTTTTAATAATTATTTCTGAAAGCTTTTGACTTTATTTGGAATCTTATTCCCTGTGACATCGGTATGTCATAGGTCAAAAAGACATTAACCAACATGACTTGTTTATTTAACTCTTTGACAGAAAGTACTAAGATACTGAGCAGCAGTCAATAAGGAACATCCTTTACACTAGACAAAATAGAGATATAGACTATGGGATATTTCCGTGTTCAGGAGTGATATACAAGATATCTATCATTGCTGAGGTAATTGTCATTGTAAGCTTGCTGACTTCTGTCATAAGACCATGTCAGATACTTTTATATAGCGTTTCTGCATTCCTTCCTGCATAAAACATGCGTCACTACCTAAATGATGTGAATGACGAAAAAAAAAAATCCCCAAAAGCATTAAGAGACTTTGATCAAGTGTTATATGTTGTGCATACAGCTTTGTTTATATTCGTAGAGAGAGACAGACAGACAGACAGAGAGAGAGAGAGAGAGAGAGAGAGAGAAGATATGACTTTTTAACAATAGTCTTTTTTTATTATTTGATAACGTGATAAAATTTTCAGTTGCGTCTGCGATAGTTATTCATTGAAACCTAAATGAATGTTATTTAATATGTATATAATATATATTTAGCTTGTCTGCAGAGCTATTGTGATACCCTCGGCGTAGTAGGTCGTCATTGTCGTCCTTAACCAGGATGATAACTTTAGAACCATTAAAGACAGGGGCTTTAATATTTCACATGTCTACGCCTGTCACTGAATACCAACATTTTAACCTTTACCGTGACCTTGACGTTTGAGTTAAAAAAGCCTTTAACCTTGGTCATAACTTATGAACAGTAAGAGACAGAGTGTAGATATTTCATACATGTATTCCTGGTCACAAACCTTTCATTACGCATCATTTTTTTTACGTTTTGACCTGCTTACCATAAACTTTTGCCTTTTCAATTTAGGTTCCATCAGCGAGTTCTGTTGTGCTCTGATAACTCTTGTTAATTTCATGATTTCTAGTTTGGTATTGTTGGTAATGATGCTGGTTAAGATAATGCAATGATATTAACAGTTACAGGAAGAGGGATGAAATTGTGTTTTATAAAACAAATTGTTTCTGCAAGTTGCTTAACCCTTCGTTTGCGGATTACCTTAGCATCATCTATCCAAGTGAACTGGAGGTCAAAGAAACCACAGAAAGTAGTAATTCTACTTCGTATTTAGATATTATGTTGTCTTTCGACATTAATGGTCAATTGAACACCTCACTCTATGACAAACGTGACAATTTCAATTTTCAAATTACAATGTTTTCGTTCTGTGGGCTAGGCGTCTTTCAGTTAAGCTGATCAACCAGGGTTATATATGTGCTAGACTAGCTACGTCACTGAGGAAGTTCTACGGTCGTTACGAGACTCTTATTACTCCATATGATATCTCGTTATCCAGACTTTTAAATGATATTCTGGACTGAGACCGATTCCGATCATTTTACACCGATTTGACACCTTCTATACTAGAAGGTTACCTACTTTGACTTCTCCATACATAAATACATATGGAATTTACACGATTTGACTTTTTCTACTGGGTATATATGACGGGTGTTTCTAGCAAGCAAGAGATGCTCACTCTCCCCCGGCACCTGATCTCACTCCATCACAGGGGTTAACATATACTCTTCAAGTAGACATATTTTGTTATCTTTCCAATTGTTTTTCATTTTCACTGATTTTGTATGTCCTCTGGTTTCATGATTTTTAGACTTATGGTTTGGATTTATCAATCATCTTTACATTAAAAGGTTGTTGACAAATAATATGGAATATTCTACACAAGTAGTTTTTATAGAACTGAATATCCTATAGTGATAGGTAAAAGGAGTTGCACTAGAATCAAGAAACCGAAAATTGTATCGTCATTAAAGCATCATGCGAGACATCGGTAGATAGTTATAAAATTGATTGCAGTGAATAAATGTGAGGGTTTATTTTTCGGTTTTTTTTTTCTAGTTTGGTATTCTTGTTTCGTATTAGCTTTTATGGGGTTATTATGTATTGATGGGGGGGGGGGGGGGGTGGGGGGGGGGGGTTGCCCTTTGTTTATTCTTCAACGTTATACAATAAAAACATGTTCGTGAAACTTACACAATTTTGTATCTGTCCTTGGACTTTGAGAATGATTAACGGTTTGGTACTCCTTCGATATTGATTTAAAAAGTTATTGACAAATATTATAAAATATTCCCAACAGATGACATCGAGCAGCGGAGAAAAGATATCTGTATCTTATTTCCATAAATGTAAGTGCTCTTGCTGTTTTTTTTTTTTTTTTTTTTATCATTATGTTTTATATTTGTAGTTTATACAGCTTGGTCAGATTATTTTTTGTATTCTCATTGGTAGGCATTGTTTTTTATGAGATAGGACATGGAAAAATGCAGTATCCCTAACCCTTACTCTAAAATTGTAAGTGTTAAAGGGAAACATATTTACGGTCTGACTTATTTTGTTGTGAATTTGGAACCCATGCATTGTGACACATTTTCAAAACACTTTCAATACTTACATGTATTTTTGTATTAATTCCTTCAATAACATACTGCTGAACGAACATAATAATACATACATATATTAGTGATAGAATTTTATTTGATATATATTTATACAAACATAATTTCTTTCTTTTAATGTCTTCTCGTCTGGAAAACAAGAAATGTAAAATTTCACAAACATGTTCAGTAGAAACCCAAAAACAATGGGCAATGCAATCAGTAAAATACAATTTAAGGGGACCGACATGCATCCACTATTAACAATGGCCAAACGAAAAAAGAAAGATCCACTATATTTGATGATCAATCGTCGGCTGTGATTAATTTCCTTCAGACGTTCAGACGTAAACAGTTGTTCTTTTCGCCAATAATATTCCAGGACTAGCAATTCGCATAATAACCCAACTGTTCCCATAAGGTCACAACTCAAAGTTTTCCGGCCACTTACTAGTACTGTAATTACTAATATGATAAAGTTGACCACAAGAATGAAGACATTAGCGTTTGTATAAGCCACAGTATCTAAAGAATCGCATGCTGCCCACTGGTACTCTGTCATGTCGTCTAGTTGAGGTGATACGCCTTGTCCAGTAAATATGTAGGTCGCTACACTTTCACAGTTGAGTGATGAAAATGAATAGTAGTCTTCTAACTTACTGCATTTTTCCGCCCTTATGTGCATTTTCTGAATATCAATGTCATCAAAATGGAACATCTTAGGATGGAGGCATAAGTAGACCCCTTTCTGGTAATCATATTCCTGGAGATCTTTAAAACACTTCTCATGAATTCTGAAATGTGCAATGTAATCACCTCTGAAAATGTTTTTAAAATCACCCGAGGATTCATAAATTTTATATTTTGAGTCTGACAACATGATAATTACTTGATGATGGCGATATAAAAAGTGTTTCCCGAAGTTGTCTCTTTGCAAAGAAATATGGACTGCTGATAGTCTCTCTAAAATGTATGTAAACGATTCAGCATCTGGAATCTGAACCTGGAAATAAAACAACTGAATTTAATAAATATTGAGATATAAACTGAAGAGTTTAATTATTGTATAATTTAAAATTTAATGTATCGATTAACAAATAAATGATTATATCAAAATTATATTAAACACAAACAAAACGAAACATTTAAGATAATACAATAGCACAACATATACCTGATGCACGAGAGGTATGTCTAACGCCAAGGTACATAGTTGCTTAAATTCTGGAATAAATTCTTTGGCAGTTTTACATTTACTGAGATTTGTAAGGTATTTTTTCAACTTTTCAGGAATACAAAGTCTTGATTTCGGATCCACACTTTCTTTCTCTTCCCTTGTTTCAAAATTTTCAGAGGAGAGTTTCCTTGATATATTACCATCGTCATATGTGTGCTTGAAACTTCTGAAATATATAAATTACCTCTTATCGTGAGAACAATGGAATGATTATTATAACCATCCTTGCAAAACAAGAATGCTTGTAAAATACTATAAACACATGTATTCAGAATTTATTTACTGTGTATATACAATTACACTTAATTGTAAAATATTTAATGAATTTAATTTAAAATTAATATTAATGTTTCCCAATACTTTGATAAAAAGTGTATAGTGCTCAAGTTATTTCCTTTTGTAAATGAAGAAAGATTAATTTTATTGTATGTTTATAATTAATTGATAATTATATTTACAATGAGTAAATCACACATACTCTTCTTTTGTTTGTTGAATATTTATGTGATCAAATGATATCGGTTTAGTACACCCTAGATGTACTTGTTTTCCTTCAGGTTCTGGCAAATCGAGAACCACTCTTGTTCCGCCAAGTTGAAGTTGTCCCTCGTCTTCAAAACAATATTAAATTAAATGCAATATACACCTCATATTGAAGTAGTCGACTCATTTATATCTCTTTGAAAGAAAAAAGAGGAGTTACTGGCTCAGTTATGTGGCAGAAGTCACCATGGAGATATACAATACATGAATATAAATAATATACTAGAACATATAACACATTACAAACAGCAATTTTCATTCAATAAGAAAAAATCCACATCAAATCTATTAAATGGAAAGGGATAATACAGATAAGTATTTTAAGTAAATTTTTATTTTATTTATTTAAAGTAAATGTTTACAAAACCCTTAGTTAAAGTCAATATATTATTAACTCATATTCGGAAGACTGTTTAAAGATTATAGACAAAATATAAAACTAACCGATATCATTGTCGTCAGTGCACTGGGCAACATATGAGTTCTGTCTTAAAATGTTCTTTGCATTCCACTTCAGACCTTCGACGGGAAGAGCTATGGTCTGATCCAGACTGGGTTCTGTAAATATTTGATGAGTTTTCATCTGTGTATCTTCTTTGCATTCAGGAAGATGTGTTCTCTTCATTTTCTTTATTTTCAATTCCTTATTATGAACACTACTATCTTTTCTATACTTCTGCCGAGTACCATGTGGATGGGAAATCTATGAATAAATGCATAAGCGTGAAAACATTTTTGAATTTTGGGACTTCTTTATATATAGTTGTAAATAAGTCCGTTTGAATGAGTGTGGTAAACGCAAAAAAGTATTTTTTTTTATAAATTTTCAGTAAACACTAGTATGGATAGTGATACGTTTGATTTTATGTCTGGATCTGTTGACCAAATACAGTACTGGAATGTTCACCAGATCTGAGCCTTTAAGTAAATCATATCACTTTACATTTCGGTCAACACATATAAATTGAAATTAGACTTCATGAAAAATGATCATTTATCCATCATCTTTACATTGTATTTGTCGGTGATAAAACCTCACAATTGTCTTATTAGCATCGGTATATATTTGTCTATGGACCAGTGGCATCGTATTGGGCGTGAATCCGACGACGCACGCTAATCCTAGTTCTCAGTGCGTTCAAGTAATCTATCATCGTTTACTTCCCTATATGTTGGTTCATCCTCACAGTATAAACAGAAACCCCATGTCGCTATATACGCTAGCACATATGACATGCCCTACTACCTTGCGTTGTTCGGGTACATAAAACAAAAGTATATTCACCAAACTGATGCCGCCTTTATTTGTAAAGTAATCTTTGTCTGGTGTAGAACAATAACAACAATAAGAATCAAAGCTTGTCCCTTGATTGGTTAGGGTTAGGATAAATCAGAGAAACTTTCTTTCGTCTTTTTTATCAACTTTGTAATGAATTTATCAACAGGAAGATGGGTAAATAACATTAAATGATCCTCATTATAAATGGCTAACCAAGTGCTAAGTGATGTTTAATTATAGAATTGAATGCTTATAAGAAAGTTTAAGCAAAAGTGTCAATTAAATTAATTTAAAACGGAAAGACGAAATCTGACTCAATTGTATGATAAAAATTGCCACGTGCATGCGGAAATAAGTGTATGAGAGTAGATAATGAGTGAAAAACACATATCACAAAATCCTCAGTGGCACAGCAGTTGCCATATCAATTTAAGTCACGAAAATCATGTACATGTACAATTATAAAAATACTCACAATACTCCCCATTTGTAGTAGGTTATTATTTATGTGCTGGTACATACAGATAACATAAGGTATATTGTTTGAACACCCATATATATACGTCTAACTTCGGAGTTTCCAGTTATAAATAACAAAGATCATAAATGATTTCCATGAAACTGGGAATCAAACAATATTTAATTTACCTTATAATTCAGGCGATATTTGGCATTCGTCTACTTAGTTGTTTATCTATGACACTTATGAAATACTTAACGTATACACCGCAAGTAGTTTTTGAAGGCTTGGAACGGAACCTAGAGTAGACATAGACACATATATTTTGTTTCCTAGTGGGCGATATAAAAATTCTTTTAACATGGGAACAATTAATTGAAAGCCAATGTGTGCATTATAGCGTAATGGATTTTTACACATCTCGTATGTTTTGTTAGTTTGTTTGGTTGGGTTTTTTTTCTATATAATTCACCATGACATACAAAGTAAGTGGGGTCATAGGTTCTTAAATGTAGAACTGCGTGGTTTTGGCGGATGTTACAGGCCAACATTCTATTTTGGATTCACGGACACAAATCACCGTATCAACAACTGATTGAAAAAAAGATGAATAAACTATTAAACAAGTATTATTCTATACATGTTTTGACAATCCAGGAATTAAATTACCCAATACGTTTATTTCCGAATAAATTTCCAGCATACATCGTTAGCTAGAAAAGAGTGTGGGAATATCACTGCCAAGTTTACGTACCACATCCCTTCTATTCACTTTGTAAATAGTAAAATCCTGATACTGCGTGGTTGAAGATCATGATGATGTATTTGGCCAGAATGCATCAACATATGATGTAGTAATGTAACATGAATAAATGAATATATAGATAAATACATCTTTAATTAGCTGAAATCATGGTTTTTCATAAATATACATCATAGTGAATTGAACAAGCTATTCAAGATGTTTGGATGCATCATGCATATAAGATATATAATAAAGCTGAACGTATGAAATGAAAATGGAACAACACTGTCACAGCAGTAAAGCACCAAAACAGGACTATACTAATCTTTAAGTTAAATCCTCTACAGTGCTTTGTTAACAAAGATGAAGTTTATTCAGTGAGAAACATGCTTTGTGCATTCAGGGAGAAGTATTCCTTTGTAAGCAGATATTATGCATTTGGATGAAAATATGCTTTCTATACGAAGATATAGTGTATTTGAGTTTCGTTGTAGCGTTTATATATATATATATATATATATATATATATATATATATATATATATATATATATATATATATATATAGCCATTATCATGTAAATTGCTCATCAAATATAATAAATGATACTGTAAATATGCAATAAAAATTCATTGAACATTTTTTAAGATAATGTGAAAAGAAAAGTTAACTAGTAAACAAATACTGTTCCATGTGTGCTGCGTCAGTCACGTAGTTAAATTACTAAATTGGATTATCTATTTCTGAGCATACTATCAGTATACCTCGTGAAGGAAATGATTATGTTGAATTTATATATAGATGAAATCAGAAATATCTTTACTACAGGGCTTCCGCACCACATCCGTCTATAATACTTGTACAGTGTGAAAACCTAAAGCTGTATGGTTAAAGGAAATTATAATGTGTTTGTTTTCTATGTATCAACATATAACATTGTGTATGGAACACGGATAAATAAATAAAAAATAAACAAATAATAATAAAAATGATAATAATAATTCCAGAAATTACGAAAATAGGAAATATGAACATATTAATATTTGAATATAAAGAGGAGATACTAAGTAAAATATCTAATTATGCATCATTGTGATACTCAAACTATGCCATTTCCTAAGATGGATATTATTTCCGGACCTGTCATTATTTTTATCGTTCCCTATAATGCAAAGTTGTGAAATTTACATCTTAACATTTACATGTTTACTCTTTGAGATACACATGTTAAGATGTACATTTCACAACTGTTGCATTACAAGAAAGTAGAATAATGAGACATCCATGTACAAATGATGGATAAATGCAAACCGTAAGTCAAAAAATTCTGAAATCAGAGGACACACAAAATCTGTGAAAATGAAAACGGAATAGAAAACAATGAAATATGTCAACATATATATATATATATATATATATATATATATATATATATATATATATATATATATATATATATATATGAAGTGAAAGTTGGTAACCTTCTAGTATAGAAGGTGTCAAATCTTTGTAAAATGATCGGAATCGGTCTCAGTCCAGAATATCATTGAAAAGTCTGGATAACGAGATATCATATTGTGTAATAAGAGTCTCGTAACGACCACAGACCTTTCTCAGTGACGTTGTTAGTCTAGCACATATATAACCCTGGTTAACTAGCTTAAGTCGCCTAGCCCTCAGAAAGTCATTGTAATTTGAACATGCTTTGGAATAATGTATCAACTGTGATATGAATACGCCGTATGCGGGCGATAATGGAATGTTGCTATTTATGAAAGGAAAGTTTGTGATAGCAAAAGTGAAATCGTCACGTTTGTCACAGAGTGAGGTGTTCAATTGACCATCAATGTCGAAAGACAACATAATATCTAAATACTTAGTAGAATTACTATTTTCTGTGGTTTCTTTGACCTCCAGTTCACATGGATATATGATGCTAAGGTAATCTGCGAATAAAGGATTATTAATTGAAAACAAGTCATCTATATATCTGTATGTGAAATTGAAGCCAAGAGCCAATTGTTTCTTTCCTTGCGAAAGCAAAGTCTGAATGAATTTAGCTTCGTATGAGTAAAGGAATATGTCAGCCAGAAGCGGGACACTGTAAGTACCCACTGGAATGTCGACAATTTGTTTAAAACCTTTCTCCAAACACCACAAAATGTTATCGATAAGAAAGTTTAACATCTGGATGACATCTGTTTCAGTATATTTATTTTTGGAATCAGAATTTCCTCTGACAAATTAAGTTGCATCATGACCCTAACCCTAACTATATATTTGAATTTGCGGCTTCTGTTTTTACCAGTAAATGCATTTTGGATGATTTCCACTAATCTGTCTTTCAGATAATGCATGCGCAATTACACCATTAACTACCTGAACTACAAAAGAAAAAAGAGGAGTTACTGGCTCAGTTATGTGGCAGAAGTAACCATGGAGCTATACAATACATTAATATAAATAATATACTAGAACATATAACACATTACAAAAATATTTGATTGTAGTGCAACTACGATATCGACTTAGGACGGTCATTTACTTTGACAAAAGCCAAACAAATGGTGTGGTTAACCGGTTTACGGGCCCATCTTCCCACTCACCGTAACAGCAGAACAATCAAAGGACGTACATTTAAAAATTTATAAATAATCCTCCATGTAAAGATCAAGGGTCAACAGGTATCGCATATTGAGAGGTCATAAGATATAAACATGTAAGGTATTGTAAAACACATTATGGTATAAAAATATATGCGACATCAACATGATCAACCGTGCTCTGCCAGTCTGAAAGCGAGCTAAGACCCTAGATCTGTAGGGGTCCCGACTAACAGTCAGAGGGGACGAGGTTCAGGACCATGTGTCCTCTGAAAGAGGTTTGTACAAGGCCCGTCATATAGTCCCAATCGCCCTCTTAGTCAGCGTGCAACGTTCAAGTAAAAGTCTGAAGAATTTGCCGAATGTTTTTCTTAGTTTGTGATATCTGTAACCCTGAGTTACAAAAGTTTAGTAGTAATTTGTAAATTTCGTTTATGAAAGTCCAAAATATCGGTGCAGCCTCTGACAAATCGAACTAATTGAGATATATAGATACCATGTGATGGGAGTCGAGGGACATTGCCATCCAAGTAAGGGAAATTTACAATAGGAAATCCAAAATCCTCACGTTTATCATAAATATTAGTATATATTAGGTGGTTGATAATTTTGATGTTTAAATCTAAGAAAGGTGTAGATTTATCTCAAATATTAGCTTTATTCAATGTGAGCTCTGGTGGATATATTTCTGATATAAATTGTTCGAATTCAGGGTTGTCGATAACCAAAATGTCATCCAGATATCTGCAAGTATTATTAAATTTGTCAATGAGGTCAAAACGTTTTGATTTTTGAATAGAAACCATAAAATCCCTCTATAACAATAAACAAATAAATCTGCTATCCGAGGCGCGCAGTGAGTACCCATAGGAATCCCAACTATTTGTTGATATATCTTGCCATCAAATTGCACAAAAATATTATTCAAGAGAAAATATAGTGCTTTACATAATTCCTTGCAAGTCAAGTATTTATATGAAGTATATTGTTTGTTGGAAAAGAATCCGGAGTTATTGGAAGTACATATGTACGTTTTAGATTCTCTCTGAAAGCACCATTGTATAAGAGACAGCAACTTGCTTTTAATCAAATCACGAGGCAGAGATGTATAAAGTGTAGAAAAATCAAATGTAGAAATTTGAGTCGCTTTGAAATTTAGCGAAAGAAGTTTGTCTATAACTTCATGAGAATTTTTAATCGACCAAAAGTAATTGATGTTACTATTATGAAATGCGACATCACAATATTTGATAATATGATCTTTTATAGCAGTTAGAGCAGACGTAATATGCTTCGATAGTACCGTAGTAGAGCAGTGGCTAGAATTAGATATGAAACGTGATTTATATGGACTTTTTTGTAGTTTTGGGAGCCAATATATGGTTGGTAGATCAGATTTATCAGTTTTAATTTTGAAGTCGGACATGGTCATGAGGTGTTTGTGCAAGGTGCTGTCTTTTGAGTCAGGGCTTTCCACATATGTATGAGTGGAGTTTAATTCGTTTTTAAGTACTTCAATAATATAGTTTTCAAACAACTATTATGTTATTACATGCTTTATCAGCAGGAACAAAGACATATTTAGCATGTAAGTCAGCTATCTTCTTTTTAATAGAATTTGCTGTCAATGTATTAGGCTGTTGAAATAAATGCAGATTTTCCGTAAAGTTCTTAATACGGATATCGACAATTCTTAAAATCTCGTATTTCCAATCATCAAGAGCATGAACCTTTACCTGTTCTTTTTTACACCAACGTTTACAATATGTAATTAAAGCATCTTCTATAACGTCATGGCATTTATTGAAATCTATCCTGGACGGTAACCTATATTTAGGTCCTTTTCCAAACAGGGTGCGCGATTTCTTGTGCGAAATACAGTTTAGGTCACCAGTAATAACATGACCTGCCGGTTTATAAACATATTTAGAATTTTCACAAGAACACGACGAAGGAATAGAGTCTGAAACATCAGGGTTAGATGTAACTTTATTATAATTTAAAATAAGATTTCTTATAGGCTTTTTGAACTGGTAACAAATAAGTGGAAGTTCTAAATTCTCAAAATATTGGGGGATTTTAGATGTGACTCTATGATCACGGAAAATATTAGAAATGTTAAGTAGATCGAAGCCTTTATCAATAAATTTAATTTTGTGAAATTGCTGCTTGGGTGGAAGAGACGGAACACGAGGAAAGAGTTTATTATATGAAAATAAAATAATCAAATTGAGTTTACATCTATCAGAATTGCGTAAACTTCGAAGATCAGCTTCGTCCAGGATAGGTTTCAATTTATTTACCGGAATAGGGGATAGTGCATGCAAAAGTTCATGACGGCCATTATTTTTTGCGATAAATAGAAGATCGTTTAATGACCTATTTAAACAATTACGTTTTCTGATGTTACGATTACGGCGACGACCATGTGACCTACGTTTTCTAATAGTTTGATGTCTTAATGTAAAAATATTGATCTTATTCTGACGAGAAGAAGTATTACCTTGTCGATATATTTGGTCATTGAGACCGAGAGGGTATGGGGTTTGTAGTTGTTTAATCCAGTAGAGCTCGGTTTCCAAAAGTCGTTTTTTAACATCTGATTTTGTACCACCTGGTAATTTAGAGATATTTTCTACTGGAGTTCACACCGTTGATATTATGTTGGTATTTATTAAAGTGGTTATAAAGCAAATTCTGGTATTTACGTCGTCAATTATTACGAATTTTATAGAAATGATTCCGAAAACGTTGTTTCAAAGTTTGAGAAGTTTCCCCGACATATTGAGCCCCATATCCTCTAGCTTCTCAAGTGGTGACATATATAACATTGGCAGTATTTCAATCTATGTCTTTGTCTAATTTGGTGTTAAATGTATTTCCATTAACCGAAGATTCAATATTGGACTTGCAGCTTAAATGATGGCAAGTAAGACATTTCTTGGCGTTGCACTTATTAAGCTTAGAATACCCTCTGCGTATAGAATTGACAGCTCTGTAAGAATTTATAGGTGTGAAAGTTTTTGAAAATGAAATAGAACGTTTAATAGGGAAACTACTTTTAAGTGGAGAAATATGAACTTTAGTGGTGCCGAATAATTTTCTACAAGAAATGCCAGGTATATGAAGAGTGGACACAGAGGGCAATCTGAGAGATTATAACTTTAGGAGATTTGTATTTTAATTTGATTATATTTGAAGCCATTTTAATGAAAAAAAAGGGGGGGGGGGAGATAAGGATGTACAAACCCAGGGGAAAGCTCCCACACAACCAACTATCAACTACATTCTTATATATGCGCATGCAACCTGCATAAAGTGCAGTCCACCCTGGAGAGAAATGGGGTCAGGTGTGCAGTCGACCTCAGTTCATCCCACTGTTTATCAATATTCATGATTGTATATCTCTATTACCGTAAGAACTATGGAATGTATTCTGTGTATGAACGTAAAACTCATTGATATAGACAACGATGTATACTTATGTCTGGGTTTTTCAGTACGTTATGCAAATACTCAGCGCTTCAAGCGAGGTGGTGCTGTTTACTCCATTTTGAGGTTCGTTCCATTTCTTTTGATATATTATCACCTAACCCTTTACGCGCTTGCCGCCTGTTGTCATAGTGAATAGAATGTATATATTTCAGTTTAGTATAGAAGCACTGAATACTGGCTTTGTGATAACGATAGAGGATTATCAGTTCACAAGTTAGGGTTAGGGTTAGGGTTACCCTAACCCTAACCCAAGTTGCATCGACTCTGTATTAATAATAAATTTAGGAAATGGTCAATATTTTAACAATAGATTTTTTTAAATGTCATTCAATTATCTTGAGAAATTCATGTATTTCTGTATTAAGGCAAGGAAGTCGTCAGACGTAATAATTCAGGTAGTGCGTTGATGTACATTATCAAGAACACTAAATATCTATATACATATGAACGAAACCATAAACAATTTTTATACGACACAATATATCTATATATATTCTGATTCCCTTTCGTGTACAACTTCCAGCATCTTAGCATTTATATTTAAGTTCATGATCTAGAGATAAATACGTCACTACGACATGTATCGACGTGAATGACACCCGGAATTAAAAAAGGAAGAAAAATCCCCTAAAAATAGGGAAGGAAATCAGTTAAAGCTGAAATAAAGGAATAATTTTCCGCATTTACACGACGAGATGCCTAAACTGAATATCATTGAATTATATTATAATTTATTTTGTAAATAAATCTATAAATATTATTCCCGGTGTCAATAACTCTGGAAATCCAACTTGCTTTTAAAGCTTGTAGTTTTGTTTCCACGTCGACAAAACCAATTCCTCTGTTTTGGATTCAATTGATACATTTCTGATGATTTACATTTCTGTTAAATCTTTCTTTACTATTCCATATGAAATTATAGTCTAACTTTTTTTTCATGCAATCCATATGTGTGAGATGTAAGACTGAAGCCATATTTACTGGTTTCGACATAGCTAAAGAATTTACTGTGCTACATTTACCTAATATATATAGTCGGTTTACCTTTTTCCAGGATTCGAATACTTTTTCAATATTATATATACACTCTTCCAATTGTTATTGTAACACTCTCCTTTATTATGACCTATATAGATGTAAAGATGATGGATAAATCCAAAGCACTAGTCCAAAAATCATAAAACCAGAGGACATACAAAATCAGTGAAAATGAAAAACAAATGGAAAATAACAAAATATGTCTACTTGAAGAGCATATGTGAACCCCTGTGATGGAGTGAGATCAGGTGCCCGGGGAGAGTGAGCATCTCCTGCTTGCTAGCAACACCCGTCACATATACCCAGTAGAAAGAGTCAGATCGTGTAAATTCCATATGTATTTATATATGGAGAAGTCGAAGTAGGTAACCTTCTAGTATAGAAGGTGTCAAATCTGTGTAAAATGATCGGAATCGATCTCAGTCCAGAATATCATTTAAAAGTCTGGATAACGAGATATCATATGGAGTAAGAAGAGTCTCGTAACGACCATAGAATTTCCTCAGTGACGTTGCTAGTCTAGCACATATATTACCCTGGTTGAGCAGCTTAACTGTAAGTCGCCTAGCCCTCAGAACAAAGTCACTGTAATTTGCACAAGCTCTGGAATAACGTATTAACTGAGATATGAATACGCCGTATGCGGGCGATGATGGAATGTTGCTACTTATGAAAGGAAAGTTTGTGATAGCGAAATTGAAATCGTCACGTTTGTCATAGAGTGAGGTGTTCAATTGACCATTAATGTCGAAAGACAACATAATATCTAAATACGAAGTAGAATTACTACTTTCTGTGGTTTCTTTGACCTCAAGTTCACTTGGATAGATGATGCTGAGGTAATCCGCGAATGAAGAATTATTAATTGAAAGCAAGTCATCTATATATCTGTAAGTAAAATTGAAGCCAAGAGCCAAATTTTTTTCCTTGCGAAAGCAAAGACTGAATGAATTCAGCTTCGTATGAGTAAAGGAATATGTCAGCCAGAAGCGGAGCACAGTAAGTGCCCATTGGAATGCCGACAATTTGTTGAAAAACCTTACCTCCAAACACCACAAAAATATTATCGATAAGAAAGTTCAACATCTGGATGACAGCTGTTTCAGTGTATTTATTTTTGGAATCAGAATTTTCCCTAACAAAGTAAGTTTTAATCGTGGCCTATTACTATATATTTGAATTTGCGGCTTCCGTTTTTACTAGTAAATGCATTTTGAATAATTTCCGTTAATCTGTCTTTTAATTTCTGATGAGGGATCGTTGTGTAAAGAGTCGAAAAGTCAAAAGACTTGATAGAGTAAATTTTAGTAATACTTTTTGATTTTAGATTTTCTAACATCTCTTTTGAATTTTTAAGGATCCACATTTGATTAATTCCACTTCTGGAATATACTGTTTCGCAATATCTATGAAGGCCAGATTTAATTTCTGATAATATTTTTGCGAGTAGCATCGATACAGATTTTGTGGAACACTTCGAGGAACCAGCGATAAAGCGTTGTTTGTAAGGATTTTTGTGCATTTTTGGAATGCAGTACAAATATGGAAGTTCTAAATTTAGTTTATTTGAGTCAATACCAAACGTATTGAGGACAGATTTATGATTCTCGAGTACTTCCGAAACCGAAAAGTTCGTGAGAGTATAAGTAGGATTTCCTGGAGCTGAATTTAATCCTAATTCTTTCACTAGGCTGTCAAAGTAATATTTCTTACAAGTAAATGTATAATTATTGGGTGTTTTATCTGCTGGTGTAATGATATACTGTTCTTGGAGGAAGGTAAGTTCTCTGACAACATCAGGATCTTTAAAAATAGATTCGAATCTGGTGTTTACAGAACATTGTAATTTTTTAATTTTTGATCTTATCAGTACTGCAATAGATTTTATCCATTCCGAAAGAGTGTCGATCTGTACTTCCTCTCTTTTTGCCCATCGTGTAGCATATTCCCTCGCAGCAGTTCATAATATTCTCAAAATTCTGGCTCCATGTGAATGATCTGGGTTCTCTGTATTTTGGACCTTTAAGTAAAAGTTCTCTTAATTTAGTGTTTTTAACAATATCGAGATCACCAGTTACGACATGGCCACAAGGAGAATATACAAAATTAGATGAGGAACATGCACACGATTGAGGATGGCATGCAGAGTTGCTAAGATCAAGACACTGTAGAAACCCTTTGTAATTATACATTTTGGATGCAACTGATGGCGTGTAGCTATAGGAAATACATGGCGGATCTTTGTTTTTGAAATATGGAGGTATTTTCTCTAAAACAGACTTATGATTTAAAATTTGGCCAAAATTTAAATAATCAATGCCTTTATTTGCAAATTTAATTTTGATGAAAGGGCGATTAGATTTTTCCATAGAAATATCTGACTTGACGGGACGAAAAAGTCTAGCGGTCGATATGTCCATAATAATGCCATCTAGTCTATACTATGCAGAGCTTATATCAGTAAATATACGGTGTCTGGACGATACGTACAACTCGTGTAAATTTCTCAGTGAAATAGAATAAAGTTTTGTACGAATGTGATGAAGGCCCAAAGGTTTATTTTTAATGGCAAAAGAGCATCAAAGGAAATATTATGTATTTCAGGTTTGTTGTATTTGCGTGTACCATGACTTCGATGTCTCCTCTGGCTTTTGTTGAATAAACCGAGTACGTTAACTGATTGACACGCAGGACTAGTGAGGTTACCAATACTACTTATATTGTCATTGCATCCAAAGGGCGAACCAGTGCCGAGACGTCTTATCCAGTATTCTTCTCTTTTCCGACGAAAAGGAGTGCTGAAATTGGCATTGTTTGTGGGGTGATATATTTTTTCTATAATTCTAATTTTCATTGAGAGAATAGAGTGGTCAGGCTGGTTGAAGTGGCGATAGAGTAATTGGTTTCCGCCACAATTTATTTTGGACCTGTGACCTGATACTCTTGTACGGAGTTGTCCCTTTGTCTCTCCAACATATATTAACCCACAGAGTGAACACTCAATACCGTATACAATATTTGAACTCTTACAATTCAAATGGTCAAAACTATGCGTATGAAATGTATGTTTAGTTAAATTACTCGTAAAAGAATTGTCTGTAGTTAAGATGTTGCAAGGTTTGCAATTTTTGGTCCCGCATTTAGATACCAAGGCATTTAAAACGTTTTGCTTACTTTAATTCCGTGTATATTTTCAAGAATATTAATTACCTTTCCTGTTGTTTTGTTAATACATGTATTTGTAAACAAGCGTGTTTGGCATTTATAACTTCTATAGTATGTGCGACGGAATCTTCATTTTTTAAAACTCATGTAAGATCATCAGCATTTTGTATACTCTTTATTTCTTTCAAGAAATTTTAGCAAGCAAGACCCTGTATTTTTTCCTTAGATGTTATTTTAGATGCTAGAATTTTGGCTACAAAACTAAAAAATGGCCGAAATCGGACAACCTTTACGTATTCCACGGTGCATTTTATTAGTTTTTGACAACCACCCATTGTTTTTAATATGAAACATTGGGTTATTATACAAAATTTTAATTCTTTTTTTAATGAAATTATTACCAAAATTGAATTTCTGTAATGTTTTAAAAAGAAAGTTCTACTCAACCGAGTCAAATGTTTTCTCAAAATCTAAGAATAATAAAACTCCGGTTTCTCTATTATTTTCACAATACTCAGATATATCTAAAATGATCCTTGCATTTTCACTTATAAGTCTGCCTTTAACATAAGCACTCTGTTCTGTACTAATGGGTTTATTTAGTACATTTTGCAATCTGTCTGCGAAATAAAATGCGATAATTTTGTAGTCAGTATTGGATAGGCTTAAAGGTCTATAATTTTTCAAAAAATCTTTATCATCCTTTTTATGTAATATATAACAGACAATCATAGAGTATAAGTCATTTCATCTCTATCATATATTTGTCTTATTGCGCTAAAAACATAGTAGCAATACTTTTGTAGAACTAACTAGGTAGCCCGTCAAGGCCTGGCGACTTATTTAATTTCATATGTTAAACAGCGGCACCACATTCTTTAATCGTTAGAAAATTATCACATAATTGTTGATCATCTGAAGACAAAGTTGGAATAGTGAAAGTTTTCAATTAATCATCTTTATTACTATTTTTATACCTTTTTTATATTCATCATGTTCAATGTGCGGCACGTTCATTTTCCAGTATTCTGGATCACGTTTCACATCATCAACAATAAAATATATTTTCAACATTCTGTGGTCCGTATTTTGAACACCATGTAAATGAGTACCAGGTACTCTTTTAATCAATACCTTATCTAATCGATATATAAAAGCCTTAATTACAAAAACATAGTCTATTCTACTTGTAGGCTTATCAATAGCATTAAATCGTGTAAAAACACTAAACAGTGGATGTTTTTCATACCAAACATCTAACAACTTCTAGTTGTTTAGCAATATTTAATAATTTTGAATAACTTTTGTCTTGTGCGCTTCCGTGACAAGAGTTAAAGTCACCACACAATAAAACAGCATTTAATAAACTGAAGTATGGCAATATCATTCATATTAACCAACGTGCACATATTTTCTTCAAGCTTAACACTGATAAAAAAAATAGATTTATGAATGTTAAATATTTCTATATCTAAATCTTTTCTAAATAATATAAATACACCTCTACTATGAGGTGAGTTAAAAACAAATTTGTACTACATTACCCAGTCATCTGGAATTCATTCTCCTCGATGTAATGAGTCTCTTGTAAGAAAACAATAATTACTTTGATGTCCTTGAAATAATCGTAAAAGTTTTGTTATTTTCTCAGTGGTATTTAGACCTCTTACATTAACTGATATTATCCATATTTCCGCTGTTATTCATTCCAATTCACAACGTGTATATATATATATATATATATATATATATATATATATATATATATATATATATATATATATATATATATATATATATATATATGTATATTTATATTTATATTAATATATACATGCACGTACATACATATACACAAACATATACAAATATATATACACACACAAACACACACACACACACACATATATATATATATATATATATATATATATATATATATATATATATATATATATATATATATATATATATACACCTAATATCTGCATTAAGTATCCCTGATTTACTTATATATAGACATTAAGTGGACCGCTGGATTAGGGGGACATTTTTTGGTATCCCTAATATTGGACCCCCTAGTACTGACGTAAAACGGGGGTTTGCAGCGATAATATCTTAGCTTTTGTGCCTTCTTCCACTGTTTATTCTGTGTCATCAGTAGTTTATTTTCTTATAGTCAATAGAAGGATAAAATTGAACTATGAAATTTACCCTCTTGTATATAACAGAAAAAATATTTGACTGTATTAAGTGGACCACTGAAATCGCGCGTTTTTTCGTAAAATCTGCTAAATATTTAAATTTTTTTATGATAAGTTGTTTTCTACTGTCCAGTTCAACAAATGTATAACTGATTCAACTAAAAACTAAAAAGGGAAAACGTGCAATTTTGACGCCCCGTGGATTTTCAGACTGAATGTATTTTCGCTCGGCGGCCATCATGGAAAGAAGACAAGCGCGGAATTTCGATTGAGTTAGAAAGGAGGCAAGGTTTGCAAAACGATATACACTGATTTTATGTGATAGTTTTCAAATCCATTTGTAGTGATAACAATATTACCATCGATCTATATATAAATATAAGTCTATAATGATACTACATTAGCATGCCGACTTAGAATCATAGGAAATTCGGTTCAGAAAATTTGATTAATTCGCATGCATTCTTCATCATATGCCCCATCACAATATCCAGGCCTTACTTTAGGGGACCGGGTTTGTTTTCCGAACCTCTCTATATTAACCATTCAAATGTGACGTTATACAATTATATATAGACTTTTGACGAGGCCTTCTCGAGACCATGTGGCATGTATGATGTAGATGGTACATGTACTAGACCCTGGACCTGGTAGATATTAGTTGACCGCGAAGAGGATTCTTGCATGGATTTCAATGCCCCCCCCCCCCCCGGGCAGTGACCCAACAGTTTATCAAAACCATGGTTTTTTTTGCCAATTTTCTGTCAAAATCTAACCCCCCCCCCCGGCAAAGGGAGCGCTGGATCTGCCACTGGATTTGACTGAAACTTGGCTGGGATATTGCACCACAATAAAGCAAGATAGCACTGCATGGCCATACCCTAAAGCTTTTAGCTCACTAATCTAGTGAGCCGAATGCATTGCTTGTACATTAGATCAGCGCTCAGCTCTTAATTTCTCACTTCCCTCCCATTTTTGTCATGACACAGATTTATTTGCCTGAAGGTCATTTTGAAAGAAACTTAGTCAGTTCTAATCAAATTGTCCATATCCATAAAGTTTCCTCTTTGAATGCATTGATGCTTGAGTCTAAACCGTAACATAAATTTGTCAGTTTTCTACAATTCATGTAGTTTCTTTTTATTTTCAGATATGGCAGCCTTATACAACGCATGGTATGAATTATGTATTTATTATGGGTTGGTATAGTGACCCCTAAAAACATTTTTATCAATTTATGTCACCCTCTCTTAGCAGAGCGACTTATATTTATAGGGATCACATTGTCCCGCGTCTGTGTGTCTGTCTGGTAGTCACACTTTTTGGTAGCCATGCTTTAGTGATAGTCACACTCTTTTTTTCAAAGCTACTGCAGGCGACATATGTGTTCCTTGAACACTCTAGTGCTATATATTGCATTATTCATAAAGATAAATTATATATTGAAAATATTTATCCTGCTTATAAGTCACCTACTGATGAAACTGGAGGGGGACTATACGTTTCCTCTTCGTCAGTCAGTCTGTCAGTCCGTCCACTCAGTTTTTCGATCTTTTCTTCAATGTCCTTTAATGAAACTTCAGGTTTTTTTTTTCAAATACTATGGGAATGTGACGGGGTCCCTTGCAATTGGGAAAATAGTGCAAATTTGGTACAGTTTGGGAAAAGTTAAGAACAAAAATTACACATATAAATACTAAATAAACATTATATTTAGGATTTTGTTTACTTCATTTATCTTGATCTCATCTCTTTGAATTTGTGCATTACACATACAATTTTTTCACTTAAATTTTTTCATTTTGAAGGTTAGAAGCAAATTGGGAATTTTTTGTCATTTTTGGGGAAAAAATGATACTATTTAGCATTGGGACTGGGTCCTTATAACGGACCCAAATTCACTAAAAAAATCCCTGAACTTCCCATAAATCTTCCATAAGAATACTAAAATACACATACAAGATGGACTTTGGTTCCTGTCAATCAATGTGTGCAAAACTTAAGGTCTATTTCTTAGAGGTATGCGATATTACTGGAATATCCATGTATTGCCATATTTCCCAGTGCGATAATATGATATGAATACTTGACACCGGTATATGACGATATATTTTTTTGCGTAAGAATACGTAGGTCAAATTCCAATTTAACTGAACTACATACATCGGAAATGTCAACTCATATCAACTGTGTATGTTATCAAAACATAAGATTACTCACGGTGTAACTAACTGATTTGCGATTAACCCGAGGCAGGTCTTGATCACAAACATTGAAAATTTTATACATGTATCAGCTTTTATGTCAGGAGTTAACTCCCATTTCTACATGTTGTACATGTATTTGTGTCAGATAGAAAATGTTTTCATCTAGTTACTTACAATTGGATTAAGATCTTAATTGTCAGTTTGATAACTATGATAACTATCCACTTTCATGGTAAAACAGGTCACCATTTCAGACCATTAGTGAATTTGAAAGATTTATCAATTAGGACACGTATATTCACTATGCGACATTTTCAAATATAGATATATATATAAATGTAAAATAGATTGTTTTGCAGTGAGCAAATACTAATATATATATATATATATATATATATATATATATATATATATATATATATATATATATATATATACTGGTATATTTAAAATTTCATTTGTAGTTCTTTTAAGATCTGCGCTTTATGTTCCAATTATATTTAGAAAATAAGTTGGTTGCAGTTGGGTTGTTTAAGGAATTTATGTTGCTTTAACCTTATTTGAGTCATATATCACGACTTGGATTCAGGAGATACTGTATCTCTGAAATACTAGCAAGACCCAGACTCGAACTTCGGACTCCTCTCACTGCATGTCAGTCCTTTAACCACTGCACCACCGCCACTTTCTTAGAAAGTATTAAATTACATATTCCACAATGAATAACAAGATTCCAATCGATTACCATTAACACTGCCTTAGTTTTCTTATCATGCTTATAGCAGTGCACCTGTACAATACATGTATATTGCAATATGCAATATATCGCAATATGGTTTTCACTTGCGTTACTCAATTGCAACTATTTGTTATTGCGAAATTCACTTTTCTCAGTCATGCTTCATTGCATTTCATTGAGAGTTGGCAGATACTTTCAGCATGGATACTTACAGATTAAAGAAAAAAGAGGAGTTACCGGCTCAGTTATGTGGCAGAAGTCACCATGGAGCTATACAACAGATTAAGTTCAACTATCATTCCGATAGACTGACTTTTGCAAGAGTTATGGCTCATATCTTAGTTACGATTTTTTAGGAACTTTTCTCAAACATGCAGCCACATGCAGAATTCATTTTCTATCATTTTCATGAAAAATTGTTACCTACAGGGCCCTTCGTAATGGTTACCACCACTTTAATATTTTGTTGACGTGTAATTTGCTTTATTTTCAGTTGAAGGCTGCACTTCAGACAAATCAAGAGGAAATCAAGGTAAAAATGTCTTACAGTGTTACAATATTTTAGTTTTAAGGTTGTACTGGCGTTACCTTCTTCATCCATAATCTCATCCCATGTAAGCATACAATCTCTTTATCAGTCCAAGTTTTGTGATGTATCCCACATTTTTACACCCTATAGTAATACCTGTTTCTTTCCTTGCTCCTCTTTACTGAAGAGTTCAAGTAACCTTTGACATATGTTAAAATGCTTTATACTGTGTGATACTGCTGATATAAGAACAAGACACAACTGGAAATAAAAATCAATTTATCCTGTAATTGTTTAGAGTTTTATCAGCAAAGTGTATTGACTACGCACAGAGACTTTAAAGTAAACGTTACTTCCATAATCATATAGTATACCCATTGGTACATGTAATGAACTTTCACACTCACAGATATAACTGTGGATAGAGTGTAGACGGGAATTTGATTATAATAATGTTTGGCTGGATTTTTGGCAAAGCATTTTCAGCTTAAGGATTGATGTTGTCCATTTGTCACTTCAATGCTTGTGAACTTTGTTACTGATTACTGGACATTCAGTCCTGTAATGATCAAAACATTACTGGTGACTACATGTTCTTATTACTAAACCAAACTTCAAACGTATATGAAGGGGGAGTGGCCCAGTGGATGGGGTGTTTGGTTTGTGGCTGAGAGGTTGTGGGTTCGAATCCAGCCGGGAGCAAACTGGTTTTCTGTCTTTTGGATGAGACAGTAAAAACCGAGGACCCGTGTCACAGTAGACGAAACATGTAAAATATCCCTCGAGTGGGTCCGTTGCACATGTCTAAATTTCTATGCAATGCATCAGAGCAGATGCTGCTTTAATGTAATATGTATAAGAATGATGGATCTAACATACTCATTAAGGGGACCAAGCATATCATGTATATAAATTGTGCATGTAACATATTCATTAAGGGGACCAGGCATATCATGTATATAAATTGTGCATGTAACATACTCATTAAGGGGACCAAGCATATCGTGTATATAAAGTGTGCATGTAACATACTCATTAAGGGGACCAAGCATATCGTGTATATAAATTGTACATGTAACATATTCATTAAGGGGACCAGGCATATCATGTATATAAATTGTGCATGTAACATATTCATTAAGGGGACCAAGCGTATCGTGTATATAAATTGTGCATGTAACATATTCATTAAGGGGACCAAGCATATCGTGTATATAAATTGTGCATGTAACATATTCATTAAGGGGACCAAGCGTATCGTGTATATAAATTGTGCATGTAACATATTCATTAAGGGGACCAAGCATATCGTGTATATAAATTGTGCATGTAACATATTCATTAAGGGGACCAAGCATATCGTGTATATAAAGTGTGCATGTAACATATTCATTAAGGGGACCAAGCATATCGTGTATATAAATTGTGCATGTAACATATTCATTAAGGGGACCAATCATATCGTGTATATAAATTGTGCATGTAACATATTCATTAAGGGGACCAAGCATATCATGTATATAAATTGTGCATGTAACATCCTCATTAAGGGGACCAAGTATATCGTGTATATAAATTGTGCATGTAACATATTCATTAAGGGGACCAAGCATATCATGTATATAAATTGTGCATGTAACATACTCATTAAGTGGACCAAGCATATCATGTATATAAATTGTACATGTAACATATTCATTAAGGGGACCAAGCATATCATGTATATAAATTGTGCATGTAACATATTCATTAAGGGGACCAAGCATATCATGTATATAAATTGTGCATGTAACATACTCATTAAGGAGACCAAGCATATCATGTATATAAATTGTGCATGTAACATATTCATTAAGGAGACCAAGCATATCATGTATATAAATTGTGCAATGACACCAAGAATATAGAAATATTTTCATTGTTGATTGCCATGTTATAGCTCATTTAATTTTTTTTTTAGGTTTTGGTGTGTTCAGTACAGTTAAGCATTTAAAGGGGGACTTCCTTCTGCAATTTGTTGGGGAAAAATCATAGAGGAGGAAGCAGAATGTAGGAGGAAGAGGTCCTTTGAAAACAATTTTTTTATAAATATAATGGAGAAGAGCTCTGGTTAGTAACATGTTAAATTCTGTTTCTTTTGTTTGTCTGTAAGCTCATGTGACTAATTGTGATCACTTATCATCTGTCTTTAAACTTTTCACATTTTAATACCACTTGCAAACAAAGTAAACATGTAGGAATTAACCTGTCTGTCTGTCCGGTTAAGAAGTTTTCAAAAGTGAATTTCTTGGGAAATTTAAGTGCTATCTTGATCAAACATGCACCAGTGATGTAGCATTGGATGCATGCTGTGGTGCTGAGTGTGACCTACATTTTCAGCTTGAGTAACCAGGTTTATAAATTGTTAAATTGATAATTTCTGACAAAGTATAAGTGCTGTCTCAACCAAACTTGCACCAGTAATGTATTCTGGGATGGTGAATTGGATGCATGCTGCATCTGACCTACATTTTATGCTTTTGTGACTCTGATCAAAACAGGGTTTAGGTCTGTTCAATGACATTGGTTGCCGTGGGGTATTTCTCCCATTAGGACAGCTCTTAGTTTTACCTTCTCAGAGACAGTTGCAGGAATTTCAATCAAATTTGACTGGAAGCAATTACCGGTATTCCCTTTCTGAAGTTTTTATATCCCCGCAACGAAGGGTATACTGGTTTCACCATGTCTGTCTGTCCATCTGTCTGTGAAAAAAAGTGGTTTCTACACCACAACTCTCTTACCTTTTGACATACATCTTGTCACCATATAGCTGAAATATCCCTGAACGTGATGTTAAGCAGCAACCAAACCAAACCAAAAACTGATTTTGTCTAAAGAAAGACTTTGTGGTTTTCAGTATCGATGCAGAAGGAGTGATGGACCACGTTTGTCAATACATAAACGATGGCAACAAAGATGCAAATTCCATCATGAAATTGAAAATATTTGATGGAAGGGAGTGTCTTTGCCCTTTTTCCACTACAGATATCAATCCTGGCACAGAAATCCTTTACAACTATGGAGATGACAAAAATCTCTGGTGGTGGAAGAAGGTAAATCATAGCAGAGTTTAAAATGAGTCATTTTAACCATGTTGACCCATGCAGCAGTATAGATGTTAAGGCTTTTTATATGCATTGTCACGTTTTTATGTAGTGTGCACTAAGCAGAGTGACTTATAGGGATCACTTGTCCGGCGTCTGTGTGTCTGTCTGTCCCGTAGCCATACTGTTTGGTAGTCATGTTTTATGGTAGTCACACTGTACTATCAAAGCTACTGCAGGGAACATGTCCTTGAACACTCTAGTTTGCTTTATTTCCGGACAATTCCCTTATCTTTTTAGCAAGACCCTCTGTATGTCTTTAAGGCTAAATGTGTGTAAAAAAAGCATGAACCGTATTAAATTGGTATACAGACCCTAGAAATAATAACCCTAACCCTTAAGTCATTGTTTATTGCTTAACATTACAGTCAACAATATTTTAGTCCTGTATGTGAGAGCATAGGATGTGTGAGATATGGATTTGAAAAAAAGACCTATTGTCAGGCATCCACACAATTTACAGAGGTATACCACTGACACAGGACTACCCTTTTTAAAATCCCTCCGAGTCTGAAAGACCAGACTCCTCAGTCACATAAAATCAATTATTTCAAAGTTAAATTGATGCTGCATATCTGCGAACAAATAATGCTGAAGCTTAACATCAGTGTTTGTTAGAAATTATAGATGTGTTTCTCATATACATTTTGAGTCATGCACTTTAAAATAATTGCAGGAAGCTGGTGGAGATGTTTACACTTTTGGTAATGACAATGAAATTTTGTAAATCTTGAACACCCTCTGAAACTTGAACATTCTATTTAGTCTCAAAATTTAGTTTCAATACAATTTTTTATGCCCCTGGAATAGAATTTTTGGCCTGTCTTTGACTGAGTGTCTGTCTGTAACTCTGTTAAACTTTAACATTGACCATAAATTTTGAACCGTTAGAAATGGAAACTTCATATTTGGCATACAGATGGGTGCAGTCCTAACATAACATTATGTTAACGTTGCGTTAACGTGAAGTTTGCCTTCCTCGTGCGCCCAGGACTGCTGAGCACACGCGTTTGCGTTAACGCAGATTTCCACGTGAACTTAATTTCGAGACCGCGTTAACGCGCTTGACTGCCGCGTGAACGTGTTTGACAGCCACGTTCGCTTGCGTACAACTTAAAACTTGTATTAACATGTTCATATAGAATGTTTTGAAGGAGAATCGATATATACATTGTATATTCAAATATAAAACATATTAATGTGTAAGTAAAATATTTAGAATTAAATAAAACCTGTTTAAGTTAAGGAATGAATTTTAAAAATATTGAACGCAATTTCCGAACATTAACTTGAATGAAATATATTCTTCTTTTAGGATAATAGTAATAATAATAATAATAATAATAATAATGAAATAAAAATTAATAAAGATAATAATAATGATGATAATTCTTATTTTCATATTTTATAGAAAATAGCTTAATCAATAATAATAATAATGAATACCTAAATACAAATACATGTAAATACATAAATGAATTAGTTATAAATGAATAACCAAATAAGAAATAAAAACATAAACTAATTAAAAATAAGTATATAAATGAAATTAGAATCTAATCATGCTAGTATAAACTGACGAAGTTTTTTTTTCATAAACACCTTATTGCATCTCTACGCGATGATGTCATTTGTTGTATTACATATAAAATCCTTAATGTAGAGTTTCACTTTTACATTACATTTAATACACGTTTTTATGGCGACATTGGCGGTAATTTAATTAGATCCATTAAATTTTCTCCATCCGTATTGCATAGAGAATTACAAATATACATGTAGACATGTGAACGTGCGACTGGACAGAGCGCACGGGGGAATAAATCGCGTTAACGTGAATTCCTTCCCGCGTTAACGCGAGGAGCGCACGTGCGTCCGGTCGAGCAGTCCTAGCACGTGTGCTAAAGCAGTCCTTGTGACCGCTTTTTGCGTTAACGTGCATGTTATGTTAGGACTGCAGCCATCTGTACATACTCTATTAATGAAGCCCTTTCAATTGACACCATGAGCAATGACCTTGACTGTGACCTTTTAACTAAAAAAAGCTTTTATGAACTTTGTTGCCACTGGGAGCATTCATGCTTTTTTTTTTGCATTATTTACAAATTTTGTAAACTTGTAACCCCACCCCGACTTACCTGAAATTCAAGGTGTTAGTTTCATCTACAGTGAGATAGCTATATATATATATATATATATATATAACAATGCAAAATTCAGGAAACTTGAATGACAGAAATTTTTGGATTGGTTGAAACTACCACCTTAAGACATTTCTAAGGTCCCTTCTAATCCTTGTTAATAAAAAAGTTTATTGTACTTGATTTACAAAATATCATTAAAATATTGTTGCAGATGATTTTTCTGTTTCCTGTTGTTTGCATTTGAATCTGTTATGTCCTAAGTAGCCATGGATTTAGAAAAGTTTTGCTAAGTTTCATTCATGCATATTATATTTCCCAGAAATTACCAGCAGTAACAAACCAAATATATTTGCTAAGAATTCCATTGTAGTGATTAGGGATCAATCAATAATTGGAAACTATTGAAATTCAAATAGTTCAATGGAAAACTGTCGTGATTTTTACAGTCTAAACTTTAATAAGAATTTATTTAAAATCTAATGAGAATATTTTTTTTGTTTTGAATCATTTGTGTCAAATTTTCTACTTTTTGTGCAGATAATAAGGATTTTAAAAATCTGTTGTGAAAGTGCTACTTTTAGATGATGGAAATTATATAGGATTCGAAACAAAACTTGACAAGAAGCAAGTTCAAGGAATGTGCTATTTAGTAATTATACTGTTCATTCTTTTGTGACCATGACCTACAGTTAAAACTACTCATGAAATAAGGCCCACTTTAGATCTCTTATTTGGCAGGTTTAATTGTATAGAATGGCTACTTATTACATAATATTTCATTTATTCTTGTTATCATCATTATGATGATTTTAAATGGTTTATGACTTGCCCACTCTGAAACACTATAGTTAGTTCAACAGTGCCAGCCGATCAGTTGTTTTATATTTTACAACTTTTAGTTCATCCGTGCCAAAGGCTCAGGTGAGCTTTTGTCATAGCGTGTCATCTGTCCATTGTCGTCTCGTGTAAATTTTTCACATTTCGACTTTTTCTCCAGAACGCTGGATAGATTTTGACAAAACTTGGTAGGTTTGAAGTTCCCATGGTCCCCTACAAGTGTTGTTGTTTTTAGGCCAGATCTGCCCAGGGGTGGATCCAGGATATGGCAAAAATAAGACACAGAGGGGCCCCTCCTTTGACAAACCTCTTCAGACAGAAAGGCTTGAGCAACAAAGCAAATGCATAACAGTTACCAAGAAGCGTATCAAGGAAGAAGTGTTGTTGTTGTTTTTGGTTCCAATCTGACATTGTCATTTTATCGTGCAATTTTTATGGATTTTTTGGGGCACAGAGGTAGGAAGGCTCCAGAACCCTATTGTGATCATGCATCGTCTGTTGTCTGTTAGACTTTTCACAGTGGATTTTGATGAAACTTCAAACGTATAAGGTACTCATGGTCCCCTACAAGTTTTGTTGGTTTTTGCCAGATCGGCCCAGAGGTGGATCAAGGGCTGGGCAAAAATAGGTTGATTTTGATAAAACTTTTGAAGGTTGCGAGATAGACTTCATATTTGGCATGCAAACTAGACTAATGAAGCCCTTTTAAATGAAACCAAGGTCAGTTACCTTGTGACCTTGACCATGACCTTGGAGCTTAGAAAAGCATTTTTGGACTTTGTTGCTGCCGGGGGCATTTTTACAATCACATCTTGTTTTTTATATGTGAATGTGGGGAGATAATTCATGTTTGACAATGTTTGTTATAGTCTTTGGTTTCTTGGGTTCAGGATGACACACTAGATGATATCTTCTACATAATTGATAAGTCTGTGCTCAACAGAAAGGACAATTTCGCATTATAAAAACATGCTGCTAATTACTTGCTTATCATTTATTACATATATCCATTGACGATTTTAAGAAGTTTCACTACAAGTTATGAAGCCGGACTTGCTCAGTGTTAGAGCACTCAACTACTGATCTGTCCTTCGGACGAGACACTAAAAACCGATGCCTTGATCTTGGTAGGTGTGGCACGTTAAAGAACCCTCACTGCTTTGGGTGCAGGGCTTGAAATCCCAAAAATTTTAGGTTGTCAAATCAACAGTTTTAAAGAAAATTTGGATGACTTCAATTATATTTACTAGAATTTTAGGTTGCCCAAAGAGGTTTGAGGTTAATTATGATGATGGAACGACTGCGAATTTCAAGCCCTGGGGTGGTTGCAAAGGTCAAAATTTAACTTGCATCAGTCAGACGCCGTCACAATATACATGCAATATTCATGGTGTGACGTAAAACAATAAACAAACAAACAAATACTGCAAGTTATGAACATCAAAAGTTATAGAAAGTATTGCTTTAAGATTCAGGAAGTTCAACATAAACAAATTTACTAATTATATTATATTGTTTTCTCTAGATGGATCTGATGTGGATTCAGATCCATTCAAATTGAATGAAGATTATGAAGATGAATCAGACTCTAGCACATGTAGCATGGAAGATATATCAAGCGACATCAGTACAGGTAAACCTCTCAATTTGTTGAAATCAAGATTCTGTCTGTCCGTCAGTCTGTCACAAAAACATTAACCTTGGTCCTAACTTCTACATGGTTGAATTGATGATAGGGCTCTGATATTTAGAATAGGTATTTACTGTAACAAGACCTTTTAGTTGATACACAAAAATATGACTGCTTGAGTTTGACCTTGTTGAAACTTCCTTCAGAAGAGAAATGGTCCTGAATCTCATCCCCTCTGGCAGTTAATCGGGAATTCTACAGATCAAGGGTCTGCGCTCGCTTTCAGACGGGCATAACACTGTTTCTTCCTTTTGATGTTGTTTAAGAAAATTTTGATAACATGATAGTTTTCTGCATAACCATACGTGTTTATATACTTTTATGACCTCTCAACTTGAGATACTTGTTGGCTCTTGATCTCTATATGAAGGAATATTTATGTATTTTTAAATGTGTGTCCTCTGATTATTCTGCTGTTGTGGTGAGTAGAAAGTTGTCCCGTGAACCGGTGAATCACACAAATTGATTGCCTATTGCAATATCAAATAACCGTCCTAAGTCTGTATTGTAAATGCACTTAAATCGAATTTTTATGTGATGCCCTTATATGTTTTTCGTATCATTACATTTAATACTGTATATTTTCGTCGTGACTTCTTTCATTCTGTCACATTATATTTGTTTTCATGTTTGTCGTGAAATAAGAAAAAGTATCGGTACACTTACTTTTCCTCTGACAATGTATCTAAATTCCACAGTAAATTACCTATACGACACTCTGAGATGTCAAGAGATTATGTAACATGACAAAGGATGACCTCGATCCTTCTACATTAAGAGTATATGTATCGTTGTGGTTATTTTACATATCATATGCTACACAAAAAAAGCGGAAGGAATTTTACAGACTCCAAACAACATCACATCCAATTGGTCATGAGAAATGTGGTGAATTGTAACTTATACAGAACGATTCTCTCTACTTCACAAACATTCCCCCCCCCCCCCCCACAAAAAAAGGGGGGGGGGGGAATCGCATGAAGACAGGGTATTTCCCTTCGTCTGGATATACATCAATAACCAAATATTAAGTTTAAAGTTTTCACTAAAATAAAAGAATATGTACTAGTATATAAAGAGTTCATCATTCATATTTTGAAAATCACGTAGTTAAATTAAATAATACGATTATTTATTTTTGCTCAAACTTCAAGCATATATCGTTATGCAATAGAGTGAGTGGATGAACGCTTCCGCGAAACATTGTGTCATTCATAATTGTTTAGTGTGGAGACCGGGCATTACGTGGTTGGAGTTTAAGATGTGTCAAGTGTATCCACAAGGAAAGAAAACAAATTTGCTTAAAGAGAAATTTATTCATATTATTGTTTACGTGGATAACCAACAAATGTTAAGTGAAAAACAATTGTCATAAAATAGTGTCAACAAATGTCCATATGGCGTTATAAAGTGGGTTCAGATTGGAGTATGTGTTCAATATAACATAAGAAATGCTCATATCTTAACCTTCCTTACCCATTTAACATAGGGCTAAACTCATTGTTTCGTACACTACTTCTGACAAAACTATCACACTTGGTCTTGCATGTTTATGTACTGATTTAGGAATATATTTTGAGTTAAACGCTGATTTGCTAAAGGTTAAGAATGTTTGGCCTTTTGTGTAAAATTAATTTTGTTACGAGCAAATATGTTTGCTACATACTTAGAAATAATTTGTATAGATCAATCATATGATGAGCAAAAACAATTTCCTAAGTTAAGGCGTTGTCATCTGTATTCTTTAATCTCACATTCTCTAAATAACAACCACGCCCCCCCCCCCCCCAATGAAGAAAAAGAAGTAAACAGTAAAATGAGCAAGAGCAAACCAGGAGAATATAAATATACCAACTGAAACCTTAACCTCAACACAAATCAATAACTTAGTAGTAATAATGGTAATTATAATAAAAGCAACGCCTAGCGTGGCATAATACTACAGTTGTTTAGTTTAAATGGGAGAATTATAAAGTATGGAAACATCCCCCTTGCCTGCTAATGGGGACTTGGAGATGAATAGGCCACATTTTTTATTCTAGGAAAAAAATCAAATAATACAGAAGAAACAAATATGTGATTTTTTTAAACAAACAAAATAAACTTGCACATAAACATGATAAAATCCTTGGAATTTTAATGCAAAACCCAGTCGATCATACCGAAATGCAAACTGGTACCTACTCTTATTGATATAAAGTTATATGCCAAGTTTCAATCCTATACCTTGAAAGAGTGCAGAAAAAAAGTCTGGAAAACGACCTCGAACGGACAATGCTATAACACAATGCGTCCCGTTTTATAACGGCGTATAAAAACAAATAAGTATAAATCTGTGATACCGATCGAATTTCCACAAATCGAAGTCCAAAGAACATGACAATAGATACATATTTAAATATAAATATATTAATAAATCTATTTTGGAAGAAATATTACTACAGACATAATCAATGTGTTCATTTTGGTTTAAAGCGCTGCCAGTATGAACACTCAATAATTTGTCATGTTTCATAATCTCTAAGTGTTCAATATGTATTGTCAGTTTAAAATCATCTTTACATGAAGCCGTTTTTTTTATTTGTTAATTAATAGTTTTTGTTTTGTTTTCGTTTATAATCATTTTATATTCTACATGTGTCTGGATATCCTAACACAATATATTTATATCTTCATGAACCCTTTCCCTTAAAAATAAAAAGTTTTCGATAATTTTAAAGAGTCTGTTTTCAATTTATCGTAAGGTATAGTCGTAAAAAGTGTAGACAAAACTTAAGTTTGTAATGTATCTAAGAGTGGACAAATTATGAGATTTTAAGGATAAGGACTCCTTGAAGTTTTTTAAAATCCTAAATTGATGAACGTTACAAGAGTAAATTACATCGAAATACGTCTGAAGTTCCTCTATATTTGCAGATAGTATTTTTGTAAAGAGGACTGATAGAGGTTTGGTTGAGCATTTACTGGATCCTGCAATGAACCTATGCTTATACGGATCTTTGGAAATTCAATATAAGTGGGGTAACTCGAACTCACTATCGTTAGTACATATGTTAAAGACAGATTTATAATTGTCAATGATTTCATCTATTGAGAGTGTAGAGCGAGTATATATAGGACTACCAGTAGAATTTTAATACCAAGTTCCCCTAAAAGGCAATTGATATGATAATCCTTGCAAACGAAAACAATATTGATCGAAGCTTTATCTGCTGGCACTAACACATATTTGTGATGTATTCTTTCTAGTTCTGCTGGACATCTGGGTCATCATGTTCCTTTTTAGTTTACTAATACAGGTTTATATCCATTCTGACAACGTATCTAAATCGACGTCTTCATGTTTCGCAGCATAGTCCTCTGCAGAATTCACTATAATGTGGAACGTTGTACGCCAATTAAGTTTAGGCCCCCGGGTAATTAACTATCGAAGAATTCTATTGTCTACAAATTTGACATTGCCAGTAATGACGTGACCACAGGACTATATGTGAATATAGATGAGGAGCATGAGCACGTTGTTGGGGTTTTGTGTAAGATGTTTGATATCTAAGCACTAACCCTAACCCTAACCCAAATATAACCTAGTCAGTTACCAATCACCAGCTATTATCCGGTCAGTTACCAATCACCCACTAACCAGGTATTACCCATATAAGGTACAAGATATAACACAATTCACTTACGTTTTGTCTTTGGTAAAAGTACGTCCTTACTCAAAGATATTTACTCGAATGACAATTCAAACTGCGATACCTAGAATGTTGAGGAAAAATTTGGCTAATGCAAACTGACGTATGAAAATTGACCTATATAATTTGCTAGCTTATTTTAAATATTTCAAATGCAGATTTCATTACACATTTAAGTTTAAATGTATGTAATGTTCAATATTAATAACACTCTGATTTGAATATATCATTATTGAGTAGTTTTAGTTATAGTTTTGGAAAATTTCAATTTGCAATTTTTACAAACTGAAGTTAAAATGATGAGGGTTCAAAGCCTGAACCTTGCGGTACTCCACTACTTACAAGTGATATCAGTGCTGATTTTTTTTTATGATATCCCAGATTCTATGCACGTGCTATGTTACCGCGGAGCAAATTCCTGATGCTTTCGGAGAAAACAATATTTTGTGGCCCTAAATCTAAATAAAGTAGCGGTCAATATATTTCAATTCAAAATCAAAACGAAATACTAAAAGAGAAATTTGGCTGGTGCGACCTTTGACTCTTTTTTCAAATAGAAGTTAAAATGATGAGAGTTCAAAAACTGAACCTTGCTGTACTCCACTACCTATAAGTGTTATCAGTGCTAATTTCTTTTTGATGATTCTATGATTCAATGAGCGTTCTACGTTACCGTGGAGCAAAATCCCGGAAAGCAAAAATGCTCTGTGGCCCTAAATCTAAATAAAGTAACTGTCAATATAATTCAATTCAGAATCAATAAGAAATCCCAAAAGAGACACATTTGGCTGGTGCAAATGACCTTTGACCCCTTTTTTAAACTGAAGTTAATATAATGACAGTTCGAAAACCAACCCTTGTGGTACTCCATTAAAAGCGCTATTGTCCTTGAATACGCTGGTATAATTACGCTGGTATAATTTGCCGTGCAGGAAGTCATTGTGATAATGTAGACATGTAATTAGGGTTAGGGTTAAGAGTAACCCCAGGTAGCGAAAGTTAAGGCTAGATGCCTGGTAATCCCAGGTATCAAAAGTCGTTAGGGTTTGGGTTAGGGCTAGATGCCTGGTAATCCCAGGTAGCAGAAGTCGTAATTTATGGTATCAAAACCGTAATTTATGGTAACCAAAGTGGTAATCCCAAGAAACAAAGTCGTAATTTGCTACTTAAGTGGTAATTTGCTACCTGATAAGTGGTAATTTGCTACTTGGAAAGTGGTAATTTGCTACATGAGTCTCGGTAATGATAGGTAACACATCCGTAAAATGCTACCTTTGAAATTTTCTAAGTTTTTCTACTTTCTTTATTATTAATGTGGGATGGGCGGGAGGTCAAAGAGTGCAGTTATGGGCGTGGCATTTAAATATGTGGTAGGGCGGGTGATGCACTATGATGTAGATATCATATTTAATCCAAAAAATAAAAAATGGTTAAACCCCATCGGCCCAAAACGTTAGCCTATTTTTACACACCCCTTTTTCATGGACTAACCCTGTGTACTAAATTTGCCAGAATGAAAAACCTCTTTGGATATTTTTAAATGCCATGATATCACTTAAATGTTGGCATTTAAAAAGTTTAAATATCATAAATATAACTCTGTTAAATAAATATAGAACATATATACCTTTTAATGCTAGTAAAAAAATCCTTATTATTTCATGAAAAACGGTAATAACTTTTTCAAAATTTTTTTAAGTGTTGGGGATATTTTTATGGTGAAATTTGGATAATTTATAATACATTTACACATTTAAATTATTTTTAAATTTTTTTTTTAATTTTTAAAAAATATTTAAAGTTTAAGTGCTAATTGTTACCTCATAAGCGATAATTGCTACCCAAAACGGTAATTTTGTTACTTGGGACTACAGTTTGACCATAAAATGAGCGAATGTCCCTTTAAATGTCGTTTAGTCTTTGAGATGACATTTGGCAAGGTGGTAACAAATCATGTTTTATTTCATAATATGATGACATTTTGTGTATATGAACATGCATATATCTGACTAGACTCATGTGCACTTATATACAATAACATACACCTATACACACCTGTAAATACCTGCATACACCTATTTATAAATCATGGTCTTGTCACAGCTGTAACTTGATATCTTAAAATGGAAATAATATAATTCTATGGTATTGTTCATGATAATTTTTATGACCAGAATGCAAAGTTTCATTAACAAGCATTGAATAATAACTGAGTTATGACCCTTAGAAATCTTAACATATGGCCTATGACATTACATAAAATGCAGTCTTGTGAAAGGTGTAACTCTTGATATATTTCATTGGTTATCATATAGATCTATTATACTATTGTATATATAATTCATGACCTACGTGCAAAATACCATATCCATAAGTTGATAAATAAGTGAGTTATGACCCTTAGAAATCCTGAAATATGGCCTATGAAATTGTATAAAATGCAGTGTTATCACATGTTGAAAAGTGTTGATATATTAGAAGGGCATAAATATATTTCTTTGGTGTTGTGGAATATTATAATTTCTGACATACATGCAAAATAACATGAATATAAATTGATAATTATTGAGTAATACCAAGTTATGACCCTCAGAAATTATGAAATATGTCTTTTGATATTACAGATTTATTATAGATATAAAATCTGTTTTTCTTAAGATATCTCATTGCAATTTACATATATAGTAGATGTTTATATATATATATAAAAAAAAACACTTGTAGAATTTCCTTAAGATAGGTTGCATATTTCTATAAGAATTATTGGAAACTAACTGTCCAAAATTTCACATAAATCTCTTTATTTGCAATATCCTGTGGGGGTATAAAATCTGTATTTCAAAAGATATCTCATTGACTTTTACATATATGGTACATAGATATTTGTAAGATATATGTGAAGTTTCATTAAAATAGGATACATATTTCTATAAAAATTATGGGAATCTGAATGTCCAAAATTTCAAATAAATGCCTTTATTTTCAATAATCTAAAGGGGTATGAAATCTCTGTTTCTTGAAATATCTCAATGATATTTACATTTGTAGTACATGTTAGTATATACAAGATATTTTCATTTAGATAGGTAACCCATTTCTTTAAAATTATGGGAATCTGAATGTCCAAAATTTAGCATAAATGTCATTATTTGCGATAACCTAAAGGGGTATAAAATCTCTGTTTCTTGAGATATCTCAATGATATTTACCTATGTGGTACATGTAAGTATTTGTAAGATATATGTACAGTTTTATTAAAATAGGTAACATATTTCTATAAAAATTATGGGAATCTGTATGTCCAACATTTGAAATAAATGCCTCTATTTTCAATAACCTAAAGGGGTATGAAATCTCTGTTCCTTGAGATATCTCATTGATATTTGCATATATAGCAGGTGTTGATATATACAAGATAAAGTTTATGACCGGCATTCATAGTTTCATTGATATGAATTGAATAGTTGCTGAGTTCTGACCCTTAGAAATCTAAACAAACTGCATAAAAGACAATCTTGTGAGAGGTGTTTATTGAGATTAACCACCCTAAAGTTGGGGAATTGACTGTCTTAGCCAAGGTATGATTAAACACATCCTGAAGGACTTGTATGCCAATATTGAACCCCATTGGGCCATAATATACCGTGTTATCGGTCTTGGAAACTTTGAAATATTATTGAGAACGCGGACGTGAGAGAAAGCCCACTTCTAAACCTTGGAATAACCTTGGATATGAGGGTCCAACTAGGTCTATCTTGCAATATGTGAGAAGTCAACCACCCCACTTCACATCCAAAAGTTATAAGCAAACTTCGTAGATCTATTGATTTATTATACGCATGTGATTATACAAATCATACGCATCTTATTATACAAATTTACAATTATGTTTATACAAATTTCATACTACATCATATTAAATTATACTTAACACAATTTTGTGTATTTTTCTGTCTATCACAAAGTCATTACAATTATATCAAGTATTCATGAAGTCATACATATATCATTAAAAACTTTCAAACAATATCAAATTACATCATACTTTGAAACATGTAAAATAAGTCTGTTCAATCAGTACAAATATACATGAAATCATACGCATGTTATTATACAAATTTCACGCCACATCAAATTAAATTATAGTTTACACAATTTTGTGTATTTTATGTCTATCACAAAGTCATCATAATTATAATAAGTATTCATGAAGTCATACATATGTCATTAAAACTTTCACACAATATCAAATTATATCATACTTTAAAACATGTAAAATTAGTCTGTTCAATCAATGCAAATAAGCATGAAATAATACGCATGTTATTATACAAATTTTACACATCAAATTAGATTATAGTTTACACAATTTTGTGTATTTTTATGTCTATCACAAAGTCATCACAATTATTATAAGTATTCATGAAGTCATACATATATCATTAAAAACTTTCAAAGAATATCAGATTATATCATACTTTGAAACATGTAAAATTAGTCTGTTCAATCAATGCAAATATGCATGAAATAATACGCATGTTACTATACAAATTTCACAAAATATCAAATGATATCATATTAACCTATTGTGTAAGCACCGGACTCAATTATCTTTTTCAGAGTATTTATATTCACTTCTTTTTTTACAATATTTATTAATGCACCTGACTCTGTCTATTTTTTTTTTTATATATTGGTTGCCGAGTCGCTCTTCACACCTCATCAGGAATATGCGACCCTCAGAGGTGTCTTTAAGGGTTTTCATGACTGCTTTCTTTGTAAAGCATCCTTCTTGCAAGTTTCGAGCACATAGCTCTTTTAATGTGCTCACTCCTTCTGGCGTAAATGACCGTCGTCCATGGGTCAACACGCTGGGATTCCATCTTGATTCTGAGTCACATGTCTGATTCATCATCAGCGTGTCTGATTCATCATCATCCGCAGGACGAGACGTTGGCACTATGTTTTGTTCGGAACAGCCTGGCATCGGACTGGAGATGTTCGGTGATGGCAGCTTGACTGATTCATCGTTATCTGCAGGACGAGACGTGTTTCGTCCTGAATAGCTTGGCATCGGGCTGGAGATTTTCGGTGATGGCGGCACGATTGCAGAGTCATCCGATGTAGTTACTTCCCTTTGTATAGGCATCACTCGTTTCTTTATTTGTTTAGCTGGCGAATCAGGTTTCGACATCATTGATTTCTCTATAAGGTTCGATATCGGTACTGCCTTTTTCTCGGTTTGGGATAAAAGGTAGTACCTGTCCTGGGTGGTCGGTAAATGTGTCATATGCGCGGCGAGGTCCTCTCGTATTCCGGGATTATTCTCCCGTACAGTTGTGGCGGTTGCCCGCCTCAACCTGGTCGCCGAAATGCGCTTTCTGTTTCCTGTTTTGGCCCAAATGCAGCTTAATGCTTTAGCAATGGCATTAGATGACATTGGCTGTGGCTTTCCCTTGAGGGGCCATGTGTAAAATATACAGTCCCCTTCATTAATTGTGACGTTAGGAATGCGAACGGTCATTTTCATCAGCGTTTTCAGCTGACCCAGCAAGTAATGGGAAAGGCCAATTGGAGCAGGTCCCATGTATGACGTTTTAAGTTTGCTGACCTGAAAAAAAAATTAATATATAAGGTGAGGTAAAACACATCATGTCATCAAATATATATGCGACATCAACATGATAAGCTCTGATTTGCAAATCTGAAATCGAGATCAGTCCCTTGATCTGGTGGAGCCCCGATTGACAGACAGAAGGAGCGAGGTTCAGGCTCATGTCTCCTTTAACTACCTTTGGAAAGGCCATCATTGAGCCCACATCTTGTAGGGTATTATAGAAAAAATATATAAATATTTCTAAACTTCTTTTGTGTTGAAATATGGGTCTTTGAATATGCAATAATACATTCAATGGTTTGTTTACGTGAATTCCAAAAGATATTAGATAGTAGAAGATGGCATACCATTACAACAGCCCCTTCCTCTGTTGTTTTAGCCAGGAAAACCGACCTGTAGGTCAGATTTGCAAGGGCTCCCGGGCGTTGTGCGTTTCATGATAAGATTCGGAAAATCGGGTAATTTTTGCAAAGTAAGTAATCGGTCCTATTGATTTCCGGCGGTGCCCAGTTGTCCAGGAGGTCTTTTGCCTCGTCACTTTGAATGTTACTGGTGTTACCATTGTTTCTAAAAGAGAAAATGGAAGCATTTATGAGGTTAGCTTTATCTCAGTGACGTCAGTACTCTGTTAGTACGTATTAAGTCTTTACGTATATCATTGTATTATCATATCAAAAAAGCTAAGGCGACCGAGTTCTGACCATGCTACTAGGTGTGACAAGTTAAATATCCATTTCTTCTTTGGCCGGGCCAGTTACATAGGTCAAAATGTATATACGCTGCATAAGGTGGATAGCATAGCCAAAATTGTGCAAAATTCTTGGTGTGGCTTAATACAATTTAAAATAGATTAATCAATCAATCAATCAAAGGACATACAACAATATCGATAAACATTCTTATAGAATTTTTTATATTCAAATTCCTTTCTATTTTACAATAAAAATAAGAATAACTAAATCTTCTATTACTTTAATTAATGGTAAACAGTACTTACAATTTTCTTGTTCTATTCTGCTACACACGTCTTTTCTCTTCGACGACTTCTTTGCAACTGACTGACAACGAGTTTACTGTTTCCTTATATACCCCCATCCGGATTGACATTCCAACCAAACTGCAATGTAAATGGATTGGACAATTGGTAATGTTTGATAAATCATATCTCATGTTTTATATGGAGTATAATTTCGATATTTATATCGTTATTTCAAGCCCTTTCCAATGATATAAATAACATTAATATCTATTAATGTTTTCGTATAGAAAAACTATGTTGAACTTAGGTATCTTACTGTAATCAAAAGAGAATTTGAGTCTTATTCCAATGGTTTCATCCAAGTTAAACATAACAAATTATTGAAAAAAAATTAATCGGATTAACAAGTGTTATATACCAATCGATTCGTCTCTCAAAATCATTTAAAAATCTGGGTAACACGAGGGGTCTAGGACTTGCGGTTGAAAAGTTATGCATTAATATGTATTAAATTATTTGCTATATGTAGCCAATTGTCTTTACCAATCGAAACTACTATAATTCCAGTTGATTCCAATGGATTAATCCAACTTTAACATACAAATTTATTGAAAAAACTTAATCGGATTAACAAGTGTTATACACCAATCGATTCGCCTCTCAAAATCATTTAAAAATCTGGGTATCACGGGGGGTCTAGGACTTGCGGTTAAAAAGTTATGCATTTATATATATTTTAATTGTTTGCTATAAGATGCCAATGTCTTTACTAATTGAAACCACTAGAACTCCAGTTTATTCCAATGGATTAATCCAACTTTAACATACAAATTTATTGAAAAAATTAATCGGATTAACAAGTGTTAAACACCAATCGATTCGCCTCTCAAAATCATTTAAATATCTGGGTATCACGGGGGGTCCAGGACTTGCGGTTAAAAAGTTAAGCATTAATATATATTTTAATTGTTTGCTTTATGATGCCAATGTTTTTACCAATTGAAACCACTATAATTCCAGTTGATTCCAATGGCTTTATCCAAATTTAACATACAAATCTATTGAAAAAAATTATTCGGATTAACAAGTGTTATACATCAATCGATTGGGGGGTCTGGGATTTGCGGTTTAAAAGTTAAGCATTAATATATATTTGAATGTTTGCTATATGATGCCAATTGATTCCTGATGTCTTAGAATGGTAATAATAAAATTCTATGGTATTGTGCATATTTCGCATAAATCTCATTATTTGCAATAACCTATGAGGGTATAAAATATATATTTCTTAAGATATCTAAATGAGTTTTACATATATGGTACATGTTAGTATATACAAGATATTTGTGAAGGTCCATTAAGATAAATTATCTATTTCTTTATAAATTATGGGAATCTGAATATCCAAAATTTAGCATAAATGTCATTATTTGTGATAACCAAAAGGGGTATAAAATCTCTATTTCTCGAGATATCTCGATGATATTTACCTATGTGATACATGGAGGTATTTGTAAGATATATGTAAAGCTTCATTAAAATAGGTAACATATCTCTATAAAAATTATGGGAATCTTAATGTCCAAAATTTAGCATAAATATCATTATTTACGATAACCTAAATGGGTATAAAATCTGTGTTTCTTGAAATATCTCGATAACAAATACGTTTGGCCCTTAGCAATCTTTAAATATGCCCTTAGTTTTCGCGGACGTCAATGAAAACACCATGTAAAATATTACTATAAACCTTTGTTTCTTGAGATTGTACTTCATCACTAACCCTAACTTTTATAAATAACCCTAACCCCCCTCTAAAGTTAACACCAACAAATGGGCTTGGGTAGCAAAATACCAATTAGCTACCTAAGTAGCAAATTACCACTTTAGGGGTGAAAGTGGTAATTTGCTACCTAAGTGGTATTTTGCTACCTGAAATGTGGTATTTTGCTACCTAAGTGGCAAATTACCACTTTAGGATGAAAGTGGTAATTTGCTACCTAAAGTGGTAATTTGCTACCTAAGTAGCAATTTACCGAGTTAAGGTGAAAGTGGTAATTTGCTACCTAAAGTGGTAATTTGCTACCTAAAATGGTAATTTGTTACCTTAAGTGGAAATAAATAACTTTGGGCATCTAACGTTTCATAATTTCGACAAAGTTTGTTGACCTTAGAAACCCATTTCCTGACCCCCGGGATTTATGAAATTTGGCCGATATGGACTAGGGTTCGATCTCTTTCAAAACCTCTCCTTCAATTTGGACTATGACCTACATAAGTATACTATTTTAAGTGTGCACTGCAGTGTGAAATATAAACATGATCAGATTTAGGTTTTGGGACTAAGATAAAGTCCAAATAGACCACCTAGGGGTGGGGTCTAAACTTTATGGAAAAGAGTTGAATTTTTTTTTCAAAAATACCTTAAATGTAGAACTCTAATATATATTAAGAACAATATTTTAAGTCTAATAATTTGGCCGTAAAAAATATGCAGATTAGGGTGTAATTTGGCCCATTTTAGGGTCTTTTATAATTAAAGTTCCGTAAATATTTTGGACCATTTTCCTTTTTTTTTAAAGAAATGATTTTTAGGCTTTGGTTAAAGAGTCCTCAACTAATGATGGGATAATATTTAAAAAAAATTATTTTGGACCTAAGGGGTCCAAACTAGGTCATACTTATGCAAGACCTATTTACGGGAAATTAAAACTAGTCTACTTGAAACAAGTGTTGGAACTTTTTTATCAGGCAAGATTAAGAAACGCAATTTGTTGGATTTTGTAGTACTACATTAGACCTTTAGGCTATGTAATTATGTTGGTCCTTGTAAAAGGGACTATTTGGGTATTCAATGACCAATATGGTCCAAACATGTGAAAAAGCACTAAAAACACTCTTCACGCCAAGGGCTATAACCCATGTTAAACCGAAAGGAAAAATTTGATTTGTTCATGTAGGTCTAGCTAGGGGCTAGACCTACCGATACATATCCAAACTAGGTCCCTAATATTAATGGAAGTGGTCCAACTGGACCTAATCCCAATGAGGACTGGTTTTAACGGTAAAAAACGAGCAAAAAAATGTGCAATTTTGACAATCGGTAATTTGTTACATCGGAAAATGACCTAGAAAGGGGTCTTAAAATAATGATAGAATGTAGTCCTTTCATGGACCTGTAAAGGACATCCCAATCCTCCTAAACCTTTTAAATTATCTCATGGTTTAGGCCTAAACCTAGACCTTTAAAAAAAAAGGAACGAAAATTTCACTAAGTGGTAATTTGCTACATTTGGACCACTTTGACCCCCATTTCCCCACTTATTTGGGGGAGGAAAAAGAAACCCTTTCGTGGGGTTTGGTTTCCCCCTAAGGCCTATCAGATGATATAGTCAAATCTTAAAAAAAATTTATCCTCCGATATCGCCAAAATTTTTAAGTTGACTTAGGGGTTAGGGTTAGTTGAGGTTATCTTCTAGGGTCTCTGTTTGCGCAAAATCAAAGATTTGTTTAGGTTTAGAAGGGTTAGGAAATGGTTTAGAATGCAAAATGGGTGTAGGAGAGAAACTTTTAAAGCCAGAAACCTGGGATATAGAGCCCTTATTATCACCTAACCCTAGATGAAAACCGATTTCTTCTAAGTAGCAGAAAACATAAGTTTTTGCAAAAAAAACCTTTTTGACCTCTAGAAGGCCCTGCCTTCGAACCATCTGGAGCCAAAGGTCCCGTTTCTAAACCTCAACCCTAAACCTCTTACCTTATATTTACTGCTACCTGAACTTACCATTCCTCTAATTAGGGTTAGGGTTAGGGTTTGGGGTTAGGGTTAATAGCATACCTTCCCTCTTGATCGGGGCTAGGATTGATCCACTGATGTATTTCGTCACAGTTGAGTAATGCATTTTATGAGCCTCTTTCTGATTTGATGTACATTACTTGTGCAGACATTTGGCAGCCATTTTACTTGTTGCTCGGAATATGGAATTATTTTAGGAAATGTACTGAATGAAAGGTAAGGTCCAAGTGTATTTGAAATGTTTTACATTCATGACATATATTGATACTTATTATTATCCAGATAGGTATAAAATAAAATTGAATTAAATATATATATTTTCCGGTTATCCCAATATACCCAATTCTTATATAAGCTCATTAATCATAAAACATATTTGAATGTGAATAATGTATGTATGTTATTGTAAGCATGCACGTGTATGTATACATGTACGTATGTGTCTCCATGTATGCATATATTTGTATATGTGGTATGTATCAATGTAAGTTTGTACCGGTAAATGTTTTTGCGTGTGTATAAATGTGAATGATAGTGTGTAATTGTAAATCCAAATAAGCTACGAATATTCGTTATTTTGTAGAAATTACATGTTTATATATGTACATATGTGAAGGAGCACGTTTTTGACATATTCACAATACGTTACAATTAAGTACGTGAACCCGTATTAGTATCTGAATACCGCTTTGCCATTATTATTATTATTAATAATATTATCTCTTTGCTATAATTCTTTGTACCTACATCTGCCTGAGACTGCATATGTACATGTTTATACGTATATTTGTATGTATATATATGAATTAATATATTGATGTCTATTTTTATTATAATGTCGGCCTGATATCATTGTATAATAATACCACTGTACAAAGGGAGAGAGCTTTATATAAGCTATATGCTTGCTGCTCAATCCCTATCATAATGCATATGTATAATCTTCATATCTATTATGTGTATTTTCTACAATAAATCCTGTTTAAACCAAAATAAAATTGATCCCGACATATAGAGTCATTCACAAACAACTATAATATATTAAACTGTGCATAAATAGAATAAGATCTGATTCTCGGAGAATGTAATCATCTATGTTATAAAAGCAATCTTATAATATAAACCAATTTGCCTTGCCTTGACCATGTAACCCTCAATGTTTACCTGTATCTTCTACATAAACTATTTAACCTACGTTAACAATCTAGTGATGTAGGGTCACTTATGAGTGTTTGTTTCCCGAAACATGCATGTATGGTCCATGTTATTAATTACATCAGACGTTGATGGTGCTAGACTCTTAAATTCTACCCCTCTAAACTCCTCTGGCTTTTTGAACACTTTAGTTTACACATACAATATTCTTTCGACACTAGACCCTATAGACCTAGCACCTCTACACCTTCAAGTCCCTAATCTTTGTAGCTATGTTTGCCCTATAGCCCGCATAGACATTATAGACCCTCTAACCCTTCTATACCTTCAAGCCCAACTAGACCCCTTAAGACCATTTAGACCTTGTAACCCCTGTACACCTTCTAGCCCTATCAGACCATCTGGCCCCTCCACACCTTTAAACCCTTCTAGCCCCACTAGACCCTTTTAATCCCTCAGGACCATTTAGACTTTCTAACCCCTGTACACCTTCTAGCCCCATCAGACCATCTGGCCCCTCTACACCTTTAAACCCTTCTAGCCCCACTAGACCTTCTGGGTCCTCTACACATAAACCCCTCTAGCCCCACTAAACCTTCTGGCCCTCTATTCCTTCAACCTCCATAACACTTATAATCCTCCAAACACTTCTAGCCCCTATATTTGTTCAAGCCTTAACACTTGAAGCCCTCTATTCGTTCTAGTCCACATATACCCTAGACCTTCTATCACCTCAACACCCAAAGTTCATCTAACCTTTTAAACCCCTCTAGACCTTATAGCCCCTGTACACCTTCATGTTCTTCTTATCACATTGCATTCTCTAGTCCGTCTAGAATATTTAGACTCTCGAAGCCTTTGAGCCCCTTCACACTTCCTAATCCTACACACACCTAACTCTTCTCACCCCTGTACATCCAGTAAGATACTGTAGACACTTCACACCGATCTTAGGATTAGGTTTAGACTTACCCTAAGCCTAACCCATAGGCAACTATTCTTGGTTTCTAGCTACTTAGAAAGAATTGTCGTATGAATGGAATTGTGTTTAGGGTTTGTGTCGTCTCCTTTACCAAAATAATTGCAAATGTCAGATACAACATTTCAAACAAATTCTTAGGACTGAAAAGCTACTTATGTACACATACAGGTACATTCTTCCTTATAGACACACATACCATAGATATAACTGGCTGCAAGTCGTGGTCCTGTCTACAGCTATTGTGATGATGATAGGGCCACAATTCCTTACGTTGCGTAGACCTGCACGTATCATAAATGAAATGTTCGATACGATTCTACGCATTTTGGTGAGAATTGGAGTGAATATCTTTAATATATAGACATTAAATAAATTTTCTGCAAGAAAAACTTGCCCCCGATATGTCGTCTGAATGCTCTATACACATCTTTCCCCAACCTGTATCAAATTGGCCGGTTTATTTATATTTAGTCTGAAACATCCACACGTTTGATGTTGCTTACAAATTGCAATTACGCAAACGTGTGGATGATTCAGACTACAAATAAACAAACCGCCAATTTTAACACAGATAAGTAAAAATGTTAGTAGAGCATACAGACAGCAAATCGGGGGTAACTTTTCATTGCCAAACATTTCTTTAGTGACTATATATTAAAAATATTCATTCCAATTCTCGCCGAAATGCTTAGAATCGTGCTGATCATTTTGTTAATAAAAATACAAGTCTACGCAACGTTAGTGATTGTGGCCCTATCATTCAGATAGGCCATTACTTGTGACTAACATATAACGAAATTTTAATTATATTTCAGACTGAATTACAATGGACACACCTGAGGTATTCACGGTCACAGCATCAGAAAATGCTTCTAGCTTTCTAAATCTTAATGTTTGACACTGAATTTGACATAGATGGCATGGTATTAGACCTGAAATCTCTGAATGCCATACCTTTCGACGTTCATTACATGAACATGATCCCTAACGGAATAAGAAGCGTGATAGCCATGTTTAACATAACAAAAAAGCATGTACACTTAACAGAAATGACCTATACTTCTCGACAAATCATCTGTAAATGTCTCGGTATGCAATTATTTAGCGCCAATGGCTGGCAAGTGAATGTTGTAATGCTTCCAGTGAACAATATCCCAAGTTCTTACTCAATGCCAAACAAGTACAAGTACCAGGACTTGATATTGAAAGTTTTCAAGGAATTTAAATCCAATTTTGAGAAACTTTTACGAATGTTACCCCCCGAAGACAATAAAAAAGAATCCACTTATGGATGCAAAGAAATGGAGAATTTTGTCGAAAGACCAGGAATTCATTCTTGGACTTTTAGATACTGCATTGTATTTGTGCAATGTACCTGTTCACCACAAATTACGAGTAGGAATGGGAAAAAGTAAATTGCCGCATATGTACACTTGCAATGTATGTAATAAATAAATGAATGACTTTCTAATCCTCAAACTTTTAATTTTCATTGATGATTCTCCTCGAACACCTCATAATCTCTCGGTAGGATAACCATTGCCAAATATAAAGGAAAATGAGTGGTTACATTTGGTGTGACTAGCCAACTAGGAGACACCTACATATCCCGGGCACCTGGTCTCACCTCTAGTTTGCTAGGGATCTGTTATTGCCAATGTTACTCTATAGTGAGTGATATTGTGATTTGCTGTCAGGATCGTCATTAAAGGAAGGTATACACGCTTTGAAAACATTAAGATAAAAAAAATTAATATTGACCATGATCTCTGATAATGTTATATTTTTCTATCGTAATGAAAATATCATCCCGAACAGTAAAGCACTATCATAAAACCTATACGATACTCGCAAAATCACGGTTTACAAAGTTTTTTTATCACATGGAACCCCTGTTTTTGCACTTAAACCATGTGACAAGAAAATATTGGGCGAGTATATTCTTGTGGATTAATATTCAACCTCGAAAGACAAATCTCGCAATTGTCTTACTAAACAACTCGATTAACTCATCCGACTGTTCTAAACCTGATTTATACATATATCGGTGCTGTAAGTTAAAAATCAGAAGAGTTCCAAGGAATAAACAAACTTATCGTGCATTTGTTTGTAAACAATGAATTTTGCGAGTCTCGTATAGGCTTAGTGATAGTGGTATAATATTCAGAATGATTTTGATTTAATAAGATAGATAAATATTACATTATAAGAGATTTCGGGCAAATCCAATTTTTTATTCCAATTTTTCACAACGTACATACCTTCGTTTAAATTCATTTTTGTCCTAAACTTCTGCACTTTACTCTGTGGAGCACGTAAAAAGTTCACTGCAAGGGGTTTGACATTGTTTTAATTTTTCCTGACATAGTGGCCATAGCACTTTTTATACAAACATGTCCAAAGTCAATTTATTTTTTAGTCGTTTGTTCATTTTTTTTTCTGAATGGGCAATGTCATCGACTACCCAAATAGGAGACGTTAACCCTTTTTAGCAACTGGTCTCACCTCAGTTTGTTATGGGTCTATTATTACTCCCAATGGTACTCTATTAGAAATGCTGTTGTTATTTGCAGTGGATCATGATCTTTAATTCAGTTGGATTCTTTTTGTCAATATGTCCCTCTACCGGTTTCGTCGAAAAGACTTCATGGTTCTGTCAGTCTTTTCGTTCGTATGTCTGTCATTCGACCTTATTTCCGCCGTCTTTAAGCACTTTAAACAATCATTATTGGATTTTGTTTTTACACAAGGAGTGCGTTGTGATCTATCCACTTACTAATGAAAATTTGCAATCTCTTGGTCTATACCTAACGTTTAACACATAAAAAATAATGTTTCATGTCCTTCCGTCTGTCCTTACGACCTCTCGTCTGTAATTAATCTGTCGCACTGAGTAAGACATGCCCAGTCCAAACCTATCCAGAAATCACACGGTCGCGATTATCTGTCCTTTCCACTTCCTTCGCATTTGGTCTCGCCTTTAGTTTGCCAAGGACCCTTCAATATTCCTAACGGTACTCCATTTTTAGTGATGTTGTGATTAACTGCCAGGATCTTTTTTATTTATATATATGTACTTCAATTCATATATGTCCCGTGCATTATGGAGCTCGTAGAAAAGTTTCCAGTCTAGAGTTTGACAAAAAGTGTTTTTATTACCCATCGTGAAAAACTGTTACCAGTGTGCTGTCGGTCTGGAAATTGGCAGCAAATACTTTATTTACTTCGATTTGTATTGCAATGAATATGTTACTCTCCCCTCAAGGGCATCTGGTCTTACCTCTATCTTCCAAGTGGTTCGTCGATGTTCTCAACCGTGCTTCATTGTCAGTACTGTTGATTCATGGCCAGGATCTTTACCATTCAGTTTGCACATTACATGAGCCAAATCCGATGAAGTCAGTGTTTTGAGTGTTTCTAAACCAAACTAAATAATGTTATATTCATATTGATGAAATTAAATCAATAGATTTGAATGGCCTCCAATCCACCCCTATAGCCATCCCTTACCTCCCTTTTTTCAACATTATCACATATAGTCGGAGATTTTTTTCACTTTTGAGATCGGTTTGTGGACGAGGGTCAGAGCGAGTTTCTTCATCAAAAGTTTGATTTTTAGCGATATCGGGATTTGTAAGCATGTGGCGGAAAAAAAACGAAATTGCAACCTATTGTCCAATAAATCAACATTAAACTTGCTTGATCATAGCAATATATTTTCCAAATAAGATTTAAGACCTCTTCCTGCAGTTGTGTTGTCTGAAAACATAGTATAATTCTCCACTTTGCCATTTGAGTACATAGTATGACGTCAGATTTCGCAGAAGGCGACTTTTGCATTTGTGTCGAATATCTAAGGAACTGTATTATAGGTAGTCGCGTGTTTTTGTTTTCAAAGTTTTCAGTAGTTAAGTGTAGATCCGACGTCATATTGTATACACAAATTGAGAAGATGGGTATTTTACCGTAAATTCAGATAAAACTACTGATAAAAGAGGTTATAGATATTATTTGGAAAATATATTATTATGATCAAGTAAGTTTAATGTTGATTTTTTGGATTATGGGAAGCAAGTTCGCTGAGCAGACGTTTATGTGTCACCAGCAGTTTGTACATCACGATACCAACTAGTTTCGCTAAAATTCCAACTTTTGATTGGTTTCAATTTCTCCCGAAAACCATTGATATCAAAAGGTTGGAGAAAAACTGAGAATCTCCGACTAAATATCATAATATTGCCTTGTAGAATGACGTATTCTAAATAATAATGCGAGTGATTTCAATCTTTTTTAATTCAACATTTGGGTGCAATTCACACTTGTCAATATTCCCAGCCGTGTTTCATTGTCAGTTCGGTTGTGATTCATTGACATGATCTGTGTAAGTCTTTATGCTCATTATTTGAGGCAAATCCGTGAATTGCATCTAAGTCGGTGATTTGAATGTTTATCAAAAGTATATAAAGTTATATTTATATTGATGAAATTAAATAATTGGTTTTGAATGGCCTCCATGAAATTAAATAATTGGTTTTGAATGGCCTCCAATCCTCCCCTATAGCCATCCCTTACCCCCTTTTTATTTCAACATTATCGCATATAGTCCGAGATTCTCTACTCTACTCTTGCTTTTGATATCGTTTTGTGGTAGAGGATCAGAGCGAGTCTTCATCAAAAGTTAGAATTTTAGCGATACCAGCAGATATCGGGATGTACAAGCCTCTGTCGACAACTTGCTTGCTCATAGCAATATATTTTCCAATTATGAGATGTAAGATCTCTTCCAACATTCGTTTTGTCTGAAACACAGTAAAAATCTTCATTTCGCTATTTGAGTACTTAGTATGACGTCAGATTTGACAAAAAGGTGACTGTGACGAATAGCTAAGAAATCGAGATTCGGGTAGTCTCGTGTTTTTGTTACAAAAATTTGTCAGCTGCTAGAGTGTCAAAAATGGAAAATGGCGTTCTGCGAGATGTGATGTCATAATGTATACATAAATGGAGAAGAGGGGAATTTTACCGTACATTCAGATAAAACGACTGCTGGAAGAGGTTACAAATCTTTCTTTTTTTTTTTTTTTAGAAAATACATTGTTTTGATCAAATAAATTTAAAGCTGAATTACTGGATTATAGGTAGCAAGCTGCTGCATAGATGTTTATTTGTCGTCAGAGGCTTGTACATCCCGATACCGACTGGTATCGCTAAAATTTTAACTTTTGATTGGTTGGGAAATCTCCCACCAACCGGCGATATCAAAAGTAGGAGAAAGACAGAGAATCTCTGACTAAATCACATACTGTGCTTGTCTGTTGTACAGACTACTGCTTACGCATATTGGCGTATGAAATGACACATTTATAGTTTGATATAATAATAAAATGAGTGGTTTCGATAATTGTTTATTTCAACATTTGGATGAACTTCACAATAAAACATGTCTCTCTGACATTAATGAACTTCATGGAATTTATGATATCATATAATCATAAAGTGAGTGGTTTCAATTATTATGTTTAACTCAACATTATTGTGAACCCTACAATAAAGCATGTCTCTCTGACATTAATCGACTGCACTGTATTTGGAGTATGATATAATTATAAGGTTAGTGGCATGACATGAAACAATTTTACGACATCAATTATGATATTCACATCATTTTGTAATACACTGATGTAGAGTAAGCGTCGGGATGCACATTGCGATACCACACTATCGTGTCTCTATAACACGAATGAACCTTATGAGATCAATTATGATATTCACATGATCTTCTTATTCACATATGAATAATAAGAATCGAGGTGCAATTGCCATTTCTCATTTCGTATTCGTCCAGAAGGACATTAGCGGTTTCAGGGAAATCTCTCCAATTCATCTTGGAGTACAAGGCTATTACTTTTTTGGGTCTGAAAGCGTCCCCTGTGGGTATAATTGTACTGGGCTGGTCGGATACCCTACGATTATGGCATGTTCTGAACTAAGGGTACTAATATTTAATACATGTATTGGAATTCACCTGAAGCATGAACTTTTTTTTCTGAATTTATCAATTGACCTTCATTTCGATTGATTTATCTTTAATCTTCTCTTCCCTCCGAATCTCCATTTATCGTCTTCTATTTCATCGCTTGTCTTTTCCTCGCATTCCTTGCGCATGTCTCTTACATTTTATATTTCTTCCCTTAGTTCTCTACATTTATAGTATAATATGATCATAAGTTAAGTGGATCCAATTCATATATATAACTCAATAATATTGTGAACTTAACAATAAAACATGTCTCTCTGATATTAATCAACTCCATGGCATTTATAGAATATAATTATAAAGTTAGTACATTCAATTATAAAGTTTAACTCAACATTATTGTGACCTTTACAATAAAACATGTCTATCTGACACGAATTAACTCTATGACATCAATTATGATATTCACATGATCTACTAATTCACATATGAATAAAAAGAGTCGAGGTGCAAATTGCGTTTTCTCACTCTGTGCTAGACCTGCTGTCACTGAAGAGATAGTGTGTCTTGTATTGCGTCTCCAAACGCGTTCCTACTTTCCTTTTCCATTCAATAGAATCCGACCAAAGTCCTTTACCTAACCCAGCTTCAAAGATGGTGCGTTTAGTAGTCAAGTTCTTTTTCCAACCTTGTTTTTCATGTTCCTCCAGCAGGAAATTAGCGGCTTCAGGGAAATCTTTCCAATTCATCTTGGAGTATAAGGCTATTACTTTCTAGGGTCCGACAACGTCACCTGTGGATGTACTTGTACTGGATTTGTCAAATATCCTACGATTACTGGCATGATCTTAACTAAGGGTACTGGTATGTACTGCCGGTTGGGGACTTGTAGTTGATGCAGCAAGAAATATGGATGTACTGGCATGTTCATAAACAGGCGTTATGGTATGTATTGCTGGCTGAGGCCTTGTAGAGGATGTGCTGGGTATAGGCGGATTACTGGTGTGTTCAATAGGGATACTCATTGCCGACTGAGGTGTTGTTGCGGATTCTGTATCACCTCTTGATGTATCCATCGTTTCCTCTGTGCTTGATTCTCCATGCAATTTCAGAGAAAAAGATGCCCTCTCTAAACTCAGTAAGATTTTGTCGTAGATTTCGGCTGTCTTCACTGCTATAATGTTCTTTACAGTAGTTATGGTTTTGGTTCTTTTCTGATTTTCTTCATTTGTATATTTCACAATAGCTTTATTCACTTGAAGCATCAACTTTTTTTCTAAAGTTATCAACTGACCTTTCATTTCGATTGGTATATTTTTAATCTTCTCTTCGTATTCTCTCCTCATCTCTATCTTAATGTCTTCTATTTCTTCACTTCTCTTTTCTTCGTATTCCTTGCGCATTTGTCTCTTACATTCTTCTATTTCATCCCGTACTTCTCGCGCAAGCTCTTTCTTCATTTTCTCCAATGCTACCGAGATTTCTTCCTCGCCTATCCAGTTTGCCTTCATGTATTCTAACGATATCTCCGTGGAAAACTCTGAAATAAACATTAAAACATATGAAGTATAAGAATTGGTGGTGTGAGTAAGATTCATGTTAAAATACAAAATCATTCGTGTAACATTAAGCATGTTGACCAGAGATGCGTGTCTAAATGCATACCTTTCCATAAAAAGTATTGGTTTTCTAGTTATGGCAATGGCCAGAAGAACACACGTGCCACCTGCGGGTGTGTTATTTGAAAGTGTGACTAACAGACGGACGCCAGACATAATGATAACTATGTACCGTTATGCTTGGCAGGCGACACAAAAAGTACACATGCAAAACATCAACGCCCTATCACATACTAATCAATAGTTATCAATCTTAAATCTTATGAAAAGAAGGTCAAACATCTCGATCAAGGTCGCAAAGTAAAATATTGACATACAGACAGACGTACGCCAGACAAGTTAATCCCTATGTGCCGCTATGCTTCGCAGGCGACACAAGAATTATACAGAATACCCACCATTGTCACAGTCTTCTGAAGTGATTTCGGGCAGAGTTGAGGCTTCCAACAACTGAAAATTTGAATCTGCCATCCTAAAATATACAAGGTAAGTACGTAATAATTTTATCTGAAAGCAGCATTATCTTGTTCTGCGATAATGAAACACATTTTTAGAATCTGTAACATTGAAAACATTTATACTACGCAGTAGTTTGCCGCAAGGTTCAGTGTTTTCACCAACAATATTTTAACTTTAATTTGGTTCGACTGCAAAATTAAACTTGTATAGGCCTTTTGTACCAGCCCACTTATTCTCCATTCTTCAAATTTTCTTGATTATCATATTTACTACATTGGCCGTTATTTATATTTACGACTACAAAATAATTTTTCTGAAACAGCATGATCTTGCTCCGCGATAAAATAACACGTTCAAATATACATACAAGATTATCATAAGACAATTAGCACTGAAAACACTTATAGGTAGGGGGAGTACCACAGGGTTAAGTTTTTTACCACCATCATTTTAACTTGCAAGTAAGATGATCACGAGGCAATTAGCAATGAAAACACTTATAGGTTGGGGAGTACCACAGGGTTCAGTTTTATAACTGCCATCATTTTAACTAAGGTTGAAAAAGACTCTAAATTGAAAATTTTCCAAATACATAATTAAAATTACAAAATAATGAAATATTCAAATTTGAATGTTATTAATATTGAACTCTACATACATTAAAACTTGAATATGTAATGATATATGCTTATACAACCTATCCCCGAGATAACAGGTACATTTTGTAATAGAAAAATTGGCATTCTGTATCTCGGATGTTGTAACAAACCTTTTTTCCCTATTGATCTGTATTTATAAATAGCAGAGGAATAGGTAAAGCTAGTGGAAAATAAATAATTTATTGTTGTAAATTTAAGTTACTTGAATTGAAAACGTATTAATGAAACTGTTGGTTTGAAACAGTTAGGAAAAAGTGCGCTCGACTGCAAACTTGAGTGTAAAATACGAAAGCAGCTGGTTTCACATCAGTCCTCCCATAGAGAGAGGTTTAGGGTTACGGTTAGGGTTCTGACCATCTAGCCCTTTCAGACCCTCTTACCCCTTTAGACCCTCTAACCCCTCTAGCCCCTATACACCCTTATAATCCGTCTAGTCCCTTTGGACCCTCTAACCCCTATACACCCTTATAATCCTTCTAGCCCCTTCAACTCCTCTAGCCCTAACCCTAACCCTTTATACCTATTAGCCCTTCTAACCTTTTTAGCCCCTTTAACGCTTCTAGACCCTTCAGACCCACCTAATGGCCCTTCTAACCCTTTAGACCTTCTAGCCCTTTAAACCCTTAAGCCCCTATAAACCCCTAACACCGTTTAGCCCTTTCTAGCCCCTTTAGACCCTCTAACCCTTCTAGCCCCTTTAGACATTCTAGCCCCTTTAGACCCTCTAATCCTTCTAGCCCCTTTAACCCCTTAAGCCCCTATAGACCCTTTACACCGTTTAGCCCTTTCTAGCCCCTTAAGACCTTTTAGCCCTTCTAACCCTTTTAGCCCCTTTAGACCCTTTAACCCTTCTAGCCCCTTTAGACCCTTTAACCCCTTAAGCCCCTATACACCCTTTACACCGTTTAACCCTTTCTAGCCCCTTAAGACCTTTTAGCCCCTTTAGACCCTCTAACCCTTTTAGCCCCTTTAGACCCTCTAACCCTTCTAGTCCCTTTAGACCTTCCAGCCCCTTTAGACCCTTAAGCCCCTATAGACCCTTTACACCGTTTAGCCTTTTAGACCTTTCTAGCCCCTTTAGACCCTATAACACTTCTAGCCCCTTTAGACCCTTTTACCCCTCTCGCCCCTATAGACTAGGGTCAGGGTTGGATGCGGGTTAGGGTCTGACCATCTAGCCCTTTCAGACCCTCTTACCCCTCTAGCCCCTATACACCTTTATAATCCTTCTAGCCCCTTTAGACCCTCTAACCCCTAACACCCTTAATATTAAGTTATTTCTTATCTCAATAATATCACAACGTGCATACCTTCATTTAACTTAAGAAGATAAGTATAAACATAATTCAATTACTTTTTGTCTTTGGTTAAAGTACATCCTTCCCACTCAAAGATATTTCCTCGAATGACAATTCAAACCGCGAAACCTAGAATGTTGAGGAAAAATTTGGCTAATGCAAACTGACGTATGAAAATTGACCTATATAATTGGCTAGCTTATTTTAAATATTTCAAATGCATATTTCATTACACATTTAAGTTTAAATGTATGTAGTGTTCAATATTAATAACATTCTGATATGAATATTTTATTATTGAGTAGTTTTAGTTATAGTTTTGGAAAATTTCAATTTGCAATCTTTTTCAAACTGAAGTTAAAATGATGAGGGTTCAAAGCCTGAACCTTGCGGTACTCCACTACTTACAAGTGATATCGGTGCTATTTTTTATGATATCCCAGATTCTATGAGCATGCTATGTTACCACGGGGCAAATTCATGCTGCTTTCGGAGAAAACAATATTTTGTGGCCCAAAATCTAAATAAAGTAGCGGTCAATATATATTCAAAATCAAAACGAAATACTAAAAGAGAAAAATTTGGCTGGTGCGACCTTTGACTCTTTTTTCAAATTGAAGTTAAAATGATGGCGGTTCAAAAACTGAACCTTGCTGCACTCCACTACCTACAAGTGTTATCAGTGCTAATTTCATTTTGATGTTATCCCAGATTCTATGAGTGTTCTACGTTACCGCTGAGCAAAATACTGCTGCTTTCCGAAAGGGTTAGGGTTAGGGGTTAGGATTAGGGTTAGGGTTAATAGCATACCTTCCCTCTTGATCGGGGCTAGGATTGATCCACTAATGTATTTCGTCACAGTTGAGTAATGCATTTTATGAGCCTCTTTCTGATTTGATGTACATTACTTGTGCGGACATTTGGCAGCCATTTTACATGTTGCTCGGAATATGGAATTACTTTAGGAAATGTACTGAATGAAAGGTAAGATCCAAGTATATTTGAAATGTTTTACATTCATGACATATGTTGATACATTTGTTTTTCATTTTCACTGATTTTGTATGTCCTCTGGTTTTATGATTTTTGGACTTGTGCTTTGGATTTATCCATCATCTTTACATTATTATTATCCAGATAGGTATAAAATAAAATTGAATTAAATATATATATTTTCCGGTTATCACAATATACCTTATTCTTATATAAGCTCATTAATCATAAAACATATTTGAATGTGAATAATATGTGTATTTATGTTATTGTACGCATGCACGTGTATGTATACAAGTAAGTGTGTGTCTCCTTGTATGCATATATTTGTATATGTGGTATGTATCAATGTTAGTTTGTAGCGGTAAATGTGTATGCGTGTGTATCAATGTGAATGAAAGTGTGTAATTCTAAATCCAAATAAGCTACAAATATTCATTATTTTGTAGAAATTACATGTTTATATATGTACATATGTGAAGGAGCACGTTTTTAAGATATGGTAAATCAACGTATTCACAATACGTTACAATTAAGTACGTGAACCCGTATTAGTATCTGAATACCGCTTTGCCATTATTATTATTATTATCTCTTTGCTATAATTCTTTGTACCTGCATCTGCCTGAGACTGCATATGTAGGGTTAGGGTTAGGGTTAGGGGTTTGGGTTTGGGTTAGGGTTAGGGTTAGGGTTTTGTTAGGGTTAGGGTTAGGGATAGGGGTTAGGGTTAGGGTTTGGGTTAGGGTTAGGGTTAGGGTTAATAGTATACCTTCCCTCTTGACCGGGGCTAGGATTGATCCACTAATGTATTTCGTCACAGTTGAGTAATGCATTTTATGAGCCTCTTTCTGATTTGATGTACATTACTTGTGCGGACATTTGGCAGCCATTTTACATGTTGCTCGGAATATGGAATTACTTTAGGAAATGTACTGAATGAAAGGGTTAGGGTTAGGGTTAGGGTTAAGGGTTAGGGTTAGGGTTAGGGTTTGGTTAGGGTTAGGGTTAGGGTTAGGGGGTTTGGGTTAGGGTTAGGGTATAGGCATTTTGCGGGAAGAGAAGAGAATTTTTCTAAAATAGATATCACGTGACCAGAATGTTCTCATAAGATTTGTGTAGTAAATTCATATCTGAATGGGCTGTATCTTTTTAATTTGTGAACCAATTTATTTGAACTTGGTCTCATTTTGTAGGCCTACAAATATCCTCCTTCTCATGTATTAATGATAAATTCTATATGAAATATTACGCCAGTTTGGATGCAAAACGTCTAATCTTGTATTGTTTCTTGCTCCATTTTATAATTTTTTGCACTTTGTTATGATCCAAATGATCACAAATGTTTAAACCGGATAAAACGGTTTAACCCAGGTTCAACCGGTTTAACCCTGGTTTAAACCGGTTAACCCTTACTCGAAAATTCGTCTTTGTTGTCGTTTTTAGTCCAAATCTGTGTATACGACTGAGGCTCTCGTTGATAACATGTGTTCATATCAATTATTCAATGAATTTAAAAGTTTATATCTTTGGAAATCATCTTATGTGAGTTAGGGTTATGTTATGTATTGCAATCATTTCGATTCAACCAACTGACATTATACCGCCTACATTGGACCATACCACACAAGTTGATCCAAGAGCGTACCGTTGAAACGAAACGGGATCAAATTGAGGATTCAAACCGCGAGGTCCCTAACTACGAGTTACAAGAGGAGAATACTCTTAAATTCAGTGATGAACATATTCATGAAGACCAAGACATCGCTCCAAGACGAGAAGCAACATGCAGACCGATTAGAATAAATCGTAGCACAAAATGGAGTGAAGCAGAAATTGACATTGTGAAGAAGATAAAACTGGTTAAAAATCGTACACATAAAGAGATGTATAATGTATATCGTGATAAATGTATGACTGAAAACATTCCATTCAGGACATTTAAATCCTTTCAATTGAAGCTGTATAAAGTTTAGATAAATGATATTTGACTTTAAGAATTTTAGCACGATTGTAGTAATTGTTTGAACTATAATACAATTAGTATGGTATCGATATCTGTGTTTTGATTAATATCTATAAAGGAATGATATATGTATTTCGTCAATCTTTACTTGAATCAATGTAAGTTCTAGTAGTTATATTAATATTATAATACACATCTGGTGTTTACCTTTTATACTTCTATGATTAAATTTAATACAGATGACATTGATTCAAGGCAAGGTTTATGAAATAATTATTAACGGGATATACAGCTTTAAGGAGGATACCAACTTAAGATGAAAAAGGACCAATGCTGAGATGTAATGTCAGACATAACCTTTACGAAATCCATTCTTTATCTCTTTATGCACTGACTTCATCAAAAGAGGACTTTAACAATAGACATACCAAATGTAGCCTTTGTGTATCAAGAGTTTGAGAAAGGGTTTAAGCAGGATATTAGAAGTATTCCCCGGAACTCGAAAGCAAATATCACATATGAAAAAGAAATTTAAGCGATGGTTACAGTTATTTTTAACCCTTGAAGTTTGACCTTCGGGGTTAAAAATGTTGACCCTTGGGTTCAAAATGTTTCCAACGGTTTCAACATTTTTAACACTTTGGGTTAAAAAATTGACTCTTGGGGTTAAAACGTTTGACCCTTTTTAACCCTTGGGGTCAAATTGGGGTTAAAAAGTTTGATCCTTTTTTAACCCTTGGGGTTAAAAAGTTTGACCCTTTTTAACCCTTGGGGTTAAAAAGTTTGACCCTTTTTAACCCTTGGGGTTAAATTGGGGTTAAAAAATTTGACCCTTTTTAACCCTTGGGGTAAAATTGGAGTTAACAAAGTTTTAACTTTTTTAACTCTTGGGGTTAAATTGGGGTTAAAAAGTTTGACCCTTTTGAACCCTCGGGGTTAAATTGGGGTTAAAAAGTTTGACCCTTTTTAACTCTTGGGGTTAAATTGCGGTTGAAAAGTTTGACCCTTTTTAACCCTTTGGGTTAAATTAGGGTTAAACAATTTGACCCTTTTTAACCCTTGGGGTAAAATTGGAGTTAACAAAGTTTTAACTTTTTTAACTCTTGGGGTTAAATTGGGGTTAAAAAGTTTGACCCTTTTGAACCCTCGGGGTTAAATTGGGGTTAAAAAGTTTGACCCTTTTTAACTCTTGGGGTTAAATTGGGGTTGAAAAGTTTGACCCTTTTTAACCCTTTGGGTTAAATTAGGGTTAAACAATTTGACCCTTTTTAACCCTTAGGGTTAAATTGGGGTTAAAACGTTTGACCATTTTTAACACTTGTGGTAGGGTTAGGGTTAGGGTTAGGGTTAGGGTTAGGGGTTAGGGTTAGGGTTAGGGTTAGGGTTAGGGTATAGGCATTTTGCGGGAAGAGAAGAGAATTTTTCTAAAATAGATATCACGTGACCAGAATGTTCTCATAAGATTTGTGTAGTAAATTCATATCTGAATGGGCTGTATCTTTTTAATTTGTGAACCAATTTATTTGAACTTGGTCTCATTTTGTAGGCCTACAAATATCCTCCTTCTCATGTATTAATGATAAATTCTATATGAAATATTACGCCAGTTTGGATGCAAAACGTCTAATCTTGTATTGTTTCTTGCTCCATTTTATAATTTTTTGCACTTTGTTATGATCCAAATGATCACAAATGTTTAAACCGGATAAAACGGTTTAACCCAGGTTCAACCGGTTTAACCCTGGTTTAAACCGGTTAACCCTTACTCGAAAATTCGTCTTTGTTGTCGTTTTTAGTCCAAATCTGTGTATACGACTGAGGCTCTCGTTGATAACATGTGTTCATATCAATTATTCAATGAATTTAAAAGTTTATATCTTTGGAAATCATCTTATGTGAGTTAGGTTTATGTTATGTATTGCAATCATTTCGATTCAACCAACTGACATTATACCGCCTACATTGGACCATACCACACAAGTTGATCCAAGAGCGTACCGTTGAAACGAAACGGGATCAAATTGAGGATTCAAACCGCGAGGTCCCTAACTACGAGTTACAAGAGGAGAATACTCTTAAATTCAGTGATGAACATATTCATGAAGACCAAGACATCGCTCCAAGACGAGAAGCAACATGCAGACCGATTAGAATAAATCGTAGCACAAAATGGAGTGAAGCAGAAATTGACATTGTGAAGAAGATAAAACTGGTTAAAAATCGTACACATAAAGAGATGTATAATGTATATCGTGATAAATGTATGACTGAAAACATTCCATTCAGGACATTTAAATCCTTTCAATTGAAGCTGTATAAAGTTTAGATAAATGATATTTGACTTTAAGAATTTTAGCACGATTGTAGTAATTGTTTGAACTATAATACAATTAGTATGGTATCGATATCTGTGTTTTGATTAATATCTATAAAGGAATGATATATGTATTTCGTCAATCTTTACTTGAATCAATGTAAGTTCTAGTAGTTATATTAATATTATAATACACATCTGGTGTTTACCTTTTATACTTCTATGATTAAATTTAATACAGATGACATTGATTCAAGGCAAGGTTTATGAAATAATTATTAACGGGATATACAGCTTTAAGGAGGATACCAACTTAAGATGAAAAAGGACCAATGCTGAGATGTAATGTCAGACATAACCTTTACGAAATCCATTCTTTATCTCTTTATGCACTGACTTCATCAAAAGAGGACTTTAACAATAGACATACCAAATGTAGCCTGTGTGTATCAAGAGTTTGAGAAAGGGTTTAAGCAGGATATTAGAAGTATTCCCCGGAACTCGAAAGCAAATATCACATATGAAAAAGAAATTTAAGCGATGGTTACAGTTATTTTTAACCCTTGAAGTTTGACCTTCGGGGTTAAAAATGTTGACCCTTGGGTTCAAAATGTTTCCAACGGTTTCAACATTTTTAACACTTTGGGTTAAAAAATTGACTCTTGGGGTTAAAACGTTTGACCCTTTTTAACCCTTGGGGTCAAATTGGGGTTAAAAAGTTTGATCCTTTTTTAACCCTTGGGGTTAAAAAGTTTGACCCTTTTTAACCCTTGGGGTTAAAAAGTTTGACCCTTTTTAACCCTTGGGGTTAAATTGGGGTTAAAAAATTTGACCCTTTTTAACCCTTGGGGTAAAATTGGAGTTAACAAAGTTTTAACTTTTTTAACTCTTGGGGTTAAATTGGGGTTAAAAAGTTTGACCCTTTTGAACCCTCGGGGTTAAATTGGGGTTAAAAAGTTTGACCCTTTTTAACTCTTGGGGTTAAATTGGGGTTGAAAAGTTTGACCCTTTTTAACCCTTTGGGTTAAATTAGGGTTAAACAATTTGACCCTTTTTAACCCTTGGGGTAAAATTGGAGTTAACAAAGTTTTAACTTTTTTAACTCTTGGGGTTAAATTGGGGTTAAAAAGTTTGACCCTTTTGAACCCTCGGGGTTAAATTGGGGTTAAAAATTTTGACCCTTTTTAACTCTTGGGGTTAAATTGGGGTTGAAAAGTTTGACCCTTTTTAACCCTTTGGGTTAAATTAGGGTTAAACAATTTGACCCTTTTTAACCCTTGGGGTTAAATTGGGGTTAAAACGTTTGACCATTTTTAACACTTGTGGTAGGGTTAGGGTTAGGGTTAGGGTTAGGGTTAGGGGTTAGGGTTAGGGTTAGGGTTAGGGTATAGGCATTTTGCGGGAAGAGAAGAGAATTTTTCTAAAATAGATATCACGTGACCAGAATGTTCTCATAAGATTTGTGTAGTAAATTCATATCTGAATGGGCTGTATCTTTTTAATTTGTGAACCAATTTATTTGAACTTGGTCTCATTTTGTAGGCCTACAAATATCCTCCTTCTCATGTATTAATGATAAATTCTATATGAAATATTACGCCAGTTTGGATGCAAAACGTCTAATCTTGTATTGTTTCTTGCTCCATTTTATAATTTTTTGCACTTTGTTATGATCCAAATGATCACAAATGTTTAAACCGGATAAAACGGTTTAACCCAGGTTCAACCGGTTTAACCCTGGTTTAAACCGGTTAACCCTTACTCGAAAATTCGTCTTTGTTGTCGTTTTTAGTCCAAATCTGTGTATACGACTGAGGCTCTCGTTGATAACATGTGTTCATATCAATTATTCAATGAATTTAAAAGTTTATATCTTTGGAAATCATCTTATGTGAGTTAGGGTTATGTTATGTATTGCAATCATTTCGATTCAACCAACTGACATTATACCGCCTACATTGGACCATACCACACAAGTTGATCCAAGAGCGTACCGTTGAAACGAAACGGGATCAAATTGAGGATTCAAACCGCGAGGTCCCTAACTACGAGTTACAAGAGGAGAATACTCTTAAATTCAGTGATGAACATATTCATGAAGACCAAGACATCGCTCCAAGACGAGAAGCAACATGCAGACCGATTAGAATAAATCGTAGCACAAAATGGAGTGAAGCAGAAATTGACATTGTGAAGAAGATAAAACTGGTTAAAAATCGTACACATAAAGAGATGTATAATGTATATCGTGATAAATGTATGACTGAAAACATTCCATTCAGGACATTTAAATCCTTTCAATTGAAGCTGTATAAAGTTTAGATAAATGATATTTGACTTTAAGAATTTTAGCACGATTGTAGTAATTGTTTGAACTATAATACAATTAGTATGGTATCGATATCTGTGTTTTGATTAATATCTATAAAGGAATGATATATGTATTTCGTCAATCTTTACTTGAATCAATGTAAGTTCTAGTAGTTATATTAATATTATAATACACATCTGGTGTTTACCTTTTATACTTCTATGATTAAATTTAATACAGATGACATTGATTCAAGGCAAGGTTTATGAAATAATTATTAACGGGATATACAGCTTTAAGGAGGATACCAACTTAAGATGAAAAAGGGCCAATGCTGAGATGTAATGTCAGACATAACCTTTACGAAATCCATTCTTTATCTCTTTATGCACTGACTTCATCAAAAGAGGACTTTAACAATAGACATACCAAATGTAGCCTGTGTGTATCAAGAGTTTGAGAAAGGGTTTAAGCAGGATATTAGAAGTATTCCCCGGAACTCGAAAGCAAATATCACATATGAAAAAGAAATTTAAGCGATGGTTACAGTTATTTTTAACCCTTGAAGTTTGACCTTCGGGGTTAAAAATGTTGACCCTTGGGTTCAAAATGTTTCCAACGGTTTCAACATTTTTAACACTTTGGGTTAAAAAAATTGACTCTTGGGGTTAAAACGTTTGACCCTTTTTAACCCTTGGGGTCAAATTGGGGTTAAAAAGTTTGATCCTTTTTTAACCCTTGGGGTTAAAAAGTTTGACCCTTTTTAACCCTTGGGGTTAAAAAGTTTGACCCTTTTTAACCCTTGGGGTTAAATTGGGGTTAAAAAATTTGACCCTTTTTAACCCTTGGGGTAAAATTGGAGTTAACAAAGTTTTAACTTTTTTAACTCTTGGGGTTAAATTGGGGTTAAAAAGTTTGACCCTTTTGAACCCTCGGGGTTAAATTGGGGTTAAAAAGTTTGACCCTTTTTAACTCTTGGGGTTAAATTGGGGTTGAAAAGTTTGACCCTTTTTAACCCTTTGGGTTAAATTAGGGTTAAACAATTTGACCCTTTTTAACCCTTGGGGTTAAATTGGGGTTAAAACGTTTGACCATTTTTAACACTTGTGGTAGGGTTAGGGTTAGGGTTAGGGTTAGGGTTAGGGTTAGGGTTAGGGTTAGGGTATAGGCATTTTGCGGGAAGAGAAGAGAATTTTTCTAAAATAGATATCACGTGACCAGAATGTTCTCATAAGATTTGTGTAGTAAATTCATATCTGAATGGGCTGTATCTTTTTAATTTGTGAACCAATTTATTTGAACTTGGTCTCATTTTGTAGGCCTACAAATATCCTCCTTCTCATGTATTAATGATAAATTCTATATGAAATATTACGCCAGTTTGGATGCAAAACGTCTAATCTTGTATTGTTTCTTGCTCCATTTTATAATTTTTTGCACTTTGTTATGATCCAAATGATCACATATGTTTAAACCGGATAAAACGGTTTAACCCAGGTTCAACCGGTTTAACCCTGGTTTAAACCGGTTAACCCTTACTCGAAAATTCGTCTTTGTTGTCGTTTTTAGTCCAAATCTGTGTATACGACTGAGGCTCTCGTTGATAACATGTGTTCATATCAATTATTCAATGAATTTAAAAGTTTATATCTTTGGAAATCATCTTATGTGAGTTAGGGTTATGTTATGTATTGCAATCATTTCGATTCAACCAACTGACATTATACCGCCTACATTGGACCATACCACACAAGTTGATCCAAGAGCGTACCGTTGAAACGAAACGGGATCAAATTGAGGATTCAAACCGCGAGGTCCCTAACTACGAGTTACAAGAGGAGAATACTCTTAAATTCAGTGATGAACATATTCATGAAGACCAAGACATCGCTCCAAGACGAGAAGCAACATGCAGACCGATTAGAATAAATCGTAGCACAAAATGGAGTGAAGCAGAAATTGACATTGTGAAGAAGATAAAACTGGTTAAAAATCGTACACATAAAGAGATGTATAATGTATATCGTGATAAATGTATGACTGAAAACATTCCATTCAGGACATTTAAATCCTTTCAATTGAAGCTGTATAAAGTTTAGATAAATGATATTTGACTTTAAGAATTTTAGCACGATTGTAGTAATTGTTTGAACTATAATACAATTAGTATGGTATCGATATCTGTGTTTTGATTAATATCTATAAAGGAATGATATATGTATTTCGTCAATCTTTACTTGAATCAATGTAAGTTCTAGTAGTTATATTAATATTATAATACACATCTGGTGTTTACCTTTTATACTTCTATGATTAAATTTAATACAGATGACATTGATTCAAGGCAAGGTTTATGAAATAATTATTAACGGGATATACAGCTTTAAGGAGGATACCAACTTAAGATGAAAAAGGACCAATGCTGAGATGTAATGTCAGACATAACCTTTACGAAATCCATTCTTTATCTCTTTATGCACTGACTTCATCAAAAGAGGACTTTAACAATAGACATACCAAATGTAGCCTGTGTGTATCAAGAGTTTGAGAAAGGGTTTAAGCAGGATATTAGAAGTATTCCCCGGAACTCGAAAGCAAATATCACATATGAAAAAGAAATTTAAGCGATGGTTACAGTTATTTTTAACCCTTGAAGTTTGACCTTCGGGGTTAAAAATGTTGACCCTTGGGTTCAAAATGTTTCCAACGGTTTCAACATTTTTAACACTTTGGGTTAAAAAATTGACTCTTGGGGTTAAAACGTTTGACCCTTTTTAACCCTTGGGGTCAAATTGGGGTTAAAAAGTTTGATCCTTTTTTAACCCTTGGGGTTAAAAAGTTTGACCCTTTTTAACCCTTGGGGTTAAAAAGTTTGACCCTTTTTAACCCTTGGGGTTAAATTGGGGTTAAAAAATTTGACCCTTTTTAACCCTTGGGGTAAAATTGGAGTTAACAAAGTTTTAACTTTTTTAACTCTTGGGGTTAAATTGGGGTTAAAAAGTTTGACCCTTTTGAACCCTCGGGGTTAAATTGGGGTTAAAAAGTTTGACCCTTTTTAACTCTTGGGGTTAAATTGGGGTTGAAAAGTTTGACCCTTTTTAACCCTTTGGGTTAAATTAGGGTTAAGCAATTTGACCCTTTTTAACCCTTGGGGTAAAATTGGAGTTAACAAAGTTTTAACTTTTTTAACTCTTGGGGTTAAATTGGGGTTAAAAAGTTTGACCCTTTTGAACCCTCGGGGTTAAATTGGGGTTAAAAAGTTTGACCCTTTTTAACTCTTGGGGTTAAATTGGGGTTGAAAAGTTTGACCCTTTTCAACCCTTTGGGTTAAATTAGGGTTAAACAATTTGACCCTTTTTAACCCTTGGGGTTAAATTGGGGTTAAAACGTTTGACCATTTTTAACACTTGTGGTAGGGTTAGGGTTAGGGTTAGGGTTAGGGTTAGGGTTAGGGGTTAGGGTTAGGGTTAGGGTTAGGGTTAGGGTTGGGTTAGGGTTAGGGTTAGGGTTAGGGTTAGGGTTAGGGTTAGGGTTAGGGTTAGGGTTAGGGTTGGGTTAGGGTTAGGGTTAGGGTTAGGGTTAGGGTTAGGGTTAGGGTTAAGGGTTAGGGTTAGGGTTAGGGTTAGGGTTAGGGTTAGGGTTAGGGTTAGGGTTTGGGTTAGGGTTAGGGTTAGGGTTAGGGTTAGGGTTAGGGTTAGGGTTAGGGTTAGGGTTAGGGTTTGGGTTAGGGTTAGGGTTAGGGTTAGGGTTAGGGTTTGGTTAGGGTTAGGGTTAGGGTTAGGGTTAGGGTTAGGGTTAGGGTTTGGTTAGGGTTAGGGTTAGGGTTAGGGTTAGGGTTAGGGTTAGGGTTAGGGTTAGGGGTTAGGGTTAGGGTTAGGGTTAGGGTTAGGGTTAGGGTTAGGGTTAGGGTTAAGGTTAGGGTTAGGGTATAGGCATTTTGCGGGAAGAGAAGAGAATTTTTCTAAAAATAGATATCACGTGACCAGAATGTTCTCATAAGATTTGTGTAGTAAATTCATATCTGAATGGGCTGTATCTTTTTAATTTGTGAACCAATTTATTTGAACTTGGTCTCATTTTGTAGGCCTACAAATATCCTCCTTCTCATGTATTAATGATAAATTCTATATGAAATATTACGCCAGTTTGGATGCAAAACGTCTAATCTTGTATTGTTTCTTGCTCCATTTTATAATTTTTTGCACTTTGTTATGATCCAAATGATCACAAATGTTTAAACCGGATAAAACGGTTTAACCCAGGTTCAACCGGTTTAACCCTGGTTTAAACCGGTTAACCCTTACTCGAAAATTCGTCTTTGTTGTCGTTTTTAGTCCAAATCTGTGTATACGACTGAGGCTCTCGTTGTATAACCCTAACCCTAACCCTAACCTTTGTATCTTGTTGAATAAATTTAATGCTTAAATGTATATCTATTCTATTAATTATATTTATCATAAAGTCAGAAGCCGTTTTATATATCAAATCGATGGCTAAGTTAATCTGAACCCTTCACGCAAAATACGAAAATATCTGAATAACATCACTTGCGCCCATCGGACTTAGAAAATTTTGGGGACCCAAAATTGGTTACTTTGGCCAAAAGTGACCACCTATTACAGCATTTTAGCAGAGGATACCTACCAACATCATTAGAAAGGTCTTTTAAAGTACTCTTAGGATATGTAAAAACATTGACTAAGATATTATTAAGATATAAGTGTCCAAACAATGCATATTTTTACAAAAAATGTGTCCAATTTGTATGATGTTCTAATATGTTTAACAGACTATCCTAGAACGATCGTAACAACAATTTAAACTTATTTTATATCGTTGGAAAGGTATTTAAGAACACGTTTAGACTATAAAAAAACAATGGTGCTAACCCATTTAATGGCAAAGATATAAGCGTCCAAAATTGGCAGATATTTACTGTCTGGACTTTCGTAGACCAAAAATGGCTACTTTGGTCATAAGTAACTGTCCATTTTGTGCCTAAATCGGACTATTTTTATGGCTTATTTTATATCGTTGGAAAGGTCTTTTAGAGCTCTTTTTAAATTTATTAGGACATTAGTCTTAGCTGAGGTATTAGCAAAGATATAAGGGTTCAAATATCGCACTTGTTTAAGAAAAAGTGTTGAATTATGCTTTTTAATATAGTATAGAGGCTATAAAAGGAGTGAATTTGCAAAACATTGGAGTTTAAAAGTTTTACCCCTTTTAACCGTTGGGGTTAAATTGAGGTTAAAAAATTTGACCCTTTTTAACCATTGGGGTTAAATTGGGGTTAAAACGTTTGACTCTTTTTAACCCTTGGGGTTAAATTGGGGTTAAAAAGTTTGACCCTTTTTAACCCTTGGGGTAAAATTGGGGTTAAAAAGGTTGACCCTTTTTAACGCTTGGGGTAAAATTGGGGTTAAAAAGTTTGACCCTTTTTAACCCCAAGGGTTAAATTGGGGTTAAAATGTTTGACCCTTTTTAACCCCAAGGGTTAAATTGGGGTTAAAAAGTTTGACCCTTTTTAACCCCAAGGATTAGGGTTAGGGTTAGGGTTAGGGTTAGGGTTAGGGTTAGGGTATAGGCATTTTGCGGGAAGAGAAGAGAATTTTTCTAAAATAGATATCACGTGACCACAATGTTCTCATAAGATTTGTGTAGTAAATTCATATCTGAATGGGCTGTATCTTTTTAATTTGTGAACCAATTTATTTGAACTTGGTCTCATTTTGTAGGCCTACAAATATCCTCCTTCTCATGTATTAATGATAAATTCTATATGAAATATTACGCCAGTTTGGATGCAAAACGTCTAATCTTGTATTGTTTCTTGCTCCATTTTATAATTTTTTGCACTTTGTTATGATCCAAATGATCACAAATGTTTAAACCGGATAAAACGGTTTAACCCAGGTTCAACCGGTTTAACCCTGGTTTAAACCGGTTAACCCTTACTCGAAAATTCGTCTTTGTTGTCGTTTTTAGTCCAAATCTGTGTATACGACTGAGGCTCTCGTTGTATAACCCTAACCCTAACCCTAACCTTTGTATCTTGTTGAATAAATTTAATGCTTAAATGTATATCTATTCTATTAATTATATTTATCATAAAGTCAGAAGCCGTTTTATATATCAAATCGATGGCTAAGTTAATCTGAACCCTTCACGCAAAATACGAAAATATCTGAATAACATCACTTGCGCCCATCGGACTTAGAAAATTTTGGGGACCCAAAATTGGTTACTTTGGCCAAAAGTGACCACCTATTACAGCATTTTAGCAGAGGATACCTACCAACATCATTAGAAAGGTCTTTTAAAGTACTCTTAGGATATGTAAAAACATTGACTAAGATATTATTAAGATATAAGTGTCCAAACAATGCATATTTTTACAAAAAATGTGTCCAATTTGTATGATGTTCTAATATGTTTAACAGACTATCCTAGAACGATCGTAACAACAATTTAAACTTATTTTATATCGTTGGAAAGGTATTTAAGAACACGTTTAGACTATAAAAAAACAATGGTGCTAACCCATTTAATGGCAAAGATATAAGCGTCCAAAATTGGCAGATATTTACTGTCTGGACTTTCGTAGACCAAAAATGGCTACTTTGGTCATAAGTAACTGTCCATTTTGTGCCTAAATCGGACTATTTTTATGGCTTATTTTATATCGTTGGAAAGGTCTTTTAGAGCTCTTTTTAAATTTATTAGGACATTAGTCTTAGCTGAGGTATTAGCAAAGATATAAGGGTTCAAATATCGCACTTGTTTAAGAAAAAGTGTTGAATTATGCTTTTTAATATAGTATAGAGGCTATAAAAGGAGTGAATTTGCAAAACATTGGAGTTTAAAAGTTTTACCCCTTTTAACCGTTGGGGTTAAATTGAGGTTAAAAAATTTGACCCTTTTTAACCATTGGGGTTAAATTGGGGTTAAAACGTTTGACTCTTTTTAACCCTTGGGGTTAAATTGGGGTTAAAAAGTTTGACCCTTTTTAACCCTTGGGGTAAAATTGGGGTTAAAAAGGTTGACCCTTTTTAACCCTTGGGGTAAAATTAGGGTTAAAAAGTTTGACCCTTTTTAACCCCAAGGGTTAAATTGGGGTTAAAATGTTGGGTTAGGGTTAGGGTTAGGGTTAGGGTTAGGGTTAGGGTTAGGGTTAGGGTTAGGGTATAGGCATTTTGCGGGAAGAGAAGAGAATTTTTCTAAAATAGATATCACGTGACCAGAATGTTCTCATAAGATTTGTGTAGTAAATTCATATCTGAATGGGCTGTATCTTTTTAATTTGTGAACCAATTTATTTGAACTTGGTCTCATTTTGTAGGCCTACAAATATCCTCCTTCTCATGTATTAATGATAAATTCTATATGAAATATTACGCCAGTTTGGATGCAAAACGTCTAATCTTGTATTGTTTCTTGCTCCATTTTATAATTTTTTGCACTTTGTTATGATCCA